>QAOC01032908.1:6243-61186 GCA_003255005.1 Begonia fuchsioides
GTCACTTTTGAATCCATTCATCTTAATTCTTAAATGAACAAAAAGAACTTTGAATTGTAAAATATCTTGTGAAATAACTGATAATCACAAATTTTAGCAATTGACAAGATCCTAATAGTCTACCAATATCATTGATTCCATGAAGAATCTTGGCAAGAATTTAGCATTTTCCCTGCCACTTAACTATGGGTTAATACATGAACTGATCATCAAATTTTTAAAATTTATAAACTAATCACTCATATCAAGTTCAACCATCCTCATAAAAAAATTGACATGTCCTGACATGTTGAGGACGGTTCTTTGTGTCTCAAAAAAAGACCCTGAGAGACAAAGTGTCACGACCCGAAAGTGGCCGCGACAAAACCAGGGAAGATCGGGCCCAAAAAAGAGTGAATCTAACAACCATTTTTTTTTCTTGAATCCAAATTTAAAAAACAGCGGAAGACTTATTCATAATAATTGCCTAGGCCCAATTAAGACATTCACATAATATTCACTTAATAAAGTTAAACAAGCTAAATTCAAATTTTAACAAAACTACAATACTAACCTTAAAGTTTCAAGATAAGTTTGCTTGGGAAATAAAAATTTAAATGAAAAACTAGTTTTCTCTAAATTCACTCTTGAAGGAACTACTGATAATCGTCCTGAGCACTACCTAAAAAAAATGTGTCAATTGGGATGAACGTATTCAAGTTGGACAATAATTTTAAATTTAATAATCAACAAATACGAAACAAAATACGAAAAATGAACATATTAATAAATTAAGAGACAATATAATTAACAAATGCAATGCATGAATTACAGTTAGGCGGTGGCAGCCAAAATAATCGACACTTAGGCGGTAGTAGCCCAAAATACCGTGATCAGGTTTAGGGCTTCGAAACCAAAGGAGACCGTTTTCCACAATCCTATTACCCATTTATGAATAATGAATGAATAAATAAATAACATGCTCATTTCAACAATTTTAAAAAAAATATTCATATAAAATAAAATAATATGCGAGAATTCATATCATATTAAACCGAAAATTAAAACTCAACCTTAATTCATATACCAGAACCAAAATCTTAGTTTGGTCCAAACGAACTTGAAGAGCAATTTCTTTATGAACTTCAAAGTTTTGGACCTAATAATTTTATTACAAAACAAATTAGGTTTGCATATCTCTTAGTAACATTAAAGGAAAAATATCTCTTTTTTTTTTGTTTCCAACTTATATAATAGATTTAGCCAAAATTTAAAATAAAACATGTTACACCCTTAATAAATTTCGCTTCTTAGAACAAAATCACAATTAATTCAAATTGACTTGCCTAATCTAAATTTAATCTTAATCTCATCCAAAAATCAAAATTCTACAAAAATACTTTGAGTTGCTGCATTTATATAGTCAGAGGTAAATTTAATTAAGTTGTCTCATTGAAAAAAATACGTCAGGTATCTAATTTATTTATAGCCGAGATAAAAGAATTGCATATTAATCAGATAAAGGTTTTACTTTCATATCGAGAATCACCTTCGGACTGAAACTATCAAAGGAAGATTATCAATTTCCAATATAGAGTTCTAGCTCATGTTTCATCCATGGCTTTCTATCTCGTTGAAAGAAACTAGATTTAGGTTGAGTTTCTATTCCTTCAAACAGCAAGTACCTTCAATAGCTGCTTCTAAAATAAATTTTTCATTTTGATTAGAACCCCAATCGGTAATAATATTGAAAATGAGAGAAATTTCCTTACTAATTCATGCCTTCAAACACTAATCACGAAACTTTCCAGGGAAATGAAGATGTAAAAGCGGTTTACTCAAGGATGCCGTTCGATTTTCGCAAGTGCAGCCACAAAATTGGATGGAAGAAAATGGTAGATTTGTGGAGAGATTACCATTGTTTTTGTAGGGGAGAAAACAAGCGGATTTCGTGTTTAGAATCTGATTCTCGTATTATTAAGTTTTGGCCGAGACGTGAGAGAGAGGGAGAGATCTTTCAAAATTGGAAGTTACAGAGGAGAGAAGAGGGGAAAAATAGAGGGGAATGTTGCTGAGTTTTCGGAAGAGAAAAAAGAGAGGGAGAGAGCATTCAAAATGGGAAGTTACAGACGAGAGAAGAGGAGAAAGTAGAGGGGAAGGTTTCTGGGTTTTCGGCCAAAACGTGAGAGAGAGAGGGAGAGCTTTCAAAACGTGAGAGAGTAGATGTGTCAGCCCAATTGAAAAATGGAGCAACACTTCCATGAACTACTAACCAAATTGAATTACGAGTACAAAAATGAATCGAAATCAATTAAACCTTAGTGGTTAAAATTCTATCCAAATTTGAATTTGAGTTTGAATTTAGCTCAACATATTTTTAGTTTTCTTAAACGTGTAATCGCATTTCACAATCTCGATTCAATTTATCAACGAAACCCAATATTTTCGTTAAGTTCTTAATTTCCGAAATCGTGTTCACTAGTTTTAGTTTTAGTGTGGAATTGGAGGGTGACAAATCTATATATACGATCTTTCCTTGACTTTAAAATATTCTTCGAAAAATAAAATTTTAATGCTTCCTCTTACGAGGTAGCAGCTAAATTAATTTTACAAAAGGAAAGGAGAAAGAATGACAAATAATACTCGGAATCATCCACGCGTTCGCCATGCATGTCTTCCAAAACCAAGCCTTTCCCCGCACCTGTCGGCTTAACACAGCAACCCTATGAGACCTAGAACCCATCTCTCTCGCGTGCTCTTTCTAAACCACTTCTCTCTCCTCCCACATCCCCCATGGCCGATCGGTATAGCAACTCAACCCAGACACAGAGAATGCAAAGATCCACAGCGGGAAACCCCATTGCTAAGCTGCTACAAAAGCTTCAGGAGCATGCACCGAATTCCGGCCGACTCATCGGTTTATTAGCGTTTCTAATCACTGGGTCGGTTTTGCTTCTTCTCACCGGCATAACAGTGACGGTCTCTGTAATTTCCATGATATTCTTGACGCCGTTGATAATCATTTCAAGCCCCATATGGGCTCCCCTCGCAACCGTCTTCTTTCTAGTCGCAGCCGCCATTTGCTCCACTTGTGGGTTCGGAGTGGCCGTCGTCGCTGGTTTGTCGTGGATTTATAAATATTTTAGAGGGCATCATCCGCCGGGGTCGGACCGGGTCGACTTTGCCAGAAGCCGGATTTATGACACGGCGAGCCACGTGAAAGACTACGCGTTCGAGTACGGCGGGTATTTGCAGGGTAAGGTCAATGATGCAGCTCCCGGCGCATAACCGGTTCTGGCCGATAAATTATTCGTCGTCGTCCATCCATCCATCCATCCTTCTCTTATTTTATTTACTTTTTTTGCTCTATCAACTGAAGAAGTCTGCATGGTTGTAGCGATGTTTCAATGGCTTTGCCAATCACGAGGATTTTTAGTTTGTTTTTTAAATAATCCATCAGATTTCTCCGACCACTTTGACAAATCTCTCTTTCATTCTCTCTCTCTAGACTGTGAATACGAGATGAACTCAGGCAAAAGAAACAGCTCTGTTTCTTTTGGACCAGTGAATAAATTAAGTGGGTTGGGCAAGAGAGCCTTAATTGTAGACAAGGCTACAGCTCGTTTGGGGTGGAGGAGAAGCTCACTGTCATAGGTCACGCTGCCTGGCTGGTTAAAAATAAAAAGATAAGATCACCTAATTACTAAAGCTTGTTCCACACCACCACTAGTGGTGACTTCCGGCCGGTTCAATCCACTTCGATCCAGTTTTGGGTCAAGTTTGAATCCAGTTCTGAGTTAGGGTTTGATTTTAAAATAATTCCAAAGGAAGAGCTAAAGTTAGGGACTGGTCGATGACAGTTATTACCTTTGTGATTCCGAAGTATCCTATGCTATTATTATTCATATCTATTGTATGATGTGCCCGAATTCTCTAATTGGATCTATACTAAAATTTTCTTGTTTGCCAGTAGATAGATAGTTACACATGTAACTGTCTATAAAGTAAGATTTTGATTTTGAAGTTTAATCTTGAATGTAAAACTGATGATCCTGCTTAGTTTATAGCTCCAAGAGATTGAAATCTGCAAAAACTTACCATCACCTTCATTATTAGTTTTGATTGATGAGATGAAACATTACTTCAAATATTGTGTACTACTTAAAGTTTCTGCAATCTTCACCATTGGCAACGTCTATTGGGCTTTCATTATCGTGTTATATTGATGCTACCATTTGTTTGAATTTGATGACTCGAATTTAAGTAAGTTTATATATTCAATATTAAAGTTTTAGGTTTATCCTTTATAAATTTATGTTTTGAGTTACAAAATTAATTATATTTTAATTTATGATAGTGATTTCTCCTTTGTTCGTAGTTTTTTTCTTTTGGATTTTTTAGGTAAATTTTGATGTACTTATTATTCTGCGTTCATCTTCTTTTTTTCCGTTATCGTTGTTTGATTATCAACAATTGGTATAAGAAATAGTTGAAAGTTTCTAAAAAAATCATGTTTGTGATTTATCAAAAGAATTGAACCAGTTTGCAATCTTGGGGAGTAAATTTGTAATATTTGTATGGAAAAAAAGGGTAAAATACAAAGAAGGAAAGTTTTACCTCGTGCCACTCTCTCAACATAATCGAAAATGATTAATTTTTCTTTATTAGTTTCCGTGCAATTATCCATAAAAGGGTGAGGTTTTCCTTTTCCATCACCAGGCTCCGTGTACGAGAGAGAAGAGTTACGCCTTCTCGCTGCTTGTGGTTAGTAGGAATTCTGAGTTTTAATAGAGAAGAAGGAAATAACAGAAAAGAAGAAATTAACGGAGACGAGAGGAAAAATATTTTGGAAACTCTATTTGATCATTTATCAAATTGTTACATTTATACTGCAAATAGTAATGATGACTAAATATTTGTAAGAATACTATTAGCTAATGAAATAACTAACTTGTAACAGAAATATTTACAGAATATTCCATTACTTACCATCCCCACTAAAGCTCAAGGGGGAACCACTTGTAGCTTGCACCTGGACTCCCGAAAAGATAATCCCGAAAGTGATTTAGTTAAGCCATCAGCAACTTGAGAAGAGGACGGAGTAAACTGATCCGTGATTTGCTTGGAAGAGATTTTTTCACGAACAAAATGAAAGTCGATGTCGATATGTTTGGATTTAGAATGAATGAATGACCGGGTTGGATGCAATGAAGGTTGCACTAACGTTGTCACAGAAGATTATAGGAGGTTGATGCAAACAAATATGACGATCGGCACATATTTTTTTAACCATAGAACCTCACCAACAACATCGGCTAGACTTCGGTATTCGAATTTAGTGCTTGAGCGGGAGACTCCTTTTTGCTTGAAGGAGCTCTAGGAAATCAAATTGTCACTGATAAAGAAACAAAAACCAGTTGTACTCTTCCGATCATCAGGCGACGACCCCCAATCTGCATCCACAAAGCTTATGATATTATTGAAATTTGAAACTTTAAGAAATTGTAGCCGGTAAGCAAACGTACCCTTAAGGTAACGAAGGATGCGTTTCAAGGCTGTCCAATGTATTGTTGTGGGGGCATGCATAAATTAGCTCAGTTTATTCACAACAAAGGAGATATCCGGCCTTGTTAGATTGCAGTATTGTAAGCCACCAATAATCTGCGAAAATAAAGTGCCATCATCGAGGAGCTCACCATCACTTATCGAAAGGATGAGATTAGAAATCATAGGCGTGTCCACAGGTTTACTGTCTGACATGTTAGCTTTAAGTAGCAAGTTGATATATAATGTTCCTGTGATAGAAACATGACTGAGTTGGAAGAAGTAATTTGTATCCCAAGAAAGTGGTGTATAGGACCTAAGTCCTTTAGAGCAAAATGAGTACCCAGGTAATCCACCAGAGAAGTAATTGCACTACTGTCATTGCCAGTAAGAAGTATGTCGTCAACGTAGACAAGCATTATCAAATGAACTGAAGACTTGACGTA
This sequence comes from Begonia fuchsioides, assembly GCA_003255005.1. NCBI lineage: Eukaryota > Viridiplantae > Streptophyta > Magnoliopsida > Cucurbitales > Begoniaceae > Begonia > Begonia fuchsioides. The sequence continues at coordinate 12,213 of QAOC01032908.1, forward strand.
GATGAATAAAGAAGGATCGACAGAAGATAAGGAGAATCCATACTTGAGTAGTGCGGATGATAGCTTGCAATACCAAGCTCGTGAAGATTGCTTGAGGCTAAAAAGCTTTGTTAAGCCGACATACCAAGGAGGGAGCCGAATGATCTATAAAGCTAGGTGATTGTTCCATAAACACCTTCTCTTTGAGATCGCCATGGAGAAATGCATAGCTCACGTCTAGTTGCTTAATGAGCCAAGATTTGGAGAAGGCAACAGATAGAACCAATCTAATAGTAGTGTGCTTGACGACTAGACTGAACGTCTCGAAGTAGTCTGTAACGACCCGATTCCCAGGACGCCGCTTACTGTTGTACTTACTTACTTACTTACTCGCTTACTTGCTTTTCTTTCTTTTCGGCCACCCGAGAACCGGTCCGTTACATGGTTTCTTACTTACTTACATTACTTTGAAAAGTAGAATACTTGTAAAACTTGTTACTTTAATTTAAAAAAAAAAATTATCTTTAGTTTATAAAATAGTTTACAAGGAAAATCGTCGAATTAAAACACACATACTCTCTTTGTAAACAACGATTTGAATTCCACCTTTGATAAAAAATACATAAGCATTTAATAACTTAAAACTGCAGCGGAAGACAATTACTTCAACTTAAAATACATTCATTTTTAAAAGCTCTGGTAATCCATCACACTAAAATAGGGGTATACATTTAATTACATCTTCAAAACATTCAAAACAGTTTGTAATATAACTTGTGTGTGTCATGCATCACTCTCCGTCGGTCATCACTCAATAAACTGTATAATTTGGACACTCTTCTGCTCTAACTCCTTGGTCAGTCACTTGCACCCTTTCCTCCATTACATTCCATACATTGCAAAGCCTAAACTATGAGCCTAAAGCTCAGTAAGAAGCATAACTATAAAAATGCAATGCATGAGTATGCTATGTTGTTAAAACAAAGCACAATTTCATTCACGTTACTTAGGTTTCATATTTTCCTTATCTTTGGAAATATTATAGGATCTCAAGAACACTCCCTCCACCTACTTCAACTTCTACTAATTTTGGGCCCACTTACTACTTGGAGTGCTCAGGCCTGTAATAACCATTTACTTTACTGTTTCTTATATTCAAGTTCTTAATTCATCGGAGACGAAATATAATTAGTGTCCCATACCACCAATTATACCTCATTTACCTCCAACTACGTTGTAAAACAATGCATGAAAATAGTTCGTAGACATTTTGTAAAACTATGATGCATGACCATGTGACTATGAAAAACATCACTTAAATCACATCACATAACATGAAAATAAGCATACATCACCAAACATGTCATGAAAACAAACATGCAACACACATCAAACATAATCCTAATCTTTGCAATGTAGTCCCACTTAAGGGCCAAACCATCTTAATGCAAACTTACCTTAGCTGGTTTCTTGAATCAATCCACTTGAGTCCCTTTTTAATCCAATAAATGACCTAAACATATAAATCATATAATGATCAGAAATTGCATAAAGTCTTAACTTTCTGTTCCAACTTCAATGACTGTAACTTCCTTTATAATGATCCATTCCTGATGATTAAGGTGTCAAATTGTTTCTTAAGGAGTCTACTATATTTTCTTAGAAGACACCAAATTCAGAAAACTAAAGCATGTCAACTTATGTGGACAAAATAGAGGACATTCACTGTTTGAACCCCGATTCGGTCGACCCTACCTGTAAGGGGTCGACCCATGTCGACAAAACAGAGACCGTGTGTTTTAGATTTGAGCATCGGTCGACCCAACCTATAAGGGGTCGACCCATGTTAACAAAACAGAGAGCTTGCATTTTTAAATTTGAGAATCGGTCGACCCAACCTATAAGGGGTCGACCGCAGCTCTCCCCAGTTTCTGTACATTAACTTGCAATGTCCATAACTTTTTATACATAGCTTTTAATTGAGTGATTCCAACGGTTATAAATCACTCTAAAAGTCTAATTTAACTCTTATGAAGCACATAAATTCCAATTCGTAACACATATTGACCGAATCTCCAAAATTCTAACTTTGTACATAATTGACTGATTTCACAGCAATTAACATGAAATCATTCATATTTATCCACCAACCCAACCAATACAATCTTTTTATCATTAATGAACTTAGAAGAACTTAAGAGGATAGAAAATATTACCTTGAACTTCAGTTCCCACGAGAGCTTTAGAGTTTCCTACCTCGCCTCTCTTGAGATATCTCACTTTCTCATTATTTTCTCTCACAAAACTTCTTTTCTTTCTTAATCTCCCTCTCCCTTATCAATACATGAGAACTCTGAGTAAATAGGGAGAAGAAACCATGCTGGTAGGGGGATGGCAGACCATGCCTTCTTATCTCCTTAATTAAACGAAAATCAACCTTTCCTTTACGTCTACCGATCGGCTTCCTCTAGGTTGTTGCTGACTTTTCAACTTGGGTAAGTGAGAATGTGTCGACCGTTTGTCCATTGTGTCGACCGAAGGAAGTTCCCGAGAGTCATTTGTGTCGACCGCTAGGTCTTGGGGTTGACCGAAAGTGTTCCCCGAGAGTGACTTGTGTCGACCCCTCTTAAATCCTGGGGTCGACCTAAAGTATTCAACTGTGTCGACCCCTCTTTGATCCTAGGGTCGACCAAAAGCGTTCCAGATTGTCCTATTGTGTCGACCTCTCCTAATTCCTGCGGTCGACCGGTGAACAAAGTGTCGACCGCTAATCCATAGCGGTCGACCGGAAATACAAAGTGTCGACTCCTATTCGATCCTGGGGTCGACCGAAAGTATTTCGGATGGTTATATTGTGTCGACCCCTCCTAAATCTTGGGGTCGACCTAAAATAGACAATTGTGACGACCCCTCCTCAATCCTGGGGTTGACCGAAAGTATCCATTGTGTCGACCCCTCCTAAATCCTAGGGTCGATCGGATCTTACATGAAGGTAGTCTTTTAGTATATTTAACCCAACTTACTTCATTACTTTACATAAACCTAGCAACCATCAAACAATGGACTTCAAATAAACATCAATCAAACCCAAACACTTGGGCCGGTGCTCAGTGTGATACACCCCAAACAGAGTATTCTTATTCTAATTATTCATAATCGTAACCAATCCACGTGTCTCTAATTTTCCAACCTTTCCGAATAACTTTATCTCATATACCCCTTGAACATTATTCTCTTTATCACATTCAACCTCTAATTTAACCAACATTCATCCAATAAAAAGAATCTTTAACACTTAAATCTTAAGGTCACAAATTCTACAATAAAAATGAGGGTTGTTACATAGTCAATATGCTCTTGTTGACGGTACCCCTTAGCCACAAGACGGGCTTTGTAGCGACTAACCGAGCCATCATCCTTGGTCTTAACACAAAAAACCCATTCGCAGCCAATCACTGAGGCTTGTGAGGGAAGAGTAACTAGTGTCAAAGTATTATTGGAGATAAGGGTAGCCATCTCTTCACGCATTGCAGCAACCCAATGAGGAAATTGAGTAGCTTGGGAGTATGTAGACGGTTCAAAAAGGGATGAAGTTTCTGTTAGCTATGCCTTGGGTTTGGTAATACCGGATTTGAATCGGGTCACCATAGGATGGACATTGGTTGTGGAAGGTTAGTGTGGGGCACGAGGGAGACTTGAAAAGGTGGAGGATGATGTGGCTGATGTTGGCGTAGGAGATGTGGAGGCAGACGACTCGCATTGAGTATGAATTGTTGATGTTGGAAGAGAAGTACTAATAATTTGGGAAGGTGGAAGAATGAAAATAAGAGTAGAAATGTTAGGAGGCAGAGAAGAAGAGGAAGAAGTGGAGTGAAATGGGAAAGAAGATTCGTGAAATTGAAAATCACGAGAATAAAAGAGATGGCCAGATTCGGGTTGGAAGGCGATATACCGTTTGTGATTGGATGAGTAACCAAGAAAGACACACCAAAGGGATCTTGGCTGAAGCTTGTTTGCATTGTACGAACGTAAATTTGGATAACAAGCACACCCGAAGATTCAAAGATGAGAGTACGAGGGCGGTTTGGAGTGTACTAGAGTATAAGAAATTTGGAGAGATAAAACTTTGGAAGGTAAGATGCTAATGTTGGCTTTAAAGGCTTTTAAAGTAACCAAGTATTTTTGATGATAACCGTTTGTGAAAATGTATGAAAACTAAATTAAATTATGTTGTTAATTAATCTCTTGTGAAACATTCTTGTAAAATGGTACACTTAATATCTAACAAGTTGTTCGAGTGTTGCAGAATTTTATAAGTTTTCTCAGGTTATGTCGACCACTGTTCACATGTGTCGACCACAACAATTTCAGAGAAGAGATGTATGTTGACCGCTATATACATATGTCGACCGGAATAACATCAGAAAAGATATATATGTCGACCGCTATATACATATGTCGACCGCAATAATTCCAGAGAACGGATGTATGTCGACCGCCCAAGAGATGTGTCGACCGCTCAAGATCTATGTAGACCAGAGGAAAAGTTCCAGAGATGTAACCTATGTCGACCGATACACACTTATGTCGACCGTCGATGTCCCACAGACAAACATAATGTCGACTGCGCAAGAACTGTGTCGACCGATGTGAAGCTCCAAAGACGGAACTTATGTTGACCGCTAGTTACTTATGTCGACCGCTGAAGTTCCAGAGACGAAACTTATGTTGACTGCTAATGACTTATGTCGACCGCTGAAGATCCAGAGAATAAACTTATGTCGACCGCTCCACGATTATGTCGACCGATGAAAAATTCCAGAGACGAACCTCATGTCAACCGCAACACCTTCAAAGACTGATCAACTATACCTATGTCGACCGCTCCATGATTATGTCGACCGATCAGGATCTACTACAAAGTCAAAGCTCCAATGACTACTTTCTAATGAGTCTAAACGGCTATATTGCAGTCGACCGTCCGAGCCTGAGCTGTATAAATAGTTGAAGAGAAGCTCATTGAAGTATCGATTTTCTTGAGAGAAAAATACGCCGAAACGCTGCCAAAATTATTCTCAAGTCATTCTACTCTCTCATCTATTGTATCCATTTTTTATTATTCATCTTGTTATTGAGAGAGTCGGTTTAGAAACCGTAAATCCTTGGAATGATAGAATTGAGCGAACGTGTAAAAGGGGTGACGCCACTAAGAAAGAAAAGTCAAGTTGTAAAGGTTAGATTGACACCCGAAAGCTCAATCAAGTGAAGAATCTTCAAGGAGCTACCTTGAAGTGCGGACGTAGGCAGTTGTTGGCCGAACCGCAAAAATATATCGGTGTCAAATTTTCTCTCTTAACTTTTACTTTGTTGATTGTGTTTGTATAAACTGAATTTGATAAACAACCCTCTTAGTTTTGTAATTAAGAAATTTAACTCAATTAAAAATTGCAATTTAACTCAATTTGATAAACTTATGTCGACCGCTCCACGATTATGTCGACCGATGAAAAATTCCAGAGACGAACCTCATGTCAACCGCAACACCTTCAAAGACTGATCAACTATACCTATGTCGACCGCTCCATGATTATGTCGACCGATCAGGATCTACTACAAAGTCAAAGCTCCAATGACTACTTTCTAATGAGTCTAAACGGCTATATTGCAGTCGACCGTCCGAGCCTGAGCTGTATAAATAGTTGAAGAGAAGCTCATTGAAGTATCGATTTTCTTGAGAGAAAAATACGCCGAAACGCTGCCAAAATTATTCTCAAGTCATTCTACTCTCTCATCTATTGTATCCATTTTTTATTATTCATCTTGTTATTGAGAGAGTCGGTTTAGAAACCGTAAATCCTTGGAATGATAGAATTGAGCGAACGTGTAAAAGGGGTGACGCCACTAAGAAAGAAAAGTCAAGTTGTAAAGGTTAGATTGACACCCGAAAGCTCAATCAAGTGAAGAATCTTCAAGGAGCTACCTTGAAGTGCGGACGTAGGCAGTTGTTGGCCGAACCGCAAAAATATATCGGTGTCAAATTTTCTCTCTCAACTTTTACTTTGTTGATTGTGTTTGTACAAACTGAATTTGATAAACAATCCTCTTAGTTTTGTAATTAAGAAATTTAACTCAATTAAAAATTGCAATTAACCTAATTCACCCCCCCCNCCCCCCCCCCCCACTTAGGTTAAGAACCGGTCCAACAATTGGTATTAGAGCAAGGTTGAACAAGATTTTATCGTAATTTATTTATTTGGGTTGAATTACTACAATGTCTTTTAACATGAACATGTCACACTTTGAGGGTCAATCAATCACTAGACCTCCTCTTTTTTATGGCAACAACTATGTATATTGGAAAACTAGAATGAGAATTTTTACTCAAGCTATGGATTACAATGTTTGGAACATAATTGAAAATGGTTCATATGTGCCAATTAAAATAGAGAATGACATAAGTACACCAAAATCAAGTAATGAATATGATGAGAATGACCTAAGAAAATTAAGCTTAAATGCCAAAGCCATGAACACCTTGTACTGTGCTCTAACTAGTGATGAATTTAATAGAGTACAGGGTTGTGATAATGCTCTAGATATTTGGCGATTACTTGAAGTAACACACAAAGGAACTAACCAAGTAAAAGAAAATAAACTAAGTATGCTTGTACATGAGTATGAACTATTTACTATGCATAGTGATGAAACAGTTAGTTCCATGTTTACACGCTTCACAAACGTTACTAATGGTTTGAAAATGCTAGGCAAGATTTATTCAGATGAAGAGTGTGTTAGAAAAATTCTTCGAGTTCTTCCAAGAGCATGGCAACCAAAGGTTACAGTAATACAAGAGGCTAAAGACCTTAAGGCTCTCAAGATTGAAGAACTCATCGGATCTCTAATGACACATGAGATTACATTGAAGGCTAGCGAAAAGAATGAGATTAAGGAGAAGGAAACATCGAGGAAAATGGACATTTCCCTTAAAACATCCTCCAGCAAACAAGCTGATGCTGTGAGTGATGAAGAGGAGGATGAAGATGTTGCCTTCATCACAAGAAAGTTCAAGAGGTTCCTACAAAGGAAAAAGATGCGGAAAAGAGTTACCTAGAAGAGAAAGACAACTCAAAGAAAAGGAAAAGGAACTCACATGCTATGACTGTGGAAAGCCAGGTCAGTTCAAGTCTGAATGTCCTCTAAGAAAGAAACTCCCCAAGGGATTCAAGAAGAAAGCAATGAAAGCTACTTGGGATGACAATGACTCTTCTTCATCTTCATCTGAAGACGAAGAACTAGTAAATATGTGTTTCATGGCAAAGGAGGATTAGGTACATGACTCCTTTAGCGATTTAGATAATTCTGATGAAGATAAGGATTTGTTTGCTGCTTTCAATGATTTACTTAATAATTTTAATATTTGGAAATCTAAATATAAACAATTAAAAAAGGAACATGCAGTTCTAACTAAGGAACACAAAAGTACATTAATTTCCTTTCAAGAGGAGATAGCTAGTTTAAAAAGGCAAATGATGAATTGAATGTTATAATATTAAAGTTTACAAATGGTAGCAAAAATTTGAAAATGCTTCTAGGTGGACAAAGAATGACCTTTGACAAAGTTGGCTTAGGATATGAACCTTACAAAAAGAAAAAGAACTATGAGAGCCTCTTTGTTAAACCAAGTACATGTCATTCATGTAATAGAATATGACACACCTCATTTGAATGTCCTTTAAAATTAAAAGGTAAAAATCAAAGAGTCACTCAAAGATGGGTTCCCAAAGGAACCAAAGCTAATGTTCAAGGACCCAAAATGGTTTGGGTACCTAAAAGGAACACCTAAATTTTGTTGTGTAGGTGGAAGTCTCCCTTTCAAAGAATCTTTGGTATCTCGACAGTAGATAATCGAGACATATGACGGGAGATCCCTCAAAATTCTCCTCCATCAAGAAAAAAAAGGAAATGTCACTTTTGGAGGGAATCAAAAAGGGAAGATAATTGGGATTGGAAGCATAGGTAACTCTTTCTCTCCTATCATTAAAAATTCATTATTAGTTGACGGTTTAAAGCATAATTTCTTGAGTATCAGTTAACTATGTGATAAAGGATATAAAGTTATTTTTTAATCTAAAAAATGCATAATAAATGATAGCTCAAGTAGAAAAATTATATTCATAGGTTATAGAACTGAAAATGTTTATACTATTGATATGGATAATGTTGCTTGTTTTGATGAAAAATGCTTTAGTACAAATTCCTCTATTGATAGTTGGTCATGGCATAGGAGGCTAGGTTAAGTTAGCATGGATACCTTAGCTAAGATCTCAAAGAAAAATCCTGTTAGGGGCCTTCCAAAAATATCTTTTGAGAAGGATAAATCTTGTGATGCATGCCAAATGAGGAAGCAAACAAAAATTCCATTTGCTTCAAAAAGTGTTGTGTCTTCCTCTAAACCCCTTCAACTCCTTCACATGGACCTCTTCGGTCCTTCCAAAGTAGCAAGCCTAGGTAGTAAACACTATGCTTTTGTGATTGTTGATGATTTTTCAAGATTCACTTGGGTATTCTTTCTTAGATCTAAGGATGAGACTTTTGAGATTTTTTCATTTTTAGGAAGATAGTTCAAAATTAAAAGGATCTCTCCATTGTAGCTATTCAGAGTGATCATGGAGGAGAATTTGAAAATGAGAGATTTGAACTTTTATGTTTTAAGAATGATATCAATCACAACTTCTCTTCCCCTGAGACTCCTCAACAAAATGGAGTTGTTGAGAGAAAGAATAGGTCTTTGCAGGAGCTAGCTAGAACCATGCTAAATGAAAATGCTCTTCCTAAGTATTTTTGGGCTGAAGCCGTTGCCACGACTTGTTATATAATTAATCGAGTTTCAATTCGCCCAATCTTAGAAAAGACCCCTTATGAGCTTTGGATGAGGAAAAATCCAAGTGTCAAATACTTTAGGCCCTTTGGATGCAAATGTTATATCCTGAATACCAAGGACAACCTAGGAAAATTTGACTCAAAAACCAACTTTAGAATTTTTCTAGGATATTCATTATCTAGCAAAGCTTATAGAGTGTTCAACAAGAGAACACTAGTAGTTGAAGAATCAATGCATGTTTCATTTGATGAATCCTCTTCTTGATCAAGTAATATGGACAAAAATGATGAGCTCGTAAAAGAGCTAGATTCTTTGACTCTAGAAGAAAATGAGAAAGACTCTCTTGAGGTTTTTCCCTCTGAAAATCCTCCAATCTCTCTAGAATCGGAGCCAGTGAGAAATTCTAAAAGAGACCTTCCTAGAGAGTGGAGATATTCAAGAAGCCACCCATTAGAAGATGTGGTTGGTGATCCCTCATTAGGGGTTAAAACTAGAGCCTCTCTTAGGAATCTATGTATCAATGTAGCATTCTTATCTCAAGTAGAGCCTAAGAAGTTCGATGAGGCCATAAAAGATGAAAATTGGATAATAGCCATGCAAGAGGAACTTAATAAATTTCAGAGAAACCAAGTGTGGGAATTAGTTTCCAAATGATCACACCATCATTGGAACTAAATGGGTATTCAAGAATAAACTAGATGAACATGACATTGTCATTAGGAACAAGGCAAGATTAGTTGCAAAAGGTTATAATCCAGAAGAAGGTATAGATTTTGAGGAAACCTTTGCACCGGTGGCCCGAATGGAGTCAATTACATGCTTCTTGCCTATGCTTGTCAGAAAGACTTCACTCTATTTCAAATGGATGTTAAGAGTGCCTTTCTAAATGGTTATATTATGGAAGAAGTCTATGCAGAACAACCTATAGGTTTTGAGGCCTTTGACAAGATAGATCATGTTTATAAACTTCATAAAGCTCTCTATGGTCATAAGCAAGCTCCTCGAGCTTGGTACGAAAGGTTGAAGAATTTTCTCTTGGTTAGAGAGTTAAAAATGGGAAAAAATGACTCAACCCTCTTCACTAAACATGTTGGTAATGATCAGCTACTTGTCCAAATTTATGTGGAAGATATTATTTTTGGAGCCTCCAACAAAAACCTGTGTCAAGATTTTGCCTCTCTAATGCAAGATGAATTTGAAATGAGCATGATGGGGGAGCTTAAGTTCTTGTTAGGACTTCAAATTAGACAATCATTAGATGGAACATTTATTTGCCAAGAGAAATATATCAAGGAATTACTCAAGAGATTTGGAAGGGACTCTTGCAAATCTTCCAGGACACCAATGAGTACCACCACCAAATTAGATAAGGATGAAGGAGGAAAAGATGTGGATATTAAGAGATTTGGTGGAATGATCGGTTCATTGTTATATCTAACCGCTAACAGACCTGACATCCTTTTTAGCATTTGTCTTTGTGCTAGATTCCAAACCTCGCCTAAGGAGTCTCACTTGAATGCCGTTAAAAGAATTTTCAAATACTTAAGTGGAACACTTGATCTAGGATTATGGTATCCCAAGGGTACTTCCTTTGACTTAATTGGATATTCTGATTTGGATTATGCCGGGAGTCTTGTGGATAGGAAAATTACTAGTGGTACATGCCAATTCTTAGGTGAATCTTTAGTATCTTGGTTCTCTAAGAAACAAAATTTTGTGGCACTCTCAACCACCGAAAGCGAGTATATAGCAGCCGGTAGTTATTGTGCACAAATTCTTTGGATGAAGCACACTTTAGAAGACTATAACCTCTCATTCTCTAAGATTCCAATTAAATGTGACAACACTAGTGCAATAAACATCTCCAAAAATCCTATGTTACACTCTAGGACTAAACATATATAAATTAGATATCATTTTATCAAAGGTCATGTCCAAAAAAAAGATGTTGTTTTTGAATTTGTCAATTCTTGTGATCAATTGTCAGACATTTTTACTAAGCCTCTAGATGAGAAGACTGGGATTAGAATTCGATTAGGAATAACTCGATTTGATGATGCTTAGATACATCATTTTATGTCTGATGTTTTTCAGTGACAATGGTCGACACAACAATATATATGTCGACCGGTTTTTCTAATCTGACATAAAGCGGTCGACATAAACAAGAGTATGTCGACCACTCCGTTAAATCTGCTTTTGGTCGGTCGACACCATTCACGATCGGTCGACTGACCGGAAGGTAAGATGTTAATGTTGGCTTTAAAGGCTTTTAAAGTAACCAAGTATTTTTAATGATAACCATTTGTGAAAATGTATGAAAGCTAAATTAAATTATGTTGTTAATGAATCTCTTGTGAAACATTCTTGTAAAATGGTACACTTAATATCTAACAAGTTGTTCAAGTGTTGCAGAATTTTATAAGTTTTCTCAGGTTATGTCAACCGCTGTTCACATGTGTCGACCGCAACAATTCCTGAGAAGAGATGTATGTCGACCGCTATATACGTATGTCGACTGGAATAACGTCAGAAAAGATATATATGTCGACCGTTATATACATATGTCGACCGCAATAATTCCAGAGAACAGATGTATGTCGACCGCCCAAGAGATGTGTGTCGACCACTCAAGATCTATGTCGACCAGAGGAAAAGTTCTAGAGATGTAACCTATGTCGACCGATACAGACTTATGTCGACCGCCGATGTCCCACAGACAAACTTAATGTCGACTGCGCATAACCTATGTCGACCGATGTGAAGCTCCAAAGACGGAACTTATGTTGACCACTAATTACTTATGTTGACCACTGAAGTTCGAGAGACGAAACTGATGTCGACCGCTAATGACTTATGTCGACCGCTGAAGATCCACAGAATAAACTTATGTCGACCGCTCCACGATTATGTTGACCGATGGACAATTCCAGAGACGAACCTCATGTCAACCGCAACACCTTCAAAGACTGATCAACTATATCTATGTCGACCGCTCCACGATTATGTCGACCGATCACGATCTACTACAAAGTCAAAGCTCCAACGGATACTTTCTAATGAGTCTAAACGGCTATATTGCGGTCGACCGCTCCCGTATTTATGTCGACCTCCCGAGCCTGGGCTGTATAAATAGTTGATGAGAAGCCGGTTGAAGTATCAATTTTCTTGAGAGAAAAACACGCCGAAACGCTGCCAAAATTATTCTCAAATCATTATACTCTCTCATCTATTGTATCAATTTTTTATTATTCATCTTGTGATTGAGAGAGTCAGTTTAGAAACCGTAAATCCTTGTAACAATAGAATTGAGCGAACGTGTAAAAGGGGTGACACCTCTGAGAAAGAAGAGTCAAAAAGGGGTGACGCCTCTAAGGAAGAAAAGTCAAGTTGTAAAGGTTAGATTGACACCCAAAAGCTCAATCAAGTGAAGAATCTTCAACGAGCTACCTTGAAGCGCGGACGTAGGCAGTTGTTGGCCAAATCGCGAAAATATATCGGTGTCAAATTCTCTCTCTCAACTTTTACTTTGTTGATTGTGCTTGCATAAACTGAATTTGATAAACAACCCTCTTAGTTTTGTAATTAAGAAATTTAACTCAATTAAAAATTGCAATTAACCTAATTCACCCCCCTACTTAGGTTAAGAACCGGTCCAACAGTTAATCCGATACATAGCAGTTTGAAAGGCGAAAGACCAAAAAATGACAGGCATGTGGGCTCTGAATAAAAGTGCTAGACCGACTTCAACAACATGACAATTTTTTCTCTCAACGCGACCATTTTGAGAAGAAGTATATGGACAAGACAGCTTGTGTCGAATGCCTTTTGAGGCGAAGAATTTTGAAAGAGGCCGAAATTCGCCACCCTAATCAGATTGAACACATTTGACCGAAGATTGAAAATAATTTTTGACCAAGGAACAAAAATTAATGAAAACTTGAGATACCTGGTCCTTAGTCTTAAGGGGAAAGAACCAGGTAAATCTACTAAAGTCTTCAATAATCAATAGAAAGAATCGTAAACCGTCAACGAACGGAGAAATAGCAGGGCCTCAAACTTCAGCATGAAGAAACCAAAACATGCTTTTGCACAATAGTTGGAAATTGGAAAAAAAGGTAACTTGTGACTTTTACTAAGTGGACAACTAGTGCAATTGGACTGGGCTAGACCAGTGCTGGAATTTAGATGACATGAAGATAAAAAAGACTCTAGAATTGAAGAAGTAGGATGACCAAGTCTATCATGCCATACTGACGAACTTGAGACGATTGCAGAGAAGACAAAGGAGACACGGTGGGCTGGAAGTGTGTATAAGCCGTTAGTGACTGGCCCCTGGGAGAGAATATCCTGAGAAGACAAATCCTGGATGATAAAATGTGAGGGAAAAAATGAAACACTAACAGAATTATCAGTGCAAAGCTTATGGACACTAAGAAGATTGTGAGACATATTAGATGAGTAAAGAGTGTTAGGTAAGGAGAGTAAACGACCTGAAGAGGAAGGGGCAGAGGAAGAACCGACATAAGTGATAGGTAAAGACATTCTATTGGCGACTATAATCTGATCGGAGCCAAGATACGGTGTTGGCTGATGAAGGAGATTAGAGTCGGGTATGAAATGATTTGTGGCTCCTGAGTCGAGGTACCAAGGGAGAGCATTGTTGGCTTCAAAAGTGTTTTTAAAGCAATCAATTATTTTTTATGATAACTATGTAAAATAAGCATGAAAGATAAAATAAACTACTTTACAATGTTTAAATTAGACTTAACCATTCATGAGAAATACCTTCTTTGAAGGGTACAATTAAAGTCTAACAATTTGTTTAAGTGCTGCAGAAATTTCAAGTATATGCAGTGTTTTGTGTCGACCCAAAATACCTTGTGTCGACCCTTGTAAAATCTAGAAGTTTAACCCAAAATGTTTTGTGTCGACCCACATCGTATTGTGTCGACCCCTGTTCAAAACAGAGGTCGAGTCTTCCAAATTATGTCGACCCACCTATATAACTTATGTCGACCCAAAAATGTAGTGCAACGTGCAAATGTGTCGACCCATCCAAACTGTCTGTGTCGACCCTAGAAAAGTCATTGTGTCGACCTTATCATAATCTATGTGCCGACCCCTCAAAGCTGAGCCTGCACTTTACATGTCGACTTCATTGTTCAAAATATGTCGACCCAACCTACATGTGTCGACCTCAGTTTTTCCAGAGACGAATCCTTTAAATTTGTGTCGACCCCAACCAACATGTGTCGACCCAAAAATGTGTGTTGTCTCGTCGCCCGAGTAGTAGTTTATGCTAAATAATTTTGATTAAATGAAATGTTTTAATGGAGAGGTTGGAAGAGTACATAGCATAATTGAACTTTAAGATCACCACCTCCAACTGATTTGGCTAATATCAAATCACGCAACAATTTGGCTTGTATCTAACCCCAACGTTATTCTAAAACAAATTAGAATATATTTGTTATATGGTATTTTTTTATATCATCGTTACAAAAATTAGCAGTGACATAATTGGCATTCAGGGCTAGAGTTGGCATCCGAGCGAATTAGCTTGCTAGCTCGCTCGGCCAATTCGTTACTATAGCGATACGAGCCATGCTCAAATTGCTATAGTGCTGAACCCGTAGATTCAGGCTCGCGAGCTCACGAGCCTGGATCGTGAGCCCAGGTTGTTAGCCTAGATCTCGCGATCCACCGGTGCCGTCGGCATAGACTGTCAAGGACTCGCTGTCGAATATTCGTCATCATCCACGTACAAGTCATCGAGCCTTGATTCGGTTGTCAACTATCGACTGTCGCGAACCTGGATTCAACCATCTCTTACCATCGTCCTGTCAATTTTTCATATCATCGCCACCCTCCATCTTCGTCGGCTCATCGTATCGAGCATCGTCAATTGTCGTCGCGTCGCCAAACATTTCCTTCGCCATTGTATCACCATCGCCGTTTTGCCCCTGCCAGTTTATGAGTTTTCCGGTCTCCGACCAAACTCTCTTCATCAAAGAGAGAAAGTCTCTCTCTCTATAGCTATCAAGTGGAAATAGGCAACACAACAATGGTCAACTGACTGTTGCTATGTAAATGAATGGCAAGGTTGTCAAGCAAGAGTCAGTTGGCCAATATGGCTGTTCTTGGGCATCGACTTGAAACTACTTGTCGTTCCACTTTGCTAGCAAGTTGGATCAAACCATCAATATCATTGTTTCCTTTAGTTTGCGAACGTCGCTAATCTCACGGTTAACCTCGCGGATGAATTGAGCAATTTTGTGCTCCTCGAGTTCTTCCAAATTGCACAAAATGCATAAAGTCTCAAACTCAGTCAAACAATGATATATTAGATTTCGATTTTCATTTCTAGTATGATATTAGATTCTGATTTCTGTTTCTAGTATAATATTCTATGCTTTGTGTAGCCATCTCCTTGCAATTATTTTGTTAAATTTATCAAACGAGTTTATGAATTGTAAGACTTACATTTCTTGTTTGATTGAGATGACAGTAAAGAATTTTAAATGTGTCTGCAACCATTTTTTTAATGATTATGCATTTCATCTTTTTATTTTACCTTCTTAAAATTCACGTTGACATGTTAATGATTTGTTACAATAAATGTAATAATTAGTTATTTATTATTTATTACTTTTATTGCTTTTTTATTATAAGATGTTAATGATTTGTTACAATAAATGTAATAATTAGTTATTTATTATTTATTACTTTTTTTATTATAAATATTATTATTTTACACGCCAATATATATTTTAAGAAGATTGAATAAGAAGATACACATAACATTACTATTTTTTTTCAAGTATTTAGGTTTTGTTCATTCTTTTTCCATTGTTGCTGGTTTAATTTTAGATATTAAAATAACATCAAATTTAGGAAAATGACTTATCTAGCCATAATAAGATAAAAAAAACATTGAACCACTTGGAGATGAAATATTAGTAAAAGTTTACTCTATATATTTTGGAATTCGAATTCAAATCGAAACTTTAAATCAAATATGGAAGTACCATCTTTTTAGGGAGTCAGTTTGCAAACCACACTATTTTTTAGCGTTGGTTAATATTCTTATAAATCTTTTAAAATATTTTTTTATTATAGGTTGTTGCTGAAGTTGTCAATATATAGGGTCAATGGTTATAGTTGAATCCAATATTGGATTATTGAATGTTATTTTTTAGAATGAAACTTTTGATAATTGGTTCTCTTTTTTTAAATCTTTAGCAATTCTTTGTTGGGATTGAAGAATTCAAGGCTTCATTATTTGAGAGAACTTTAAATTTGTTTATAACTTTCTTTTTCATTCTTTCATGTGAAGTTTAAGATAAGAACGATAGTTTCTTTTGATTTCGATAACTTAGTATTTTCTCTTCATTTACGTATACATTTTCACATAAGTTGGTGTCAAAGTCTCTCAAAGTATTGATTTTTTGACATGATGACTCGAGTCTCGAGGTGCAGCAAAAAATCAACAAACTTATGATGAAGTTCCCAGATCTTCTAGTGAACATGCCAGTGAAAGTTCACAACAAGTTGAAATAGATGAGATCAAAAGAAGGCTTGATTTTCATGTACATGAGATGAACTGAATTTTTGATCTGTTCCATCAGTTATTTGCAAAGGGGTGTAATCTTGATAAGGGAGTATCTCAAGCACCAGCTCCTAGAAAAGGCTATGAAGAAAGTCTACATGATCCTATGGGCACCGATTATGATAGAGATTCTGGTTGTGATGAGCATGATTTCTATCGGTCTATGCAAAACAATTATGACGTGCATGGTTTCGATCAACCTTGACACGACAACATGATGAATCAAAAAAATCTTAAAGTTGAAATAGCCTCATTTAATGAGGTTTACAATGAATATATCTTTCTCGATTAGTTGGAAAGGCTAGAGCAAATATTCAATTTTTATGGTTACTCAGAAAAAGCCAAATTTCAACTTGTTAAAATGAAGTTTGTTGGCTATGCTAGCCTCTAGTGAGAGAATTTAAAGACTCATAGAAGACGTTGCAATGAATAAGCAATTGTTACTTGTAGAGTTTCAAAGTCTTTGATGAAAAATAGATTTATACAAAGTCACTACATGCAAAAATTGAGGTAAGATAATTTGGGAGTAGAGGATTACTAGATAGAGTTTTAAACTCTTTGGATTCGATGTAATCTTGAGGACCTCGAGGAGAATATAGTGGCATGCTTCATTAGAGGCCTAAATTGAGAAATCAGTGACGCAATAGAGCTACATACTTGCACAAATATAGATGATAGAATCCAATTGTCCCTAAAGGTAGAAAGGCAAATCAAAAGAAAGGAAAAGAGTACTATCACACGAGTCTCTCCAAAAACCACACCACAATTTATGCTTCCCCTTTGGCCGACCAAGGGATTAGGTGGAAGAGAAGTTCATCGTGACCATAACAAGCAAAGGGCTAGAGAGATCAAATGTTTCAAATACCTTGGATTAGGCCATATTTCTTCACAATGCCCGAATAAGAGAGTGATGCTAATCCGTGAAAGTACCGATCAAGTAGTGAGTGAAGATGAAGAAATTGAAGTTTCTTGTAGTGATACTTGGACTTGAAACTACTGTGCTTCCCTTTCCATACAAATTAAGTCGACTCAATGATAAATGAGATTTAAAGATTGCCTAAAAACTTGCATTGACTTTTCTTTAGTTGTTATAAGGATTCTTTTATTTGTGAAGTTGTCCCATGAGTGCAAGTCACTTACTTTTGGGTCAGCCATGGAAATTCAATATGCGAGCCATGGATGATGGTTAAACCAACTCCTTTTCCTTAAAGGAAGGCAATGAAGTTATAAAACTAGCACCACTCAATCTCGAAAAAAGTTGTAAAGGAGAAAGAAAATTTGGAAAGAGATAAAAGGAAAAGTTACTTTGTTTATGTCCAAAAGAAAACTTAAAACTTCACTAATGGCTGGTGGTCCACATATGTTATTGATGTTTACGGAGATAATAGAAGGACTTGGAGTATTACCTAAGGTAGTACAAGGTCTCCTCAGAGGGTTTGATGATGTGTTACCGGAAGAGATTCCAAATGGGCTTCTTCCCCTTAGAGGAATATAATTAGAGGAATATAATGCGTATACTTTAGGACATTTTGTGCTCAACAGAATAGAACACAAAATTGATCTTGAACCACGACCAGTTCTACAAAACATTCTTTCTTACCGTATGAATCCAGAAGAAGCAAAAGAATTGCACAAACAAGTGCACGAGCTAATCGATAAAGGGTACATAAGAGAAAGTATGAGTCCATATGTAGTACCAATGTTGTTAACGCCAAAAAGGATGGTTCAATTAGAATGTGTGTGGATAGTCACACTATCAATCATTCCAATATCACAATAGGCATGCTAGATGAGCCATGTGGAGATTCTATATTCTCAAAGGTGGATTTAAAGAGTGATTTTACCAAATCCAAATGAAAGAAAAGGATGAGTGGAAAGCATCATTCAAGACCAAGTATGGACTCTATAAATTGTTAGTAATGTCATTTAGTTTATCTAATGCTCCTAGAAATTTTATGAGGTTGATTCATTATGAGCTTAAAGAGTATTTTAGAAAGTTCATTTGGGTCTATTTTGATGATGTTTGGGTTCATAGCTCACACTTGAAGTCTCACATGGGTCATCTATCAATTCTCAAGAAGAGTAATTTTGAGGAAGAGAAAATTCATTCATTGGCTTCATCATCTCCAAGGAAGGATTGACAATAGACGAAACAAAAAGTCAAGCGATTTGGCCAACTCCATGTTGGAAGTAAGAAGTTTCCATGGACTAGCCTCTTTCTATAGGCGATTTATTCATAATTTTAGCACTATTGTATCTTGTTGGACTGATTGTACCAAAAAAAAGAATAGAGTTTCAATGGAATCAAGCTTCACAAATAGTCTATTTGTTAATGCTACATGATTTTACAAAGGTGTGAGGTGGAATGTCATGGATCAGAAGTTGGGATTGGAGCATCACTTATGCAAGAGGGTATGCCTTTAGTCTATTTTATTGAGAAATTGAAGGGCGACACTCACAACTATTCAACCTACAAAAATGAGTTCTTTGCTGTGATTAGAACTTTTGAAATCTGCCAACATTATCTTTTTTCAAAAGATTCACACCAATCATCATGCTTTGAAGCATATCAATCGAAGAAATAGAAAGTAAGTGAAATTCCTTGATCACTATCCTTACATGACCAAATACAAGAAGGGAGAGTGAATGTAGTAGCGAATGCACTCTCTAAAAGGTACATGCTTCTTATTAAACTTCAAATTAAGGTTTCTTGGATTCAAATGAATAAAGGATCAGTGTAAAGAGGATGTTGATTTCAACTCTGCATTAGATAAATGCAAAGATAAGGCCAATTATGAGAGACTATGCCAACCAAGTGGGGGAATTAAAAAATCTCTTACCCGAAAAGCACAGTGGTTAGCTTGGCAAATAACTTTAGTGAGAAGAAAATGCTCAAGACTATTAAGAAGCATTTCTTTTGACCACAACTTCAAAAAGATGTGCATAAGTTAGTGGAAAAGTGCATTATATGTAAAAATGATAAGAGTAATGGTCCTTACTCATGAATTGTATCTACCATTACCCGTTCCAAATCTACCTTTGGGAAGAAATTAGTATGGACTTCATCCTAGGCTTACCTAGGTCAGCTAGATGAAAGAAATATATTCTGCTAGTGGTGGATCGATTTTCTAAAATGGCACACTTCATTCCTTGAGCTAAGATGGACGTCGTGGCTAACATATCCAACCTATTCTTCAAGGAGGTTGTAAGGATGCACGGAATTCCCAATTCCATCCTATCGGATCGGGACACTGAGTCCATTGGTTCCTTTTTTAGGATCTTGTGGGAAATTGGTTAGGCATTAAATTACTTTTAATACCTCTTTTATTCCACAAATGGATGGATAAATGGAAGTGGTGAATTTCACTTTGAGTATTCTATTGAGAACTATGATTAGGAAGAAGCTTTTGAACAGGGACTTACAACTCCCTTATGTGGAGTTTGCTTATAATCGAAATGTGTACAATTCAAATCAACGCACACCATTTGAAGTTGTATATGGGTTCAATCCATTGACTCTATTGGATCTCAATCCAATCTCATCCAAGAACTTAGCCAATCCAAATGCAATTTCGAAGGCTGAGCAAATAAAGACTTTGCATAAAGAAGGGAGCGATACTATTCAAAAGAAGAATGATCATATGCTAAAAAAGCCAACAAATGAAGAAATGATGTTGTTCTTCACAAAGGTAACTTATTTTTGCTTCACCTTTGAAAGGAGAAATTCCCAAAACAAAGGAGGTCGAAGTTGCTTCCAAGAGCCAATGACCTCTTTAAAGTTTTGAGAGGATCAACAACAATGCGTACAAGATTGAACATCAAGGAGACTATGAATTTTCATCGACCTTCAACGTACAAGATCTTTATCCTTACTTAAGAGGTGAGAAAGATGAAGAAGTAGATATCCAAGGATTGGATTTGAGGGAATAAAAGCATCTTCGAAGTTGTTGTTCCAAAAACTTAATGAAAATGAACTTTTATGGGAGTTATGTGCCCAACAAGCATATTGTGTTAAACAAATGAATAATTTATATTGATTATAAATTATTTGCATATTAGATTATGCTTTTATAAAATTCATAGAAAATTGCTAGCAAATTTTATATTAAAATATACATTATATATATGTCGGGTAAAATATAAAATTAAATAATTATAGACATTTTCAAATACTTCATAGCTATAAACATTGTTGATTTCATTATAAATGTACAAGCTTAACTCATATATATATATATGTATATATATAGAACATATAATTATATGTAGTACTATGGTAGATAAAGTTATATTTTTTTGATAATTTTTGTTAAATATAAAATAATTAAATTTAACACAATGTCAGATATATATTATTTTAATTTTGTATTTTAGTATTTTTTCTTAATTTATTATTTGATTTGCTTGTTAAAGTTTTGCTTGCAATATAATGCATAACGTTGTATTTTAGAAAGGAACTACAATTAATATCGAACTAATTTTGATATAGAAATGCATTGATATAATTTTTCTTATTTGTTAGTTCTTGCGTCAAATAATTAGTACAATTTATAGTTTTGATTTAATTAGTCCATTAAGAACTACTAACACTCTAGTATAAATATGTGTTTTGATAGGTTACTAGATATAAACCTATATCTGCTACAAACGAGGGTGGAAATTGATCCGGTTCAAAATGAAAAATCGAAAAAGGAGCAATTACTGTGGTTTGTTTTTGGTTTATTTAGAGTTGAAACCAAAATTTGAACCGAACAAAAAAAATAAAATATTCGGTTGGATTTCAACAAAAAAATAAAAAAAACCCAGTTGCATCGAAGTTAATAATAAAATTTTAAAATTAAAATTAAATACCTAAAAGTCTAAAATTAGTAAAATAATATAATATTAAAACAAAACCTAAAAAATAAAAAAATTAAAATTGAATATTTAAAAGTTTGAAGCTTTTGGAAATTAAAAAAAATTAAAAATCAATATAAGAAATAGAAGTAAAGATAGTCTACTTGTAAGTCTATTGAAATAATGGAGAAAGTTGATTCTAATAATATCTCTATTCCATATTTTATTACATTTTGAATTTGGAAAACAACTTTTTTTGCACATTTTGTGTTAATGGATTTTGTTCATTCAGCTTGTGTACCAAGTCAATTTGAGTTTGCTGATTAGTTTTGTTCTAAAAACATATGTCAAAATTTACGGTTCGATCCACTTTTTCCACAAGTTTGAGAAGTGTTTTGAGCATAGACCTAGTGAGAACAATTCAAATTAATTTAATTTTGTTATTGACTAATCATCCAACAGATAGACCGAATCGAGTAATAATATATCAATTATACATATTTTACCGATAAAAGCACTTAATACTCTAAAAACCACGTTAATAATACCAAATTATAGGAAGATTACTAGGTAATCACTTTCCATCACTCCAATCTTCACTTTTTCTTCGAAAATTCTTTTGGGTACCATTATTCCTACTTTAATGTTGGAGTGGCATATCGTTCTTCGTAAACTAATTGTTCGATATTTGAATTGCGGTACATATGCTACAAATGAGAGCTTTATTTCCTTCGAGCTTGAGTATTAATCTTATTGATCTTGTGATATCACTTTATATGGTTAAATATTTAAGTTAGAAAACACTCTATAGTCGCTAAAATCTAAAATAATGGATCAAAGAAGTAGGGTTTCATCATTTTGCATGGATTCGAGATTCATTTTTTATAAAATATATCCATAATCGCATCGAGTATGTGCACAAAATTTTGAGTTATTGTAAAACCCAAATAAAATAAAAGGAAGGAAAAGTCTAAACTACCTTTATTTCTTTCTCATTATTCCAAAAACTTCATTTTTCTCTTTCTATCCCTACTTTTGACGGGAACCCTATCTCTCCCTCTCTTTCTTTTACAGCCCTTCTCCCGATCCCCTTTTATTTACTCCCTCTCCCAACCCATCCTCTTCAAATCCTAACCATTCTTAGCCGATCGACTCAGGGTTTTGGCAAATTTCATTATCTCTGAACGAAAACGCTTCCTCTCTTTCGAAGGTACGTTTATTTTCCGTGTAAACCTAACCTAATCAATTATTTGTGAGAGAAAACCCGAAATTTGATTTCGGAATTTAGTTTCAGCCAAGGAAGAATATTTGATTTTCTCCTTGGATATAATTGTTTAGGAAATCGGTGGAAACATTATTGTCGAGACTCTTTGGATGTTATTCGGTATTGTGGATTTCTAACGGTCCAGTTCAAGGTTGGGATTAATTTTATGTTTTCTATGATGTGAATGCCCAAAATTATTTTAAAAATATTTGGTTGAAATTGAGAATTCGAGCATGTCTGTTTTATTAAATTGTGAAATGGATAATAGGACAGCTGAATGTGCCGCGTTCTTGGGTTTCGAATCCCTAAACCTGATCAAAGTTATTGGTTGCGACCGCCGAGTGTCGATTTTGATTTTGATTCTGATATTATCTATTGTTTTTATTTGATATGTGATTATGCTCAATTCCATGCTTTGTTTTGTTTATGGATTATTAAATATAAAATTATACCCCGATTGATTTTAGTCGACTCACCCCAAAACGACTCCCCCTTTCAGGAAATATTCAGGACGAACCTCAACCCCAAGTTCAGGAGTAAAGTCGGAGATTTCTCTTTAGTTCACATTTTTTTCAAGGACCCAATTTATTATTTAAGGTTGACTACTAGTTGAACTTTGTTATTTCTAATTTGATGCGGTTTGGTTTATTAGAACATTAATTGATGATTGATATAAATTGAATGTCTCATTTGGATATTTTATTATTTGATTTGAGTTTACAAGACTTCCGCTTTAATTTATTTACTTAGATCTAAGTGAAAAAGGGTTGGACGGTCCGTCCCTTTTGGGCCGGGTCGTTCCCCGTTCTGTCTCGGGTACCCTTCGAGGCGTGACAGTTACCGTCTAATTTTATAATAGTCGACAAGGCTAATTTTATAACATGTACTAATTTTGATTTTTTTATTTGCAGAGTCGGTAGTCTTACGAGATAGAAGAATTTTGAACTGAAGATCTTCGACCATGAAATCATAATTTATGAATGAAGTAAAAAATTTCATTGCTAGATCAAACAATAATACATGAGAGACTTAGCTAGAGATAGGCTAAAACACATGATAGAACCTTAGAGAGAGATGCAACAACTTTTCGAACTACATTACAAATAAGTAAAACTAGGATAAATTTATAATCAGTCCAAAAATTTCATGCAAATTCAGACATTTTCTTCCTTAGACGCCTTCAAGTGACTGTTTTTAGTTTCATCTTTGCCTAACTTCATCTTCAGATTCTCTGGAAGAATGGGCGGATTAAGCTCAGAGCACACCATCTTCCATGTTTCATGACGTCGATTATGTGTTCAAGCAGTTCATGGAGCTTTGGCTCTTCCGAAATTTCTTTCTTCGCATTCTTGTAAACTAGGTAGATTATCATTTGGACAAGGCCGAAGATGAACCCTAAAACATTTGGTAGCTGTCCATGGAAACCAAAAAATACATAAACCCTAGCACTATTTTCAAGATAAAATACCGACCGAAGACAACAAAATCTAGATGAACCCACAGCAATGTAATAGTCCTTGAGAAGAAAACCATAGAAGAACCACATGACTGCATTCAAAGTGAGGAAAAATGACAACGGAAATGGCATAAACTCGACGCTCTTTGTCCATATAACTTGTCTCTGCAAACAATAATTTTAAATTATTTGAACTTTTCTAAGTTTATATAAATTTCGAATCTCAAAACTTGTAGTTGTATTTTTCTCTAGTTTTCTTCTACTAATAACTTAAAAAATTGAACGAACTCTCACCATAATGCCTAGAGGTGCAGCAAAAACACACAGACTAAAAACTAGACATATCCATCCGAGGATTTGAATCCGCTTCATAACCTCTGCTAGGAGTGTCAGAGCGAGCATCAACCCGAACCCGAAAACGTTCAATGAGAAAAAAACCCTCGGAGTTTGAATCTGCAACAACACAAAGGTTATAAGCATTGTTTGGTTTCGGTCCATCTGTGAAAATCTCATAAATGGGAACACCTACCTTGAGTGCCTTGGCTGCATAATACAGGAAGACGATAATGTAAGCAGTCTCTACCACACATCCAACTAAGTTGATAGTTATGAGCAGAGTTGCACCCTTTTTAAGGAGCGCATAATAAATCCACAGCATTGATAAGATTAATCTTGTTGTTATGTTTCAGTTTGTTTTTGTTTTTGTTTTGTCTTTAATTCCATTAGAAGTTAATTTTAGAAAGCAGTTATTTTCTATTGGGTGTAAGACGTAGAGTCGTAACCTTTCAAGTATTTATCCATATATAGAAGAAAAACAAAAAAAAAATACAGACTTTTGTTTTTATCTCTGTAAATTTCGTCTTCGTTCCTTGAAAAGTCATTCGATATCACTGTGAGAAAAGAAACTGGCAAAGAGTAAATACCAACATTTGGTATCAGAGCCGAGGTTTCAAGAATCCATGGCAGGTGAAGAAGGAGGTCCATCCAAGACACTTGCTGTTACCAAACCGAAGGTCAGAGGTGTCTCTGTACCTATCCAGTATCCCATGTTAAGCGAGACGAATTACGGTATATGGGCTGTCAAGATGAAGATAGTCCTTTAAAAGTGTGTTTTAAAGCAAACAATTGTTTTTTGATGATAACTATGTAAGATGAGCATGAAAGATAAAATAGATAAAATAAACTATTTTACAATGCTTAAATTAGACTTAACCATTCGTGAGGAATACCCTCTTTGAAGAATACAATTAAAGTCTAACAATTTGTTTAAGTGCTGCAGCAATTTCAAATATATATGCAGTTTGTGTCGACCCATAGGATATTTGTGTCGACCCCTTTTCAAAATAGAAGATTAGCCTTTCACAAATGTGTTGACCCTTAGTGTTTTATGTCGACCCTTAGCAAAACAGAGGCCGGGTCTTTCCAATTGTGTCGACCCACCTATAAATCTTGTGTCGACCCAAAAAGGGCGGTACAACGTGCAAATGTGTCGACCCATCCAAACCGTCTGTGTCGACCCTAGGAAAGTCATTGTGTCGACCTTACCATATTTTATATGTCGACCCCTCAACGCCCAGCCTGCATTTTACATGTCGACTCTAAAGTTTAAAATATGTCTCGACCCAACCCATTTGTGTCGACCCCATTCTAATTGTGTCGACCCCAGCTTTTTCCAGAGACGAATCCTTTAGATTTGTGTCGACCCCAACAAACATCTGTGTCGACCCCAGACTTACTAAGAGAAGGATTCTTCAAGTTTAGGTCGACCGCACAAAAGGTTGTGTCGACCCTAAAGATTCCAGAGAAGAATTTGTGCCGACCCCAACAGTGAATGTGTCGACCCAATTCAGCAGAACAACATCAACGGTCAGAAAACTCTCAACGGCTATATTATTTTTGTGTCTACCGGCTAGTGCTTGTGTCGACCCCAACAGGATTTGTGTCGACCCAAGTGGACAGATCAGCAACAATCTATAAATAGATGAAGCGATCTCATTTTGAATAGACGATTTTACCGAGAGAAAACTACGCCGAATTGCTGCCAAATTTTATTCTCGAACTTTTTACTCTCTCAAATCTTAGTACTAAATTTGTATATCTTTCTTGAGATTGAGTGAGTCGGTTTTTATAACCGTAAAAATTGTAAGTTGTTTTTTCATTTAACGATCATTGTAAAAGGGGTGACGCTCCTTCAAGAAAAGAGTCAAAGGTTTGGTTGACACCCGTAAGTCAATCGGAGTGAAGCTCAAGGTTTGAGCTGGAAAGATCTTCAAGGAGGTACCTTGAAGCGCGGACGTAGGCAAGGTTAGCCGAACCGCGTTACCAAACCGGTGTCACTTTCTTACTTTAAATTCTTATTTATTTGTTTAAGAATTCCGCACTAGGGTTAGAAAACAACTAAACAATTTGCACGAATTTGACTTAGTAAACGAAAAAGTTTAGTTAACCTAATTCCCCCCCCCCCCCCCCCCCCCCCCCCCCCCCCCCCCCCCCCCCCCCCCCCCCCCCCCCCCCCCCCCCCCCCCCCCCCCCCCCCCCCCCCCCCCCCCCCCCCCCCCCCCCCCCCCCCCCCCCCCCCCCCCCCCCCCCCCCCCCCCCCCCCCCCCCCCCCCCCCCCCCCCCCCCCCCCCCCCCCCCCCCCCCCCCCCCCCCCCCCCCCCCCCCCCCCCCCCCCCCCCCCCCCCCCCCCCCCCCCCCCCCCCCCCCCCCCCCCCCCCCCCCCCCCCCCCCCCCCCCCCCCCCCCCCCCCCCCCCCCCCCCCCCCCCCCCCCCCCCCCCCCCCCCCCCCCCCCCCCCCCCCCCCCCCCCCCCCCCCCCCCCCCCCCCCCCCCCCCCCCCCCCACAACTTAGGTTAATCTCGATCCTACAATTTTGGGGTGCATCACACCGTGCACCGGCCCTATGTTAAGGGTTTGATTGGTGAAAACCTATTTGGAGTGCATCACACCATACACCGACCCAATAATATGGGATTGATTGGTGTTGTGTGACATTGAATTTCATTTGTATCTTATAAGTAACGTCTAAGTACGTAAAATACAAAATGAACGATAAAAGTAAACTTATGATCATTTTATATCCTTCAGTTTTAAGTTTTAAAAAAAAGAAAAAAATTAATTAAAATAAAACGGGACGTTACAATAAGTAAATTATAATTATTTATATAAGATAAAATTATTTATGTATATTTGGCTCGTTAGGCTCGTGGCTCGTTAGGCTCGGCTCGTTAAGGCTTGTTAGGCTCGGCATGCTCGTTAGGCTCGGCTCGTGGCTCGCGAGCCGGCTTGAGTTGAAATTTTTTTAATAAAAACTCGTTAAGCTCAGCTCGTTAGGCTCGGCAGGCTCGACGAGCTAGACTTTTTCAGGCTCGGCTCGTTTGTCATCTCTAGGTGTAAGTCCCTTCCATTATGATGAAGAACCCACTCCTTTAAATGAAGGAGTGGGAGGTGCAAAATGAAAGTTTTCTTTCTTTCTATAGTAGCCATGAAGCAAGATCTTCAGCTCTTGCTTCTTCCGTCGTTTGTGAGAAATTCTCTGTATAAATAGAGAGTTTCTCCTGCAGATGGAGCATCCCGAAATGAGAAAAAAAATCTTCCAAGAAGTACAGAAAGAGGAGTTTGTGGACAAAAGAAAGATAGAGAAAAATAAATGTGGTACTTTTAATTTCATTGAAAAATTTAAGATTGATTATTTCTCTTAGTGAATATTTTGTAGAAATAGTTGATTTCTACAAAAAAAATTGTATTCTCCATGATTTTTTCTTGATTTGAGTTTCCACGTAAAACTTCTCTATGTCTATTTTGTTGGATTTCTCTTTTACTTCTTAACCGGTATATTTTAATAGAGTGGAAAAATATTTTTTGTATTTTTTAGATCACATATGCTATTATTTTTCATACCACCTATTTAATGGTGTAATTGTATTGTGTAAGTAAGTTCTGTCTACAAGAATAGATTTTAAGTGCGACCATTTGTGATCGCTTCAGCCTTTGCTGCAAACCTACTTGGAAGGGTAATGTTTTCTAAGAAGCTGTCAGAAGTGGCCATTCTTGGTGATTATCCCAATCAGTCGTTTATGTTTTCCATCGAATGGTATTCGAGCCTCGTTATTAGGAAGAGAAAGTTGAAATAAAAAAATTCAAAGGAAATAATTTATTTTTGTAAAAATTTAAATTAAAAGTGACTTTGTGACCCTCGGCAACCGACCAACAAAAATTGATGATGAAAAATGAAACAAATCAAACGGGGATGCTTTCGCTATTATGTATGTTGCTCTTGCAAATGAAATTTTGTTAGGAATCATCGAATTAACAACTTTCAAGTAAATTTGAGATAGGCTGATAAAATTGCACGAGGCAAAGTCGTCACATAATACACTTTTTGTGAATAGAAAACTGTATACTCTTTGGATGTCCGAGTCAACTACAATTGTGGACGACAACAATACTCTCAACACGTTATTTGCTCAGCTCATAACAATAGGGCACAAAATCAACTCTAAGAAAAGAGCCAAACTTTTTCTTTAGAGTTACCTAGATTCGTATGATAATCCCATTATAAGTTTTATGAATGATGCTTGAAAAATTTACATTCAAAGATAGGTGAAGAGGATGGCTGTGACTGCCTCTGACAGAGAAGATGTATTTCTCAGTGAAGATGTTGTCATCTCATGACAAATGAATCATATTGGTATATGATTCAGGTACATCTTATCATTTTACTGCAAAAGCAAAATATTTTCGTCTTACACTAGTGACGATTATGACACTATTAAAATGAAGAATAGTCATATTTCCAAGATAGTTGGAAAGGGAGACATCAATATCCACACAAACATAAGATGTGAGGTGGTGCTCAAACATCTCTGACATGTTCTGGACATTAGACTGAAGCTAATAACAGTCGGTGCTCTTAATGATGTTGATTATAAGAATAAATTTGCTGGTGGAAAATGGAAACTCACCAAAGGCTCGTTAGTTGTAGAAAGGAGAGTTAAAGAGTCAAGGTTGTACATGACTCAAGTGACTGTTTAGCAGTCAGTTGTAAATGCTTCATAAGATAACTTATCTATGGAGTTATGGCATTGGCGGCCTGGTCACATGAGTGAGAAAAGACTCTTACTACTTGCCAAGAGATAATGTCTGTTACATCTCAAACATGAATCTTTGACAAAATGTATTCATTTTTTGGCAAAAAATATCACAAAGTTTCCTTTAAGACGAATTCTGATCAAAGAAACAAGAAGTCTTAGAAGTCATCTATTCAGATGTTTGTAGTCCTACGTCAACAAAAATATTAGGTGGTGCCTATATATGATGATATTTATTGATGATCACTCGAGGAAGTATGAGCTTACATACTAAAGACCAAAGATGAGGTGTACAATGTATTTAGATAGCTTTATGTTTGTATAGAACATGAAACTAGAAAGAAGTTAAAATACATTCGCACAGACAATTATGACGAATACATTCAAACATTTAATGAGTATTACAAGATGCACAAAATCAGACATGAACGATCAGTTTCAAAGATTCCACAAAAAAACTATGTTGCAAAACAAATTAACAGAACAATCGTAGAAAAGACTGCTTTCTTTCATGGTGAACTAGAAGACCCTCTGTTGGTGGGCTATACTTATGCTGACATGGTTGAAGATATTGAATTCAGAAAATCAATATCAAGATACTTGCTTACATTTAGAAGGGGAGTTGTATCACGACAATCAAAGAGGTAAAAATTAGTTACATTTTCTACAATAGAAGTTGAGTTTAGTGAGACATTAGGAGCATGTAAGGAAATTTCTGCATGCAAAAATTTCTCACAAATTTGAGTAATCAACAAGAAATATGTGTCTTGTATTGTGACAGTAATAGTACTACTTATTTGAATGAGAATCTGAGCTTTCATTCAAAGTCAAAACACATAGATATCAGAATTTATATCTTGAGAAGATGATATATCTTGAGAAGATCCATACAGATGATAAGCATGAATTAAGCACTAATTCTACGGTAGCGCATCAGGATTAAAGATGCCTCATCATAAGTGGGGAAGGAGAGATTTGTAAGGTCGCTCAGTTATGATGGATTCTTTTAATGGAGTGAGAGGTGTTATTTCCTTCCGCAATATATATGAAGCAATATCTTCAAACCTTGCTTCCTCCATCATTTGTGAGAAACTCCCTCTATAAATAGAGAGTTAGTAGATGGAGCATCTCAAAGTGTGAAGAAAAAAGTTCTTGTGAGAAGTCAAGAAAAAGGAGTTTGTGGGAGAGAAAAAAGACGGGAAAAAATAAATGTTTTACTTTTCAGTTAAATGAGCATTCTAAGAGTAGTTATTTCTCTTAGTAAATATTTTCATAAATATCTAATTTCTAGGAAAATATTTTTTTCCTATTTTCTTAGTGAGATATTTTTGAATTCCGTCTCTGTGATTTTTTCCTAACTTGAGTTTTCATATAAAAATTTTATGTGCCCATTTTACTGTATTTCTCTCTTAATAGTGACCGTTATATTTTAACGAAGTGAGAAAATATTCCTACTATTTTTCAAAATGCATTTTTGATTATTTTCATACAAACTATTTAGTGGTTTAATTTTACTATACAAGTAAGTTTTATCTAAGAGATTGAGTATTAAGTGAGATCATTGTGACCCCTCCATCCTTTCTTAGAAACTTACTTAGAAAGCTATTTTTTCTAGGAAACTGAGAAGAATGACTCTCTTGGTGAATTATCTTGATTAGTATTTTGCACGATTATTCAATATTTAGATTATTTTCCTTACATGAGGCTCGAAAATTGTTCCTCAGTGTGCATTCATTGTAGCCTCTTTCTGCCAAACCAACAACACACATAGACATTTCAAAGCATGATAATTCCATAACCAACATGAGTGAATAATTAATCTACAGACTATTAGGAAAAAATCAGAATTTCGCTGCACGATGCAACTAAAGTCATATAACTCCTTTAAGCTTTATTTTCTTTTAGATATATAAGTAATATTTCAAACCACTATGAAGCTAGTGCGCAGATTTAAATTCACTTCCACAAATGTGAACCCTACCATATTCAGCTTTGAACAAAAGGAAAAGAATAAACAAATCGGTGGTGGTGGATGATCACACATTTTGCTAAACTTAACTATGTAGTTTAAAGGCATTCCTAGTCCAAACAATATGTTCCTAGGGGATCAGTTCCTCTCCTTCCAATCTTGCACAAATATTTAAAGCAAAACCAATCTTGCACAACCAGTTCTGGTTGGCAGCGAATACTAGCCGATTTTGCCCAACTCTACTAGATCTCTCTACTTATCTCATTTTGGATTTGTAACACACAAATATAGGGGATAGTAATCCCCCAAGATTTTTTACCATTTAAATATAACATGTCATTACAAATGTGGGTCGAATTTATCTAGTGAGGTTCGATGGATTTGGTGAAACAAAGGTCAGTTTGGTTTTCAAAATTTTAAACCAAAACAAAAACCATCGCTTAATTTCCTACAACAATATTGAAGGGGAGAAATATGCCGTACAAGAAAATTTCACCTATACTCTCAAAGAATGGAGTTCACTCTTCACGCAGCTACTTCATTGAACAGTTCAAGCTAGCAGAAGAAAACTTCATCCACATTTCACATTCAACATTTGTGGCAAAGAGTAGGTCCTAAGGATGATATAAATACCTCCTCAAAATTAGGGTTTATAAACCTAGATTTTACAAACATGGCAAAAACTAAAAAGTGGAGAAAAAAATCTTGGCCAAATAAGAAAACCAACAACTTTTTTGGTCTCTTCTTGCCAAGTAGATTCCCTCTCCTCACTAGGTGGTCTCCACCATCAAAATAATACACGATTAAGAGATATAATTTAACAACACTTAGAGATCCAAAAAAGACTAGAAATAAAATTCAAAACTAAGAACTGCCTTTTTGTCAGACTTTGCACAATGTCTCGGTAATATTCATGGTTGACTAGGAAAACTAGTTCGGAAATATAGTTAGCATTCGAGCAAGCCAGCAAGCTAGTTTGCTCGAATCGTTCAGTACTGTAGCGATCCGAGTCTGGCTCCTTTATTTCAAATATCAATTAGTAACTTTAAAATTACTATTATCTAAATTTTTTATTCAAAACTGAACGTGGAACTTTGATTTCATTCGGCTCCTTTATGGAAGATGTGAATGAAGAAAAAAAAAATCTACTCATAACATCTATGTCAGTATTTATTTTTAAATACAGTAAAAAAAATCTGCTTTATAAAAGATCCCTATTGAAGGATTCTAACAAATACATTCTTTCTGTAATACAACTATAAATAACGAACTAAATATGTCTTAGCATTTTTCAACGTTTAATTAGTCGAATTTCACATGGTATCAATATTTAATTTTTCACCTAGTATCTACATCAGGTTTATAAATTTTTCTATATTTTTTTTGTTTTAAATTTGCACAACCAATTGAGTCATTATGTGTCAAAATAAACAAAATTTTATCTTTAATATGAAAAAAAAAAATCTCATCCA
Source organism: Begonia fuchsioides (assembly GCA_003255005.1). Taxonomy (NCBI): domain Eukaryota; kingdom Viridiplantae; phylum Streptophyta; class Magnoliopsida; order Cucurbitales; family Begoniaceae; genus Begonia; species Begonia fuchsioides. Next base: position 44,771 of record QAOC01032908.1, read on the forward strand.
AAAAAAAAGTTATGTGAAGTATCTAAATAAATGATCTTTTTGAAATGAACAACTGTATATTCTTATAAAATACAAACAATGTATATGTAAATACTTTAACCATTATATAAATATTTATAACAATAAAAATCTTAATATATATTTATTTAATAGGTAAGAATAATAAATAAAAATGTGAATTTACAACAATATATAATCAAAAGCAGTTGTTGTGGCATCCAACCAGCTGTAACAACAGCTTACTAGATGCTGCATTTGCAACCTTGTAAGGCTGCAAAGGAACCTTACTAGCAGACTTGGTGAGCTAGCCATTGTAATTCAAGTTTAGAAGCTCGCAAGACTCAATATTTGGCCTCAACTAGGCTCGTCTATTGAGCCCGAGCCAAGTCTGCTTATCTACTCATTAGTTTATAATCGAACACTCTTCCCCCAAAGGCAAACTCTTCATTTTGTAGAGAATTTAAATTATCAAATTAAAGTACAAATTGAAATGAACTATTGATGCCGTAGTGACTTATTACCATTAAATTGAAACGATGTCATATTGCTATGTCGGGTTGATCTTCTTCCTTGACGATAGGTTTGGGATCTGCATTTTTTTGAATTTCCAAATCAGTTTTGAAGAGTTGAGCAAGCTTCTTCTCGTCACCATACTTGGTTTTTGGGTTTCTTCGTTTCTCTATTTCTAGAATTAAGATTCCAACGATAGTAAGAATTCAACACACACCCCTAAAGTTATAAAATCTCAAAACCTTCAATAGAATGAGGCACACAAAACTATGACAATCGTGGAAAACAGTTAATAAGAAATAAAAAGGGTACAATTAATATCTAACAAGTTGGTCAAGTGTTGCAGAATTTTATAGGCTTTTAAAGTAACCAAGTATTTTTTTATGATAATTGTTTGTGAAAATGTATGAAAGCTAAATTAAATTATGTTGTTAATGAATCTCTTGTGAAACATCCTTGTAAAAGGGTACACTTAATATCTAACAAGTTGGTCAAGTGTTGCAGAATTTTATAAGTTTTTCTCACGCTATGTCGGCCGCTGTTCACATGTGTCAACCGCAACAATTCCAGAGAAGAGATGTATGTCGACCGCTATAGACATATGTCGACCGGAATAACTTCAGAAAAGATATATATGTCGACCGCTATATACATATGTCGACCACAACAATTCCAGAGAAGGGATGTATGTCGACTGCTATATACATATGTCGACCGCAACAATTCCAGAGAAGAGATGTATGTCGACCGCTCAAGATCTATGTCGACCAGAGGAAAAGTTCTAGAGATGTAACCTATGTCGACCGATACAGACTTATGTCGACCGATGATTTCCCAGAGACAAACTTAATGTCGACCGCGCAAGACCTATGTCGACCGATGTGAAGCTCCAAAGACAAAACTTATGTCGACCGCTAATTACTTGTGTCGACCGCTGAAGTTCCAGAAACAAACCTCATGTCGACCGCAGTACCTTCATGGACTAATCAACTTTACCTATGTCGACCACACCACGATTATGTCGACCGCTCAGGATCTACTACAGAGTTAAAGCTCTAACGGCTACTTTCTAATGAGTCTAAACAGCTATATTACGGTCGACCGCTCCCGTACTTATGTCGACCGCCCGAGCCTGAGCTGTATAAATAGTTGAAGAGAAGCCCGTTAAAGTATCGATTTTATTGAGAGAAAAATACGCCGAAACGCTGCCAAAATTATTCTCAAGTCATTTTACTCTCTCATCTCTTGTATTCACTTTTGATTATTCATCTTGTGATTGAGAGAGTCGGTTTAGAAACCGTAAATCCTTGTAACGATAGAATTGAGTGAACTTGTAAAAGGGGTGACGCTTCTAAGAAAGAAGAGTCAAATTGTAAAGGTTAGATTGACACCCGAAAGCTCAATCAAGTGAAGGATCTTCAAGGAGCTACCTTGAAGCGCGGACGTAGGCAGTTGTTGGCCGAACCGCGAAAACATATCGGTGTCAAATTCTCTCTCTCAACTCTTACTTTGTTGATTGTGCTTGAATAAATTGAATTTGATAAACAATCCTTTTAGTTTTGTACTTAAGAAATTTAATTTACGAAAAATTGTCATTAACTTAATTCACCCCCCCACTTAGGGTAAAAACTGGTCCTACAGCAATTGCATCAAATTTTTTGAACTTTAAATGTCATTAATTGACTCCTTGAATTTTATCATAATTATAATATACATCATGTCGGCATTTTTGTTTTTATTTTAATAAGTTCATTAATTTGATTTAGTAATTTTAAAACGAGGCGAAGGCCAAGCTAACTATCCATGGTTATCCTATTGTTAGAATAATATGGACTCATTCAAATGAAGATAAAACATCACTAAATCAAGTTTCTACGTTCAAAGCCATGGAAATCCAGCTTGTTTATAGTCAACTACCACCTATTTTATCAAAAGAATAACATCTTTCTTTCTCTCTCTTTCTTTTTTTGGATAACTAGCACATCCATTTCTGTTTATTTCTACCCTCTGCAAAAACTCCATTGCTTCCTCTTTCACTAGATCCATTCTCTTTTCTCTCACTTCCATGTTCATGAGTTTTGCTAACTCGTCGCTCATACCAGAAAGAGAGGCTGTGTTAGCAAATTTTTTATGGTTTATAACAAGCATTAGTTCAACCAATCAAATATAATAATTTACCAACTTTGATACATAATTACAGTATGATGACGTTTTCTCGCTTTCTCTTTTTCTTCCCTTAACCTTCTACTGTAATGATTATCTTTTTTATGGTGCAGAAAAATTAAAGAGATTGTGACTTATACAAAGATAAAAATTCGAGATTTTAAAGTGCTCAAATAGTCACAAATGAGTAAATTACAAGTTAACTCTTAGTAGAGAGATTATGGAAAGATTTCAGTAGCTCTTTGTCCTTTTTTTTTTTAAACTTCAATAGCTTAAAAAATGCATGAAGTCCTCCTTCTCCTACCGGTCGACCCTTTTCGATCGCTTGAATATGAAACTAGTTGTTGTACATGTTTCAATCATTTGAATATGAAACTACCCGTTGGACATATTTTGGTCAACCTTTACATAATTGGTCAACTCTTTTAAAAAATTTTGAGTCAACCTTTTTCTCTAGGGGTCGACCCTACTAGAGACATCGTATTTTCCGAAATGGATTTTCAGTGAATCGATCAATTGAAAACCATTATTGGTCGACCGTTAAGGGGTGTTGCAAACTTAAACTTCTATTTCTTGATTTCAGTTGAGCCAAACTTAATTCTAGAATAGGCACTGCAAATTTTGAAATTTCGTTTCTTGATTTTGATCGACCCAAACTCACTTTTGGTCAACTTTATCTTCAAAACTTTGATATTTTGTCTTCAATATGTTTGGTTTTCTTAATTTATCTTCAAGACACTTAACACAAATGTTAGACATTTAAAATACCCTATTTTAAGGGTATTTCTAATGAAAGAATAATTAAATAATAATTGTACAAAAATAAAAATCATCATGAAAAATATTTAATCGAATATGATCATTATAAAATCAACAATCTGTCCTTTTTTATGATGAAAAAGTCTTTCCTATGTGCTCTATAGATATTTGACTTTCTTGAACTATTTCCTTCACAACCATAAACTTGATGTCTACATGTTTAGACTTTGTAGCACTTTTGTTGTTATTGGAATATAGCACAGCCGATTTGTTGTCACATAATAACTTTAATGGTCTTTCAATTCCAACTATAATTCGCAGCCCAGTGAGAAAATTTCGAAGCCATATACCAAGATTTGATGCCTTAAAACAAGCTATGAACTCTGCTGTCATGGTTGAAGATGCTACGAGTGACTGCTTGGCACTCCTCCAAGAAACAGCACCTTCAGTCAACATGAAAACATAGCCTAAAATGAATATTTTACTATCTTGGCATCAAGCTAAATCAGAATCAGAATACCTAATGAACTCCAAATTTTCTGACTTCTGATATGTGAGCATATAATCCTTAGTTCTCTGTAAATATCTCATAACTCGTTTGGCTGCCTTCCAATGATCCATTCCTGGGTTACTCAAATATCTACCCAACATTCCAACTATGAACGCAAGATCCAAAACATACTTGTGCATACATAAGGCTTCCCACAGCAGATGCATAAGAAATCTTTTGCATCTCTTGTTTTTGAAATACGGTCATGGGGCATTGACCAAGACTAAATTTATCTCCCTTCGCTACAGGAGTGTCACCTGGTTTACAACATGTCATGTCGAATCTACTCAATACTCTATTGATGTAGCTCTTTTGTGATAATCTTAAGATACCAAGAGAACGATCTCGGAGTATCTCGATTCCTAATACAAAAGAGGCGTCACCAAGATCTTTCATCTCAAATTTTCTTTTGAGAAAATCTTTGGTGTCGTGCAATAAGACAACATCACTACTTGCAATGAGTATATCATCAACATATAAAATCAGAAAGACAAATTTACTTCCACTGAGTTTATGATATACACAATTTTTTACTATATTTGCTTCAAATTCATAGGACGTAGTAACTTCATGAAACTTGTGATACCATTGACGAGAGGCTTGTTTTAGACCATAGATGGATTTCTTTAATTTGCACACCGTAAAACAAAGTTTTTCGGTTGTACCATATAAATCGTTTCATTAATGTTTTCATTTAGAAACACAGTCTTTACATTCATCTGATGCAGTTCTAAATTAAAATGAGCTACAAGTGCCAGGATTATTCTTAACGAATCCTTCAATGATACTGGAGAGAAGGTTTATTTGTAATCAGTGTCTTCTTGCTGAGTAAAACCTTTTGCGACAAGACGAGTTTTGAATCTTTCGACATTACCTTGTTTATCCTTTTTGGTCTCAAATAGCCATTTGCGACCAATAGGTTTCACACCAGATGGTAATTCGACTAGATCCCAAACGTCATTGTCATACATAGATTTCATCTTATCTTCCATAGCAGCTTTCCACTTTTCCGAGTTAGAACTTTGTAGAGCTTCACAAACACTTATTGGATCGTCTTCCATTATGCCTAGATTTTCCTCATGTTCTTGAAGGAATACATAATAACTATATGAAATTGCACTCTTTCAAAACTTCTTGATGTTCTTGAAGTAGTTGAGCTTGCAATGCATGAGGAACTTAATTGTTGTCTTGTTCTACAACTAGTTCTAAACCAACATCAGGATTATAGCTTGAATATCAATTGATTTCTTGATTTTGATAGACCCAAACTCAATTTTGGTCAACTTTATCTTCAAAACTTTGATATTTTGATCTTCAATATGTTTGGTTTTCTTAATGTATCTTCACGACACCTAACACACATGTTAGACATTTAAAATACCCTATTTTGAGGGTATTTCTAATGAAAGAATAATTAAATAATAATTGTACAAAAACAAAAATCATCATAAAAAATATTTAATCGAATATGATCATTACAAAATCAACAATCTGTCTTTTTTTATGATGAAAAAGTTTAATTGTATTTAAAATGTATAATTTTCTCATAGAATATCACTCTTCCATACACAATGCATATATTATTCTCCCCCTTTGACATTATAAAAAAATTGGGCGAAATAATCCATGTGACGGGTGCCTCCATAAAGATGTCAAACAAGAGATATAATACACTATAAAGCTGTGAAATAACAATATAGGAATATCAATACAATATGATCAAAATATGAGATCCAAAGGATAACTAACAAAATACAAATCCAACAACATGCCTTAACACAAATAAAACAATCAACAACGGCCGTTGAGTCACCGTGATTTAACCCTCTCACAAACTATTGGGCTAGGGTGTAGGGGCCCTGAGGGCGAGAGATTTCGCCTTTTGAGTACAATAAAACAATCAACAACATAAATTAAAAAACAACAACAAGAAAGCATAGAAGTCAACAATTATCATAATGATATTCTAGCGGTAGATCACTAGGAGGAGGAGGATTTGACATCCTAAAAGTGTCAAAGATAGGGTTCCATAGATTTTGTTCACGAACCAAAAGTAACTGCTACTCTACGACATCCAATCTAGAGTCAAAATCATCAAACTTTAGGAAAGTCAAAAGTATTTAAAATACGCGTCTTGGCATCCTTCTAAAAGTCATAAAAGGAGGCACAAAATTGTGACATGTCAGAGCGCATACTCTGAAGGTAACTTTGTGAGGGGTCCTCGACGAAAGAAGATGACTGTAATGTTAGCAGTAAACTAGAATCAAAAGGAGCTGGAATAGAAGAAAAGTTAGAAGCTGCTAGAAGAAGCACGGGTAGAGTGAAGAATAAACCCAGCTGGCTCAAGGAATACGTGGAATAAAGGCGTGTATTAAAATAACGGTATAACCGTTTAGAATAGAATAAATACTTGAATGAAAAATAAAACCGCCAGCAAAGTTTACAATCAACTCTTTTCTTCTTTTTCTTTCTCTGGTTGCTCACAATAGCAACATTTGGTGCTTTCATTGAGAATTCTTTCATGGATGAAGGTACACGATCTCATGTAAGTATGCAGGTTGTTGATTGTATGAGCCGTATTGGTGAGCATGATAAACAATTATCAGAGCTTAGTAAGGTACTCCGAGATATCAATCTCAAGCTGTCGTCAGTCGAGGCAAAAGTGGAGCAAATTGGCAGAAATCCAGCGCAAAACATTAGCGATGAAGGAAATAGTAGAGTACAAGGTACAATTAATTCCAATGAGAGTACACAGCGATTGATTCGTTCCATCAAATTAGATGTTCCGAGATTTGATGGTAAAGATCCGCATGGATGGATTTTTAAAGCTGAACGTTTCTTTGAATATCATGGAGTCGAAGATTCTAAACGTTTAGAAATCGCTTCTTTTCACATGGATGGAGTAGCGTTGCAATGGTTTCAATGGTCTTTTCGTAATGAAATGCTGTCAACTTGGCAAGAATTTATGAAGAATTTGGTTATTAGATTTGGACCTTCGGAGTATAGAGATGTACAAGGAGAATTGTCCAAACTTACTCAGGTATCATCGGTAATGGAATTTCAAAGTAGTTTTGAAGCTTTAGCTAATCAAACAACAGGAATTCCAGCAGCATTTTTGCAAAGCTGTTTTGAATCTGGATTACGACCGGATATTAGAAAAGAAGTTAGAGCTTTACAGCCTCGATCATTACATCAGGCAATGAATCTAGCAAAATTAATGGAGGATAAACTCCAAGATTCGGGATCGATGCAAGTACCGACTAAACAAACTTTTTTTCAGCCAATCAAAATGCAATCATCAATTAAACCGGAAGGCTCGGTTTTGGAGAAATCAGATCTGAATGCAGATACATTAAAAATACGATCATCTGGTATACCGGTAAAGCGGTTATCTTCGGCAGAAATGCTAGAACGAAGAGAGAAAGGATTATGTTATAATTGTGATGAAAAGTTTGTGAAGAATCATCGATGCAAACCAAAATTATTTGTACTATTGTTAGATGATACAGCTGAAGAAAAATCAGTCAATAATAGCTACAATGAAGAGCAAATTGATGAAGATATTCCAGCTATCAGCCTTTATGCTTTAGCAGGCCAGCAATGTCCTAGAACTGTACGATTTCAAGGATATTTGGCAGGGAAAGCTGTTCAAGTATTAGTTGATGGAGGTTCTACTCACAACTTCATTCAAGATAGAGTTGTACAGAAATTTAATATTCCTACGCATCCTTCAAAAAAATTTAAAGTGATGGTTGGAAGTGGAGATGAATTGGCATGTACTGCATATTGTTCTAAATTGACAGTTCTCATTCAAGGCCAGGAGTTCGTGATGGACTTTTATATTCTGCCCATTCAAGGTACAGAATTGGTCTTTGGTGTTCAATGGTTAGAACTTTTAGGTCCAGTTATAATGGACTACAAGCAATCAACAATGAAATTTTTTTGGAAAGGCAAATCTGTAAAGTTGCAAGGTGAATTGCATAACTCTCCTTCAGCTGTGATGCTGCATGAAATAAAGAAGTTAGTCCAAAAGAAAGATGTAAGTCATTTTTTTCAATTGAAATCATTAGTGACTGAGACGATGTGTGATATTAAGCATTATCCTGCTAGTATTCAGAAAATTTTACAGCAATATGAGATGGTTTTCCATTGTCCACAAGGATTACCTCCTTTGCGTTCTATCGACCATCAAATTCATGTAACACCAGGTGCTACACATGTAAGTATCCGACCTTATAGATATCCATTTTTTCAAAAATCAGAAATGGAGAAACTAGTGGCTGCAATGCTAACAGAGGGAATCATTAGACAAAGTCATAGTCCGTTTTCTTCTCCGGTTTTACTAGTTAAAAAGAAAGATGGTACATGGCGATTTTGCGTGGATTATAGAGCTCTAAATAAGATTACTATTCTGGATAAATTTCCCATTCCAACCGTGGATGAATTGTTGGATGAATTATTTGGAGCTACAATTTTTAGTAAAATAGATTTACGGGCTGGTTATCATCAAATACGGATGGCTGCAGCAGATATAATAAAAACTGCTTTCCGAACACATGAGGGTCATTACAAATTTCTTGTTATGCCGTTTGGTTTAATGAATGCACCAGCTACATTCCAAGGAGTTATGAATGCCGTGTTAAAGCCCTTTCTTCATAAGTTCGTTGTAGTTTTCTTCGATGACATATTAATCTACAGCAAAACTTTTGATGATCATCTTAAGCATTTGGATCAGGTACTTTGTTGTTTACAATCCAACCAATTATATGCTAAATTGAGTAAATGCTCTTTTGGTACGAATGTAGTCCAATATTTGGGATTTCTGGTTTCTTCTGATGGTGTACAACCTGAACAAGAAAAAATTGATGCTATTATGCAATGGAAATTTCCAAAATCTGTGAAACAACTCAGAAGTTTCTTGGGTTTGACAGGGTATTATAGAAAGTTTGTTAGAAACTATGCTTCAATTGCTGGTCCTTTAACAAACTTACTTCAAAAAGATGCGTTTTGTTGGAGTACAGAAGCTGAATTGGCTTTTACAAAGTTAAAGGAGGCTATGACTTGTACACCTGTTTTAATGTTGCCTAATTTTACTAAACTATTTGTTGTCGAAACTGATGCTAGTGGCATGGGCATAGGGGCTGTATTATTACAAGAAGAGCATCCAATAGCTTTTTTTAGCAAAAAGTTGTCGGTTAAGATGCAGAATGCTAGCACGTATGTGCGTGAAATGTTTGCAATCGTTGAGGCTGTTAAGAAATGACGACAATATTTGTTAGGAGGCCATTTTATTATAAAAACTGACCAACGGAGCATTAAAGAATTGATGACTCAATCAATTCAAACTCCAGAGCAACAAGTTTTTCTTGTTAAATTATTGGGTTATGATTTTGAGATTTTATACAACCTAGGCAAGCTTAATAATGTTGCTGATGCTTTATCAAGGAAGGATGAAATTGATGATATTTCTTGTGATAATTCATTTCTTGCTATATCACAGCTTCATTGCCGGTTATTGGACAATATTCGAGTTGAAGTATTAGAATTGGAGGAAATGATAGAGCTGTCTTTGAAAATTCAGCAGCAACCAGGTGAATTTTTACATTATAAGCTGCATAATGGTCTGATATTTCAAAATGGGCGAGTTGTTATTGCCAAACAATCTGCTTTCAAGACTGATATTATCCGAGAATTTCACTCTACTCCACAAGGTGGCCATGAGGGAGTTGATAAAACAATTGCAAGAATTAAATTGCAATTTACATGGTCCAATATGCGGATGGATGTAAAAGAATTTGTTTCCACTTGTTTAATTTGCCAACAAACAAAGTATGAAACAAAGCGGCCAGGTGGCTTATTGCAGCCATTACCTATTCCCTCTCAAATATGTGAAGAATTAACTATGGATTTCATTATTGGTCTACCTAATTCCTTTGGATTTTCAGCAATTCTAGTAGTTGTGGACAAGTTATCGAAATTAGCTCATTTTGTGCCTTTGAAAGTTCCTTATACAGCAGTTAAAATTGCTGAAATTTTTGCTCAAAATGTCTGCAAACTTCACGGCATTCTGAGGACATTAGTCACCGATCGTGATCCTATTTTCATGAGTAAATTTTGGAAAGAATTACTACGATTGAGTGGTACTACATTATTGTATAGCAGTGCTTTTCACCCTCAGACGGACGGTCAAACAGAGGTAACAAATCGAATTCTTGAACAATATCTACGATGTTTTGTGATGGATTTTCCATCTCGTTGGTATAAATTTCTGCATTGGGCAGAATTATCCTACAATACATCTTTACATTCATCTATTGGAAAGTCCCCTTTTGAAGTGGTTTATGGTCGTTTACCTCCAATTTTACAGACGTATCAATTTGGTTCTGCTATTGTGGAAGCTGTTGATGATAGTTTAAAAACTCGTGATCGTATTTTATCAACTTTGAAAGACAATTTGAAGAGATCTCAAAACCGAATGAAGCAACAGTGTGATAAAAATCGTCGGGATGTGCATTTTGATATTGGCTGTATGGTGTTGGTTAAATTGCAGCCTTATCGTCAAACTTCTTTATCTAATCAGCCTTACTGCAAATTGAATCGGCGATATTATGGCCCTTTTCGGGTTCTTGCGAAGATTGGCCAAGTTGCATACAAATTGGATCTTCCAGAAGGAGCAAAAATTCATCCTGTTTTTCATGTTTCGATGCTCAAGGAATTCAAAGGTGCTGATTCGGTTTTTATTTCTCCATTACCTTTGAATTTTGTTGATAATCATCCGATAGTCGAACCAGTTGCTGTTTTGAATACCCGGTTACATAAATGTTGCGGTTCTTTAGAGCCTCAAGTTCTAGTGCAATGGAAAGGGTTGCCTTTGGAGGTTACCTCTTGGATATTTTTGAAGGAATTTCAACTCGTTTATCCTCATTTTCACCTTGAGGACAAGGTTATTTTTCCGGGAAATACAAATGTTAGCAGTAAACTAGAATCAAAAGGAGCTGGAATAGAAGACAAGTTAGAAGCTGCTAGAAGAAGCACGGGTAGAGTGAAGAATAAACCCAGCTGGCTCAAGGAATACGTGGAATAAAGGCGTGTATTAAAATAACGGTATAACCGTTTAGAATAGAATAAATACTTGAATGAAAAATAAAACCGCCAGCAAAGTTTACAATCAACTCTTTTCTTCTTTTTCTTTCTCTCGTTGCTCACAATAGCAACAATGACACTCTAGGCTAAAGTGAGAATACTGGTGTGGAACAGATGGCATAGGTATGGCACTAGCATCAACATCAAGAAGGGCCTCCACATCATTTGGCTCATCAATAGACGATCTCGGATTTAAAGATTTGATACCCAATCTCAGTACGCATTGGGTATAATTCTCATCCAACCCAAGGTGGCCTAAGAATAGTATCTACCCCTCGTACAAGATCAAAATGCTCTTGTTTGAAAACTTATATATAACATTCAAATTCATCTCACTAATGAATTCACATGTTGAAACACACGAGCTACCACATTATGGTCATTTGCCTTGGGTTTAGGCAAAAAAGATCTCTGACGACGTTGAACCACCAGCCAAAAAGTGTCATACCAGGCATCAGTTCCAACAAAAGATGGATCCTTGTTCATCTCATAATATCGCCTATGTATCTCCAATGGATGAAGACTTTATTGTGCATTCGCATAAACAATCTTCGTCGCACTTTCAGAGTATTCATTTCCAAGATAAAAAAACTTTGAAAATCTCTACACTTATAAACTCATTTGAAAATTTAAACCACTAAAGTACACAAATTATCAATCCTTGATAGAATTATCGATCGATATTGAAGCCATGATCAGCGTTGATTACGTCAGAAGGAATCAAGGAGGTGTTTTTGGAGGAAGGAAATATTCGAGAAAGAAAGTTTTCAGACATCATGAAGAAAATAGGGTCGACCGTTCTATATATAGAAAAATTTTCAATGGACTGATACATGTTTAGGTTGATAGGTATATGAAGCAAAAGGGGTTGACCCTGCGTAAAGTTTTCGGTTAACTTAATAGAAATTCAGTCAACCGATGTATCCATATATCGACTAAGCTTCATTTTATGATATTATTCTCCTTTATCTTTGTTTTTTCTGAAATGTTTTTTCATATTTTGGTCAAATCTCATGAGGCTTAAACTAATTTGAATATTGCTAAAGGTCTTTTCAAGTAAGGCCTTGGTGAATATATGTGCTAATTGATGTATGAAGTTGACATTCTTAATGATAATATCCTCCTTTTGGACTTGATCTCAAATAAAAGGATAGATCTATGTGTGAATACTCAATGACTTTTCCCATTTTTATTCTTGTCTAATTTTGTAGTGATGCTCATTGGTGTATTAGATGTCTTCATCCCAAATCTCTTGAGAAGATCTATAGTATATTTTTCTTGAAAAATGAACACATGAGATGATTGTTTGTTTTGCAATCTCAAAAAAATCTTTATTCTGCATACTCATTTCAAATTCACTTTTCATCATATTGACAAAATCATTACAAAGAGATTATTAGTAGCTACTGAAACAATCTCATCAACATAAACTTGAAAAATAAGTAAGTCTTTGCCCTTATATACAATGAATAAATTTGAGTCGATTTTTCTCATTTTAAAATCTCTCTCCAAAAGAAAATCCTTCAATCTATCATATCATGCTCTAGGTATTTATTTAAGCTCATATAAAGCTTTCTTAAGCTTGCAAACATGTTCAAGTTGATCATGAACCTAAAATCCTTGAGCTTGTTCAATATACAAGTCTTGTAAAATAAATCCATTTAGAAATGCACTTTTAACATTCATTTGGAAAAAAAGTAAAATACATAAAATAACCATCAACAAAAACTATACGAATAGATTTTATTCTAGCTACTGGGGAAGATTGTCAAACTCTATACCCTCTTCTTCATTGTATCTTTTAGAAACCAATCATGCTTTATAGGAACACCATTTTATTTTAGCTCCTTGATCCTTGGGCCAAGTTACTAAATGCCATTTCTTTCAAATTGATTTAGCTTCTCTTGCATTGCTACAATTCAATTTTCATCAATAATAACTAATCAAATTTCTTAGGCTCTACTTGAAATATGAATGCAACATTAGCACAATAATTATTAAAAGAGCCTCTAGTTTTGACACCTATGGATGGATAATCTAAGATATCAAGTCTAGCATCTCACTCATATAGTGCAGCACCGTTCTGACCTATTGGAACGACCGTTAAAGGCGTTAGAGGTCTCCAAAATGACAGTTAAGCGAAACAGGAAAAACTCAACTCTTTCGAAATTGGAATCCGAGGTGGCAATTAGATCTCGACTACCATCATTCCACTACGAGCATCTAACCCAAACAAGCACAACTAACGCTCATGGCGATATGAACGAGATCATCCAAGCATCTCTTCCACCTTTCTAGTGGCTCTTTGCATCGGCATTTAGCTCGCTGAGAAGGAAGGCACGAGTGTGAGCCTTTAACGCGTGGTTCAGATCTCGACCCTTTGGTGGCGACCCTTTGCTCGTGCCGTTTCGGCACTCACTCATCTGAGTTGTGCTCGCTCATCCCCGCACCATGCCCATGCACGCCTGCCTTGCTCGAGCCAAGCACACCTCCTCCCTGAGTACGAGACACGTTCTTACCACGTCTTGATGCTCTCGAACCAATCTCAAGAAGTAAGAGTGACAACACAACTGAAATGAGGAGGAAAATAGAAAGTCATAGATGAAATGAAAGAAGAATGAAATGGAAGAAGACGCAGAGGTGACAATTTTATGAGCCACAATTCTATGAATGACACAAAGAACACAATTATGTACGCACGATAGACATTTAGGTGTTTAAATGACATTTTTGGAAGGTTACTTACGATTTTGTTGCCACTAGTCCTTACACCTTCCCTATCTAAATAGTGCTATATAACTTAAACGAATCACCAAATTAAACAAAAAGTTCAAAACATAAATCCACCTTGTTGAAAATTTGAAATATTAATCCCATATTTTGAACAAATATACCTCCTGTGAATCACAAACGGGATAAAAAGGAGAAATCATGATTTTAAATAATCTACACATAATCAAATACTACACCTGCCCTTCTTATCGTGGTAGTCATCAATCAATCAAACTAACGCTCAAAGTCAATAGCTCTGATTGATTCTCTGATTCGCTTGTCTTTCTCTTTTGTTCAGGCCTGGATCGAAGAGCTCATCGATGAGCTTCATGGAGCGACATATTTTTCAAAGCTGGATTTACGGGCCGACTATCATCAGATAAGAGTACGAGCTGAAGATGTTCATAAAATAGTTTTTCGCACTAATCACGGGTTCTATGAATTTCGAGTGATGTCGTTCGGGTTGACAAATGCACCAGCCACATTTCAGGCACTAATGAATGACATATTCCAAGAGTTTCTCCGCAAATTCATTTTGGTGTTTTTTGACGATATCTTGGTTTACAGTTCATCTCTGACAGAACATGAGGAACACCTCAGAGTTATCTTACAGACATTAAGACAACGACAACTCTTCGCCAAAATGAGCAAATGCAGTTTTGGAAGAAAACAGGTGGAATACTTAGGACACCTAATAAATTCGGAAGGAGTAGCGGCTGACCCCGAAAAAGTTGAATGTATAAAAAACTGGCCTGTACCTACATCCGTTAAGAGTCTGCGAGGATTCTTGGGCTTGACAGGCTACTATAGAAAATTCGTGTAAAATTATGGCAGTATTGCCAGACCACTTACAGAATTGCTGAAGAAGAATTCATTTCAATGGCAAGATTAAGCACAACAGGCCTTCGAAAGGCTTAAAGACAGTATGTGTTCCACGCTTGTATTAGCACTGCCGGATTTTGATCAACAATTCGTGATTGAAACAGATGCCAGCCAGAAGGGCATGGGAGCAGTTCTCATGCAAAATCAAAGACCCATTGCATTTCTTAGCCGAGCCTTCGGACCGAGAAACCTGGGATTATCGATTTATGAAAAAGAGTTGTTGGCATTGATTCATGCCGTCACCAAATGGCGACATTATTTAGAAGGCAATGCATTCATCATTAGATCTGACCAACAAGCCTTAAAGTACTTGTTGGAGCAACGATTAACCACTCCTTTTCAGCAGAGGTGGCTGACCAAACTGTTGGGTTTAACGTATGAAATTCAATACAAGCAAGGAAAGTTTAACGTGGTGGCAGATGCTCTGTCAAGGCGAGAGTCTGTCGAAGGCGAATGCAGCGCTATCTCGGCTGTCATTCCGCAATGGATTCTAGAGATTCAGGCGAGTTATGAAGGTGACCCAACAACCACAAAATTAATTCAACAGCAGGTGACCAACCCAAATACAGAGGCAGGGTACAGATTCAGGAAGGGATTACTCTACTTTAAGAATAAATTGTACTTCGGATCGGCTGGAGAGGTACGCACAAAAATTGTACAATCTATTCACGATTCTCAGGAAGGAGGACACTCGGGAATTCATGCCTCTCTAGCTCGGGCAAGACGATATTTTTATTGGCCACGGATGAGTGGACACATCAAACAGGTGGTGTTGGCATGTGAAGTATGCCAAAGGTGTAAGGGAGAGCATAACTTATACCCCGGACTATTACAACCTCTACCGATTCCTAAAACCCCATGGACTCACATCGCCATGGATTTCATCGAAGGATTACCTAACTCTAAAGTTAAAACCACCATCTTAGTAGTCATTGATCGGTTCACGAAGTATGCACACTTCGTTGCCCTTAAACACCCATATACTGCATCACAAATTGCCCAGATTTTCTTGGACAATATTTAGAAATTACATGGATGCCCGACCAGCATTGTTTCAGACAGAGATAAGATATTTACAAGTCGGTTTTGGCAGGAATTATTCAAGCTCCTGGGAGTTAAACTCCAATTGAGTACAGCGTACCATCCTCAGTCGGATGGACAAACTGAACGGCTTAATCAAACATTGGAGATGTATTTGAGGTGTATGACCTCACATCAACCTAAGCAATGGAGCGCATGGTTATCATTGGCGGAATGGTGGTACAATACGTCCCACCATTCGGCCATCAAGCTATCTCCGTTCGAGGCCTTATACGGTATTAAACCGCCACACCTAGCACTGGGACCTTATCAGATAAGCAATGACACAACAGTTCATGACATCCTAGCGGCTCGCTATCAAATGGATAAATTACTCAACGAAAGACTTACCCAAGCACAAACGCGGATGAAATTATATGCCGACCGCCATCGCTCCGAACGAAGTTTTGAGGTGCATGATTGGGTGTTCCTTCGTCTCCAACCTTATTTGCAACGATCTGTAATTCCACGGGAAAACAACAAATTAGCAGCTAAATATTACGGACCCTTTGAGGTGCTTCGTAAAATTGGGGAAGTGGCATATGAATTAGACTTAC
>QAOC01032909.1:0-12950 GCA_003255005.1 Begonia fuchsioides
AAACATACAACAAATGGTATATATGACGAAGACGATGCTGATTCAAAATACCCCGGAATGAATTAGGAATCTTTCTAATAATCCAAATCCTCATGAAACAGCAATAATTTTAAACAAAAAACAGTATTCCCTGTTCATCGTTCTTTCTTCGTTTTGAATGCAATTTTCTTAGCAGCCAAACAAACCACAAAGTAAGCTAAAATGAAGGGATGGCTAAACTTACCAGGAAATGAGAAATGGTTCCTTTAAGTAGTTGTACACATTTATGATCAGATTATCGTTCGTGACAGCGTCGATCTGAGGCCCCGGAAATTGCCCATTAATCAAAATCCCCTGTACCATTCATTTTGAAGATTACAAAACACTATTCCCTTCTCATTTCAACACAAAAATCTATCGAAGTAGCTCGATCTCTCAGAAAGCAAGCAGCATTACAATGTGCGAGCAAGCAGTAGAAAGGCAGCAAGTGAGGCTAAAAGACGAAGAGAAACTACCTGCTGTTTAACACCAAGGGGATAAATATCAGCGTAAGTGACTTTCCACGTGAAATAACGATAAGGGTTGTCTCCATTAACGCCATTAGCGAGGAGAAAGAGCAGAATAATGAGATCGAACCGCATCTCCCACTTCGTTTTCCTCAACTAGAAAGATTTCTTCAGTGTGGTAGATCTACGAGAAGAGGGCCTCTTCTAGTAGAAAACCTAAGATAGAACTTCCTCCTCTCTCTACCTCACGAGTGAGCTCCGTTTCAATAACGTAATTCCAAAATAGCAGCGAGAGAGAGAGAGTGAGACAGAGGGAAGATGGGTCTGTGAGGATTCAGATGAGAACTGATAAATAGAATAAAAGGTGGCAGATGGTCAAAGCAGTGCAGCCAATCACGGACGGGTGAGTGCTGAGAAGTGAGGCCCGCAGACATGGTTAGCCTGTGATTCAGCTTATTAAATTAATGACCCATCTCTCTTCATGTGACACCGCATATGCAAAGAAGAACGAATCCAATCAAGCTACGGTAATGGCGGATAATCGAGACCGCTGGATTCAGACAGGAGAGCCATGGCACCAACACAGGCTACCGACTGTTGATTCCAAGGCATTACATGTCCACACTCCACATATAAACAAATCATGACTTTGGTTATTGCTAGATCTAGTCCGGTGTAACTCAATCTCTTTAGGGTTTTTTTTTTTGCTATAAACTAATATAAGTTATAGTTCGCAAATCTGCATTTATATTTCCGTCTTCCTATAGATTTGTTCATATGTGATGATTTTTTTAGTACCAAAGTTTTTATTAAATTGCATACGGCCTGATGTGCGACCAGAGCACACCACGGACCTAGCCCCGATGAGCACGAGAGATTTTACTAACTTAGTTGCTTATTTTGCAGGAAATATCGTCTCTGAAATACCTTCCGAACATGATCAGGAACAACCTAAAGTCTCGATCACATGGTGTCTGACCACTCCCGACCCCGACGCGCTCAATGAACAACATCTCGAGCACCTACCGACGACCAATGGACAAACGGCCGTCGAAGGGGCAGAAATCTGCCGGATTTCGGCCCAAAGGAAATAAGTGGCCAACATGAGAGAACGTCCGATCCAATTCTCTCGGATCCCACGTTTCTTCCACGAGCCCGGCTACATTTTTAGTTTAGCAAGCAAATAAACCATGTAGAAGGAAGAGAAAGCAGCCCAAAGAAGAAGAACGCACAAGGCCCACAAAGGACTGCCGCGGCCGAAACATGGTCAAGCCACGGCCAAGCCACGGTCCACCTTCGGTCAACTAGGAGACCTTGACCAAATCTCATCGGCCACTCTACTTAAATCTTTATGTAATTCGATTATTTGGTCAATGAAAGGACAAGGTTCGAATTGACACACGAGGAATTATCGGTGTCTGAGTTATAGACACCGGCGGGACACACTTTAAGATATCAACGGGCAACCGAGGCTTTACATCAGAATTACTCGTGCCCTTATCTTCTTTCGGACAACCTAGGAATGTCCGAAGTTACACTTTCAAAATGGCACAGACATATCCCTTGATGTCCGGAGAAAGAGTCAACCAGATACATCCCGCGCGCGCCCATAAGCCGTTCATGGAACCATCGGCGAAACCCCAGGGATTTTCATCCAAGAAATCTGCGCTCAAGCTACCGGAATCATCAGAAGATCGTCCAACAACAACATTTCAAAATAGCCTGCGCGGATCCCTCGATGTCCGGGATATGGTCAACAATCGCGCACCCTCCGAGCCATCGGCGGAAACTAAAAGAGCCGCGTCCAGATTCAACTATGAATCTCCTCACTCGGTCAGACTAGGTTCATCTGAGAGTTTAAATTCAAATTGGCACGCGCGGATCCCACAAAATCCGAGATAAGATCAACCTCGGTCAACCGCGCACACGCATCCTTCGGCCAACCGAAGATCACCCTCGGTCAAACACGGCCTTCATTCAACTTCAGCCGAACTTATCTTTAATGGATCGAGCCTAAAGTCAAAGAAGATCTTCTCGAAGCTAATCCTAGGCGTTCATGTAATCTAAGGGCCTAAATTGTCTTTCTTATCTTTTTATGTTTTTAGTATTTAAGTGTATCGGCCTCACACTTTAGAGGCAGCGAGAATTTTAGTAAAATTGTGCATTGCACCTTCTTCCTAACCAGTCGAAGCTCTTTCCGACGTACTCTTCTCTGGTAAGTCATATCCGGCCGAGAACGTCACCCCTCACACGTATGATCGGTGGGTCATAACTGAGTACGGGCGAAGTTTACCAAGGCGAACACTTTGATTGCTCAAGTGTTCGAATTGCCCTACCATCTTAACCCAAAAACTCTCAAGAGTCCATCCCCTTCCACGAGCAATCACCTCTTTCCACACTTATCCTATTTCACCCCTTTTCAATCCTCCGAGCCATTCCAATATTTCGCCGAACCATCTTCCCTTTCATTCAACCATTCCCCATTATTTCCCTCATATTTCGCTTCCGCATCCCAAATATCCATATCGCCCGAACCAATTTCCTGTTTACCTCACAACCCGCTCTCCCGAGCCTCGCGTGCACGCATTCTTCCGACCACGGTGCGCCGACCGTAACCAATGGCACACCACGGCCATATTGATATGCAAGATGATAAACATATGAATGCAGTTTATAGTATTGGTCATGATTAAAAAGGTTTACAAGTTATATTATCCCATTAACAATAACATTATTATTGGTACGATGATAGAACTAAGCAAACAATTCTAGCAACTTCAATGTAAAAAGGGAGTAAAATTTAATCAATGGCAAATTCGAGCCAACACTAGTGTTGAGTGTGGTCTTTTGTGTGGGTTCCCCATCAACTTAATATCATGGACTCGTGAAATCGATGAAAAATTGCAGAAGTTACGGATCTTACTTCTGCATCAATCATTTCAGCAAAATGTACCAATCTTGCTAAAATGTATAGTTCTCTCTACTTTTCTATCTATCTGATGAAAGAAGATATGTATCTGATCGAGCGAGACTAAAATGAAGAAATTTTGTTGAGGGTAAGGTCTTCTAAATTGTACCTTTCATTTAGCAAGTACATCATCGATCATTTTCTGCATTATGGTCTAAAGGCTATAATTAATAAAGTATATTTAGACCGTTAAAGATTTTATAGTAGCGGGTAATACTTATATTTATTTTTATGAACAAAAAAATATGAAATTGAGTTTATGGTTATTTTGTTAATTATGTTGAATCAATTAACATAAAGTCTATAACTTTGGCATAACAAATTAATTATTTATACAAACATAATTCAATGTATATCCCTCTATATATAAAGGAGTGGATATTTAGATTTTGTTTTAATTTTTTTTATTATTTAACTAACCTTTCATTTTTTTTTTTTTTAATGATGAAAAAATATAATTAATATGATAAATTTTTCAATCTAATTTATTTTATTATTATTTATTTTTTTACTTTTATTTTTTTTTGTCTTCACTTGTAATTAATCATTCTTTTAATATTTAACTGGCCTTTTCATTTTTTTTACATCTACTTTCAAAATGACCACGTGTCTTGGGAACAATCCAAAATGACCATGATTTTTTAAAAACCTCATATTGACTACGAAGGATAGCCCTTAGGGTTGAACAGTAGGGACAAATGAGTTGGATAAATCTAAAAAACCGAATCGAACCGACCCAATGAAGTGGGTCGGTTCAATTATAAATACACACAAATCCGACCAGTAACTCATCCGATGAAAATCGATTAGTGTCGGTTCGGTTTTCGGTTATCTAAACCAAATAACCGTCCCACCAGATCAGTTATTTTTTCGCCAAAAAATCAACCCGAACCCACGGTGCCAACCCTATTGAGTAATCGTCTGCTTATTTTTTGAATTTTTTTTAAATTTAAAAAAATAATTTTACTAATTAAATATTATTAGAATAACTTAAAATTCAACTACATATCTATACCAATGCAAGAAAATATTCTAAAACGTTGGGTAAATTTAAATAATTTTACGATTTATTGTAATAAAAATATAAAACAAAAAAAAATTCATTAAAAATGTGTATATGAATAAAAAAATCTACATATTTTATAATAAAATCTCACGATATTGCACTACAACACTGCAAAAGTATTCAAAAAAATTTGAATTCGACTCTTATATGAGTCAGTGAAATTCTTAGTTTCCTTGAATTTTCATCAGAAAAGTAAAATTAAGCCATCAAAAGAAGTTTTTAAGGGATGAAAGTTGGAAAAATCAACATGATATGTAGCTAAATTGGACATTCGAGCATGAAGTAATGATCTAGTAGAGTTTTAACACAAAATTATACAATATTTTTTATAACCAAAGCTTGTAATTAATTTTGATTCAAATTTTTTTTTAAAATTATTTCACAACTTCAAAATAAAATAATATATGAGTTTATATAGCAAGTTGTGAAAGTCTTTATTAACATATGTATTTTTCATGAATTTTTACATATTATGTGGTTGAAAACTCATAATAAATCATATATTATTGAAAATATACGCAACTTTTCAGAATATTGTCTTGTATTTTTTAAAATATGTCATACAAATTTCAAGTCATTCCAATAATATCTGTTGGTGAAAATGTCTTTTTTTTATCTTGAATTTTTAAAATATATCATAAAAATTTTAAATTATTCTGATAATATTTAATAGTGAAAATACTTTTTTAAAATTAAAAGAAACAAGCGACCGCTCGAGCTGTCCGTCAGGTGTGGTCAATCTAGACTATTCACGTGGTCTTTATAGGTTTTAATCCTTTCATTGATTTAACTCTTTTTTATTGATTATTATTTTAATAGTCTATTAAGTATGTAATTTCTTCTAATGGTTTTTTTAGATTATGCTTCCATCTAGTTTATCTTAATGTTATTTATATTAGAAATCTCGTGGCAACACAATTTTATTATCAGCACGTTTAATGCGATGAGGCTTAAAAAATAGGATATGCATTTAAAAGGTGTCCCAATTATTATATGCATCATGAGCGATCCGAAAATGGATCCAGGAATCTCTCCCTGCGTGTTTTGAAGGGTCAAGTGGGCAGATTGGAATGGTGTCAATGGACCAGAAAGTCAAGAGGAGAAAAAGTCAACTCCAACACCAACCCCAGCTACCCCAAAACTCTTAACACTTCCTTCAGTTCTGGTTTCTTCTTCATTGCAAGAACAGAGCATTGACTTCTCCACAAAGACAGATGGAGGGTCTGATTCCAATGCTTTACTCTGCCGTCAAGGCTCAGAAATCCAGCCGCCGATACATCCGCCTCTCTCCTCCCTCTGCCGCCGATCCCACCGCCCTCTTTCCGGAGGCAGACTCCTCTGACTGCCAGATCAGCTACTTGCATCAGACTTCTTCTGCTTTTCCTCGAACAAATGGTCATCGCCGGTCCATTTCTGTCGGAGCTTGTGATTTGGCGCCGGATAATCGAAATACATACGTCGCAGGTTCTGACTTGTCTCCTCCTACTCCTAAGAAGGTGGCAAGGTTCAGAAGTCAAAGAAGGTTCTCTTGTTTGTCTGGTGACTAAGACACCGATTCATGTCATTCAATAACTGGTTGAGTTGAGGTCTGATTTTGCTTCGTTTATCCCTTTGATTTTGGTTATTTCATTTTTCTAGTTTTATACCCTAAAATTCCTATTTTAAATATATATAATTGTAACGAACAAATGAAATGCTTGGTTCGTTCAGTTTTCGTTTATTCAATTTTATAGGGAAATCGAGATTCGAACATAAGATCATCGATTTCGTCTGTTCGGTTCTAGTTTGGCTTTTGCCTAGTGAAAATGGAACTCGAGAAAACTATTGGTTCAATAAGGTTACATTGTTCAAACCGAACCAATTCCACTCTAGTAAATACTTTAGAATACAAGCCTGTGTATAACGGTCTCGTTACATTTCGGTATATTTTAAGCCAATAAATTCATTAATAATTTGATTTTGAATTATGAAATCATTAACAAACTCACGCAGTTCAAATATTTTTTATTTGCGTGGCTGCCATGGGAAACGTCTCGTCCATGCGACAACGCTCTCGGGCCATGTATATGTTATTTCTAAAAGAATTTCATTTCGAGACACTTTTTATCTTATGAAGTTGTCGGTTTTTAAATGATTGATCATTTGTTCATGGAAATTCTTGCTAAGATGCTACAAAATGGTACGACATTTATTAAGTACTAAAGTTTAAATATTTTGAGTATTTTTCCATAAAATAAATACGAGTTAATTAATGATCCCTTAGTAACCATGAGCCAATGATGACTAGAGGTGGGCAGGCGACGGTTTGACCCGATTTTATTTTAAAATAAAATTGAACCGGAACTCACTGTTCAAGATTTTTGGAATTGAAATCAGATAACTAGGAGTGGGCATAGGTTGGTCCGGCCCGGTTTTATCCCAAAATAGAACTGGAACTGAAACTCATTGTTCCAAATATTTAGAACCGGAACCAGAACTAATGATTCTGTTTTCATTCTGTTTTTAATTCAGTTTTATTTTATATTTAAAAAAATAAAGTAATAGTATAATATATTTTGTTTTATATTTGGATCTGGTTTTAAGTAATTAGATGAGTTTATAACTAGTTTTGAGATTTATATCAAATTTTAATAGGGTTTGGGTAAGATTTTACTCAATTTTAGAACTTTTTTTACTTATGGTTCTGGTTCCGATTTTATTTTTACGGTTTTTTAATCATAAGGACCGGAAATCACAGTTTTTTTAAAATTTAGAACCAAGACCGAATTAAAACTGGCGATTCCTGCACGGTCTGTGGTTCTGGTCTGGCTGCAGTTTCTGGTCTGATTTTGCCCAACTCTAATCATAATCTTGCATAATGTAAAGAGAAGGAGAAGATTGCATGAAACAGAGAAGAAAATATTCCAATTTGATTTTTCAATATCCAATTTGATTTTTTTTCTTTGTTCATTATCATGGTGAAACTTTTAATTTTGTTTACTCGTTTCTTAATTTTAATGTGAACAAACTTTTAATGATTAATTTTAGAGTACTTTGTATGTTTATTTAGACTCGATGCTTTATGCCCCTTATAATTTTAGTTAGTTAAATGTAAATGAAATTTAACTTATATTTATCTTCTTTACTGTCTAGGGCACTTTCTTTGCTTGAGGGCAATCAAAGAGTGGGCGAAACCAACCTGTACTAGTGGGTAAAATTGACTCGACCGGGCCGATCCTCTTTGACGTATTTTTCTCTCTATTCACATGCATGTTAGAGAGAGAAGCTTCAAAGTTGAGAACAATACATTCATGTTGTGATCATTCCTTACCATTTTAATGATAGAAGGAATATCTCATGACAGATGACTTCTGAACGTATCATCATATGTTGTAGCATTCTTATATTTCGATTCAAGCTAATTTTCTATTTGACAAGTGCATGTGTGGCCAATAATAAAAGTATCGATTTCAATGATAAATTCATTGTTCAATCTCAAAGCGTGTAGCTATCGCAACAACTATATTCACATGTTACAATTAATCGGTGAGGTTTACATTTTTTTAATCTCACGCTATAACATTCTATAATACATTTTGGATAATTTTTTCTTTAAAATTTTTTATACTATTGTATTTTTTGGCCAAATACAACTTGCTCTCACCATCATCTACTTGTAGCAAGCTTGAACGTTTGATCATCTTTTCTTCATATGAGTTGAATGGTGTAGTAGCCTCAACGAACTTTCTACAACCTACGTCAATCTAGAATGGAAACCACGTGACTTCAGAGACAAGAAGCTTGATTGGATGACATTTGGCCGTGCTAAATGCCCTATTATTCTTAGTGGTTTGGCTCGTCTCGGTGCATATTGAGATTAGTGCTGTCAAACGAGCCGGCTCGAGCCCGGGACAGACTGCTCGTCGAGCCTGCAGAGCCAAACGAGCCGAGCCTGTCGAGCCTATTCGAGCCAGCTCGTTCGAGATTTTTTAAAAAAAAATTGGCTCGAGCCGGCTCGCGAGCCCCGTATTATGTAATTTTAAATTTTGATGAAAAATTTATGCTTTTTGTTTTCTTCAATCCAAAAAAAAAAGTTGCATAGTAACGTTTGTATGTAGCGCCTCCATTATGCCAAAGAAACATGAAAACAATAGCATCGAATCAATATCTCAAAGAAACTTGTATACAATAGCATCGAAACATTAAATAAAAAGCATTGTACGAATTGAAATAGAAATACCTAAATCATTCATTGTGCCAAATAAAAAGTAAAATAAGTTACAAAAAAAGTTTTCTAATTGTTCAAAAAGATTACAGAAGAACAAACCTACTCTACGGAGGGATCGTCCAATGCAGGTGGAACAACGGTGGGTGTGGCCTCCGGCGAGTTGGTAAAAATCTCAGCCCAATGTCTATTTTGTGCCTCGTCGAACCTCCGATCCAAGGTTGAGATGCGGGCATCCATCGTGTCAAGGCGTCGGTGGATTCTCTCAAATGAATTCTCCAAAAATTCCTGGTGGTCGTGAAAAAACGCCTCGATCCGCCGGGTTGTTGATTGACGAGGACGAATAGCTGCTTCAGCTTCTTGTTCTTGGTCTTGCTCAGCGCCCTCGTGCTGAAGTGACTGTGATGTTGAACCAGGATGATCGGCTTTAAAGATCACTCGTCGTCGGTGTTTTCCACAATACCCATTCTCGCAAGGGTAGATTCGGTATAGGTGTCGACTCTTCTAACCGGGAGAGCTGTATCGGAGGAAGGAAAGTTGACACCGTGTTGGTGGAAAATTAACGGCATTGACTTGAACGAGTTTTCAAAAAAATCAATCATCCTTTTTAAAATTACATAATCAACGTTAAAGTTGGTTCTAGTGAAAATGTGGTAAAGAACGTGCAAATCCATACCACTCACGTAATCCATGTGACCATCCCTAGGTAGGAGGTTGTAGGCGATCATGTGGTGGACAAGATGAGCGGTGACGTTCAAGTCATTGGCTTTTGGTTTAGGGGGAAAGTGAGTGTCAGGATTTTTCACAACGGAGCGGAGAAACTGAGTGTACTAACTCGTTTCAACACAAGAAGGCTCGGTGAAAGGCTCGTAGTATCGAGAAGCTATCTCATTGCCTATGCAATTCAACATCTCATTGAGTTTACGAGACGTAATAGTTATGCGTTCTCCGTACACATAACTAGACACTTGTAACGGATTTTGTGAAAACAAAAAATTAGAATAAAACATGCGAATTGAGGTTTCGTAATACGGTCCCTGGAATTTAAACAGCTCAGACAAACCAACACGATCGAATAACTCGTGAATCGGTAGGTTACAGATGGAATTCAGTTGGAAAAGATGGCTTGGAATAATGGACTTGCATTGGAAACCAGATAAAAAATTTTGTTGACATTCTAAATCTAAGTACAAACTAGAATCAAACGAGGTCCCTACAATAGGTTCCTCCGTAATCGAAACAGAGGAGGCCTTGGATTTTTTGAAAAAATTTAATTATTTTGAACGCGACGTGGATGCCATTTCAAACGAATAGGTAAAATGTAGGTGAATTAGTGAAAGTTATCTCTAAGCTTGACGATTCGGCACAGAGAAGGGCGAAAACACGAAGAAATTGGAGTGGGGCGTCAGAATTCATCGAAAGTCGTCAAAAAATTGTGATTTTAGGACACCGGTCTGGAATTTAATGGGGCCCGCGGTCAACACCTTCTTTCACTACTGTCGACACCATAAACGCTCTTGCTTGAGATGTGGTCGACCCCTTATTTTGCGGTCGACACCCTATTACGCTCTGGAATGAGACACGGTCGGCACCGGATTGTGCGGTCGACACCAGAAACGCTCTTGCCTGAGATGTGGTCGACCCCTTATTAAGCGGTCGACACCCTATTACGCTATGAAATGAGACGCGGTCGACACCGGACTGTGCGGTCGACACCAGAAACGCTCTTGCTTGAGATGTGGTCGACCCCTTATTTTGCGGTCGACGCCCTATTACGCTTTGGAACGAGACGCGGTCGACACCGGACTGTGCGGTCGACACCAGAAACGCTCTTGCCTGAGATGCGGTCGGCCCCTTATTTTGTGGTCGACACCATATTACGCTCTGGAACGGGACGCTGTCGACACCGGACTGTGCGGTCGACACTAGATTACGCTGTGGAGTGAGTTCAGGTCGACCTCTTACATTGCGGTCGACACCATAAACGCTCTGGAATGAGATGTGGTCGACACCCTAGCTAAGTGGTCGACACTTTGTATTATTGAGGTCGACACTTAAGCTTATTTCAGGAAAATGAAAAACCGAAAGAAGAATGAAAAGTTGCTTACATTACCATGGTTGACATTTGCATCACTACAACTTAGATGCATCCCAACGAGGTTGGCACCCATCTAAGTGTCATTCATGTGCAAAATATCAAACGAATACAATTGTTAACGTTTACATGAAATCACAAATGTACACGCGTACAAGAATATGTAAAAATTCTTCAACTCATAATATACAACGTCACAACTAGTCTTCAAACTCCAAGTTCTTGAACTCCTCTGCAAGTGCGTCCTCTCGTTGTTGGTCCCTCGTGACTGCGTCACTCCAATCCTTCATGCAAATGAGTGCTTCCACGAGCTCCGGTGCCAGACTTCCCCGTCGATCCTCGTACGCGCGTCAACCTGCACTAAAAGCCGACTCCGAAGCTACAGTTGAGACAGGCGGTGTTAGTAAATCCCGTGTCATGTTTGAAAGCACGAGATACATGGTTGCGTTGGATTTCCACCAACCCAATATGTCGAATGACTCGTCTCGAGTAATTTGAACTCGAGACTCCAAATACATGTCGAGTTCACTCTTATCGAAACCATATGAATGCACATCGCTTTCTAGTTGGGCGTCAATGGCGTCCATAGGATTTAACGCTCCTCCGAAACCAGAACTACCACCCGATGTCGATGCCATATCAGACGAAGTATGAGTTCGTGCACTGGAAAATCTAGTTTGGTAAGTACCAAACAAAGTAGCAAGGTCGCTATGCAATGTGTTTGGACTGCATACGGGGGCGAAACCTAGGTTCTCCAAAATTTTATCAAGCATCAACTTTGGTGCCCTTGATTTTATATTTCGGATGCATAATACTAGCAAATGAAAAAATAGAAGGTACTTGAAGCCAATATTTCTGAAGTTTAAATTCCATTGAAGTTACGATTTCATTAAATGCATCAATTTTTTTATATCTTTCAAAAGTATAAGTCAATCTTACAAACCATGGAAGCACAAGATGCGTAGTCGGGTAATAAATTCCCGAGCATTCTTTGGTGGCTTCAAAAAATAGTTGCAAACATTGTGTCTTTTGACTAATAAAATTACAAATGACGTTCCAATACGGTTTAACATTTTCTAACATTAGATATGTTGAGTTCCACCGAGTTGAAACATCGGTTTTTAGTTTCCTAGGTTTGAGGTTAGCCGCTTTACAAAATTCTTGATACTCTTGTTGTCGGGCATTTGACGAAGAAATAAAAGAAATTGCACTTCTAATTGCATCAATATGCGGTGATACAAATTGCATATCATCTTTAACAATCAAATTTAAAATATGGCAAACACACCGCATATGAAAAATGGATGAGTGAGCACTATCGAAATGATAATATTTTTTAAATTGATCCACACAAACATCATTATCGGAAGCATTATCTAACGTAATACTACAAATTCGTTCTCTTATGTTGTATTCTTGTAGAATACTAACAATGTATCGATAAATTGTAATATCACTATGAGGGTATTCACAACTCCGAAAACCTAATATGCGTTTATTAAGTTGTCAATTCGCATCAATGAAATGCGAAGTCACATCAATATAGCCGAGTGCATTGGGTGCACTCCACAAATCAAAAGTAATACATATTGACATCGTGAGCGCATGCGAAAATAAAAGAAGCAAGTCATTTTTCATTTTCTCATACAATTTTATTATGTCGCCTCGCAATGTACTGCGAGAAATTCGCTTAAAACTTGGATTAATGTATTGTTGTGTAAATGTTACGGTTCCCTCGTGATCAAACATTGAGAGAGGTAATTCTCGTTGTGCCACATATTTTGCAGCACCTTCTCGCATTCTATCATCCGAATAAACGAAATTTCTCGTACCAAGAGTGTTTAATTGCAATTGCAAACGATCTTTCGAGTGCAAGTGCTCGTGATATTTTTTGTAATGTCGATTCATTGTACTAGTAGTGGATTCATAAGCATAATGATTGACACAATAATTACATTGTGCCATATTTTCTATTTTCGTGTCTACGTTAATTTCTACGATTTGAAAATGTTTCTAAATTTCCGACGTTTTTGATTTCTTGGCCCGAGGGGCGGACTTGGATGCTTGTGCAGATGTGTGTGTCAATCCGACGGAAAATGCCGGATTCATAGGTGCAACTTCTTGCACCTCAT
>QAOC01032909.1:14105-43969 GCA_003255005.1 Begonia fuchsioides
TTTTCGAGAGAGAAAAGCACGTCCAATCTCTGCCAAAATTTCTAGTTAGCTTTTCTCTTACTCTCTCTTCATTGTAAATCATATAAGATCATTCTCATTGTGATTGAGAGAGTAGTTTCAAATCATTCTCGAAAAAAAACTTCAAGTTATTATTTGTGAGAAATTGTAAAGGGGTGACGCTTCTCAGAAAGAAGAGTCATTTGTAAGGTTTGATTGACACTCGGAAGTCAATCATAGTAAAGTTCGAGGTAGAGCGGAAAGATCTTCAAGGAGCAACCTTGAAGCGCGGACGTAGTCAAGGTTGGCGAACCGCGTTAACAATCTCAGTGTTATCTCTCTCTCTCTTAAACTATTTAATTATTGTTTGTGCCTAGTTATTTAATAGATAAATAAATTTTAGGAGAGAAATCAAGAATTTGCATTAAACCTATAAAAATATTTATTAACCTAATTCCCCACCCCCACTTAGGTTAAACACGATCCTACAAAAGATTAGTAAAAAAATTTCTAATGCGAGCTGAGCGAGAAAAAAAATTTCTAGCTTTTCGAGCTTTTCGAACCAAGCCTGTCGAGCCTATTCGAGCTGAGCCCGAGCCGAGCCGGTCGAGTCTATCGAGCCTCTTCGAGCCGAGCCAAACAAGCCAAACATACGTAATAATATTTATTACTTGTAAAAAATAAATACATATCATTGAAATTAAATTGTATGAATTCTATAAATTACAAGTGTAAAAAATAACATATAAAAAATTTACACATAAAAAAATTACAAGTGAAAAAAAATACATATAAAAAAATACAAGTGTAAAAATTACATAAAGTGACACTCTATAAGTTAATTCATCCTCTCGTTGTTGGTTTTTTGAAACTTCATCGCTCTAATCCTTCAAGCATATCAACGCCTCCACTAGATCCGGTGCAAGATTTCTCTATCGGTTGTCAAACACTCGTCCACCTGCACTAAAAGCAAATTCGGAAGCTACAGTAGAAACATAATGAATTAGTAAATCACGTGCCATTTTAGAAAGAATCAGATAGACGACCGCGTTATTTTTCCACCAACTCAAAATATTGAATGCATCATCACGAGGAAGTTGATAACGAGTATCTAAATAAATATCGAGTTCATTCTTATCGGAATCATAAGAATGCACATCGCTATCAATTTCTTCATCAATGACATTCATACTATTAATTGGCTGTCCAAAAAGGGAACTACCACTAGAAGTAGATGCAATATTAGACGAATGAAATGAAAGAGAAGTACTATATTTATGTTGGTAAGAAACAATAAATTAAAAAGATAATTTCTTAATGAAGTTACCGAAACAACCGACACTAGCCCTAAGTTACAGACAATCATATCTGTAACATCCCTCTTTTACTTGACATAAAATTTTTCGATTTTGAAAGGCGTTTGGCTTTAAATTCTTTTCGTAAAACTCAGCGGAAGCATTTAAATGAAATTGTGAAAAACCCATAATTTATTCAGCCAAACATAATATCATTCATATAAAACATATTTATAAAACGTTTAGTAAACATGTTTATAAACATTGTTTGAAACTAAACACTCCAAAATACATCAAAACATTTCTTGACATCCCCATGGGTCAGCACTTAACGATTCAAGCTTCCCGCAAAGGATCTGCCTCCTCCACGTCATGATCGTCACATCAATCAGGGAGGGCTAAGTCCCTCACCTTCATCTTCATCACCTACATCACAAAGCTTAACTATGAGCCTAAAACTCAGTAAGTAATCGAATGAACTTACATGCCTAACATGCTCATGCTTTCGTAAAAACATGCAATTCATTTTGTTCTTTATCGTTGTTGTGACTTAACTTTACATGTGTGGGCGTCACATCGTATGAAGGTGAATAGGCACCATATGGTCTCCATGAGACAGCCAATTCCACCTTCTCCCATAACTTAATCTTGACTTTACATACATTTATGCATTGGATGATGAATGTGTCCCATACGACCTTCATCATCCGTTGAGTGACATTTTAAAAACATGCATGAGAAAACATTTTCGTATCTTTCATAAAACATGATGCATGACATGATTTCATGCAATACTTGATAACTTAATATGATTCATGCATACCTTGATAACTTAACATCACGCAATCAACATAGCACAAACATCTCTAAGGAAAATACTATCTCTGTTACTAATCGTACGTTACATACTTTGCATAGTTTATATACTTAGTCGATACTTAGCATAATATACAACCACAACCAATGGCATACAAACACCAATCAAGCCCATATTATTGGGATGGTACACGGTGCGATACACCCCAAGCAGAATTCAATACATACTTAATGTAACATGTTCATTTCATACTTGATTTAATTAACATCTAAGCATACAACTTTAATCCTACTCTTTGTGATGCAGTCCCAAACGAGGCAAAACACGTGCATAATTACTTACCTTAGTTGCTTTCTTGAATCAATCCACTTGAGCCCCTTTTTAATCCAATAAATGACCTAAATTTAGAAATCATATACATATCAGAATTTGCATAAAGTTTTAACTTACTATTCCAACTTCAAATGACTATAACTTCCTCTTTAATGATCTATTCTTGATGGTTAAGGTGTCAAATTGTTCCTTAAGAAGTCTACTATAACGTCTTAGAAGACATCAAATTCAGAAAACTAATGTAGCATAACGTATCGGAACATATTAGTGAATATCTATTTCTAGAAATCAGTGTTCGGTCGACCCAAACTACCAGGGGTCGACCCATGTATACTAAACAGAGGCATCGCATTTTTAAAATCGAGATTCGGTCGACCCAAACTACCTGGGGTCGACCCATGTCGACTAAACAGAGACATTGCATTTTGAAAATCGAGATTCGGTCGACCCAAACTACGTGGGGTCGACACAAATCCTCCCCAGTTTACATACACTGACTTGCGACTTCCATAACTTTGTCTACAAAGCTCCAAATTGAGTGATTCGAACGGCTATAAATCAATATAAAAGTGTAGTTTAACTCTTATGAAGGAAATAAACTGCAATTCCTACTTATTCTCAACCGAATCTCCAGAATTCTAACTTTGTACATAATTGACTGATTTTCTAACAATCTACATGAAATCCTTCATTTTTATTTATCAATTCAACCAATAGCATCATATTCTCCTTACTGAACCTCAAAGAAACTCAGAGGATAGAAATATTACCTTGAACTTCAGTCTTCACGAAAGCTTCAGAGTTATTTCCACCACACCTCTCTTTTCTTTCTCAATCTTACTCTCCCCTCGTCCAAGACGTGATAACTTAAAGTAAAATAAGGAGAATGAGTNATAACGAATCTTTAAATTTTCTTTACTATTTTCTATTACCATCTTCTACACATAAAAACTTATGAAATCAATGATAAAACCACTAATCTTATCAAGCAATACTATAGTAAATAGTAAAGCAAATATTATAGTATTATTTATCATGATCTAAGATTGGAAAAAGAAAACTCCATGTAGTGTTATCAATTAGTAGTATAGAGGTCAAACCGAGTAAATAAAAGAATACAAGTAAATAATAACATTACCTTAAGATCCCCTCATGCGAATTGGATGAAAATGTGCAAAAACTCGTAATAAACCTCAACGTCTAATTCAATTTCATTGACTAAAACTTTCTTTATGTCAATCTTTCCTACGGTACAATTTTCAGTGAAGTTCTTCCGGTCCACTCCCACACGATTGAATGTATAAAAGTATATCTAAAATAAAAATCGAATCTCATAACAACAAATGTCCAAAGCCAACAAAAAGGCACTAAGCCAATGGATAGATTATAATGACCCAAAAACCAAACATTAAATCGAGGTATTGACTTATTATTTTCGTTCATAGAACTTTTTTTTCTTTTCATAGAAATTCTTTTATTTTAAAACAGGTACTTCAAACTTATAGCAGGAGTCTAATTTTTCATAAAATAAATCCTTTCATAAAACATATTTAAATGACACGCCATAGTCGGTTCTGGTCAAAACCTCGTTTAACCGATAAAACCACGACAAACTTAAGAAGAGTCGCACATTATTTATATGATCTAACACGACAAGATTCAACTTACAGATGCCATTGGGAGGTTGGTACGAACGCTGCAACTTCCGTGCTCATCGTTTGGGATGATAAGTTTTGTAGGAGAGTGAGGCGGCCGATTAGGGTGGGAAAATGATCTCAAGTTTGCCTTTCTTTTCTGTTTTTAGCCTTTCACTTTGGTACTGTTTCCTCTCTCGCTATCTTGTTGTTGCTTGAAAATGTAATCGCAATTAAACGCAAGTGCACGTATCGCAACGTAGTAATAAAAATATCGATCCCACGAGGACAAGTCAACTTTCAATTCAGAGAATAAATTGCAAAGTAAAAGAAATAAAATAAAAATCGTAACTTTAAATATTCACAAAAAGAATTAAAGAATAAAGAATAGGTTTTTCATCATGNTGTTCTAATATTAAATAAGTTGAACTTCACTTTGTTGATACATCTGTTGTAGCACCTTCGCGTAATCTTTCTTGTGAATACACGAAATTTCGTCCACCACCAACCCTTAATTGTCATTGGGTCTGGTCTCTCGTTTGCTCGTGTGCGTGACATTTTTTATAATGTCAACCAATAGTGCTAGTGGTAGATTCGTACAAATAGTATTTTGTATAATATTTGCATTGCGCCCTATTTTTTATTTTTCTCCCTATTTGTATTTCTTTCAATTCAAAATATTTCCAAACATCCAACGTTTTTTATTTTTTAGATTGAAGTTAAAATGTAAATGCATGTGCGGATGTGTGACCAATAGAAAATGCGGGATTACTAGATCCAATTTCTTGAATGTCGTCATCATCGGATGGAAACGATTCAAATTGTGCGTAATGTGCATCCATATCGATATAAATTAATAACAAAAAAATTGTAAATTGATACCGTTCACCAATTACTAGATGATAACTTGTACGTGGTAATTGATATTTATAATCAACAATTACGAGTCATGCAAAATAAAAAAAAATTAGTTAACAATACAAATTAACATTATCGATAACTTCACAAATTAATTTTATGCACACATCGATGAGTAATTAATAATTGTTTGAATTCAAGAGACCGAAAAAAACTTCTTGGTAAAGTAAGATTGAGAGTGTGAGAGCTTGAAAAAATTCGAGAGAAATCAGTGAAAATTTTATACACCCCTCCACCACTTTTTATACTATCTAAAAATTTGGCCGTTGGATTTTGGAGAGGGAGGGAGAGAGTGAGCGTGAGAGAGAGGAGAGCTGAGAGGGAGGGAGATCCAGAGAGCAGGAAAGGAGCGGCCGCACTGGTGACGCAGCGACGCCCTCTCGATGGCGAGGGCAAGTGACGACCTACGACCGTGAGCGTTGGCGACGAGGAGCGACGACGACGACTAGCGCGACGGCGAAGACAATAGATTCGACGCTACGAAGACCGGAGGAGAACGACTACCGATGATACGCAAACGACGACGCGGCCAAATTGAGCAGTGGGAGGGAAGGGCCAGAGCCAAAGAGGGGGATCGGGGCTTGCCAGGCTCGGGGATTTCGAGCCTAACTCGCTCGAGCCGGGCTCGGACCGCTACAATACCGAGCCCGCGAGCCGGCTAGCTCGGATGCCGACACTAGCTTTAATATGTGACCTTTCGAATAAGACAAAATTTCTTGGTTAACAATTAAACTCGCAATTCTGTTCAACGCTAGAATGATTAAAAAAAAGAATATTTCTAAGTCACGCATCGTGTTTTCTGTGATAATTAAATAATAAAACTCGTTAATTAGTAAAAAAAAAATAAGATGAGTTTGCTACGTAGTTTGAGTATTAGACACAATCAATAATAATAATAAAAATTTATCAGTTTTATATGACATATTTTATTTGTGAAGGAAAAAAAATCACCAAAGTTAAAGCAGACCTATAAATTTCTATGCTCTAAATGTTTAGTTTTTATTACTTCAAGTTTCAGGTCATTCAGAGTATTATGAAAGAGTTATGGTCGTTTCAGTAACGAAATGTTAAAAAAATTATTATTGAAATTTTAAAAATAAATTGTATAAGAGTTACTATTTGATTTAATTTCATTTTTAATGTTATTTATGTCACTTTGTATTATATATTATGGCTGAATGAAATGAAAAGAAGACAAGAGTCTATAAGTCAGTCTTTCTATTATATTTATTCTTTTTCCTTTGTAAAAGGTCGATTTTCCAAATTTCGATTGTTTTTTAATGTAGAGAGTATAAAATGAAGTGTAATGGAGGTATAAAAAACATGGATTAAAGAGGAGAGTTTCAGACAGCAACGGTTTGGCCTTCTTCTTCCTTGTTTTGTGACTGAAAGCGTGTCTACATGTCCAGATTGTTGCCATTTAGATTGAGCATAAGAGTTAAGATTCGATGTCTTTTTTAAGGACCAGAAAGCAGCGGTTAGTGTAAGTCCTTTTCCTATGCCTTCTTGGTAGTACATGGCGATAATCTCCTCTATTTTTTAAGAACTTTGCACTCGATCTCCAGACAAACCACACGGTTTAATGTTTTCTATTTTTCCAGAATGACACGCCGTAGTCGGTTCTGGTCAAAACCTCGTTTAACCGATAAAACCACGACAAACTTAAGAAGAGTCGCAAATTATTTATATTATCGAACACGACAAGATTCAACTTACGGACGCCATTGGGAGGTTGGTATGCACGCTGCAACTTCCGTGCTCATCGTTTAGGACGATAAGTTTTGTAGGAGAGTGAGGCGGCCGACTAGGGTGGGAAAATGATCTCAAGTTTGCCTTTCTTTTCTGTTTTTAGCCTTTCACTTTGGTACTGTTTACTCTCTCGCTAACTTGTTCCATAAAAGCCCAAGATGTTTTGTGACACTTGAGATGTATGGTACACTAAAAAATTAGCATTTTAATGGTACCTGACTTAGCTTCTCCACAAGAATCTATGTCTCCTTCATATCCATACACTATTGAGATCTTCAGTTTTCTACAAGACAAAGATGGTCAGTTTCACAAACATTCAGGCTATCAAAGATGTGGAGAGGGGGCCCCTCACAAGCATAACTGCATAGTGAAATTACAGGAAATTCCACCAATGTGGAGAAGTCAGAGACGAGGGTTAAATTCAATAAATAATAGTAATAAAAACCTATCAATTTTTAGGATAGATTTTGACTGACTTTTTTAGAGACAAAAGAAAACAAAATTTAATATGTGACATATGAATTTCTATGTCTCCAATGTCTAATTTTCAATGGTTTAAATTTCAGGTCATTCCGAGCAGTGTGAAAGATATTGTCTTCGTTTTAGTAACAAAATGTCAAAAAATATTATAAGAATTTTAAAAATAAAAATTTAAGAATTATTATTTTATTTAATTTTATTTTTAAATTTATTTATGTCACTATGTATTCTATGTAGTGATTATATATAGTAATTGAACGAAATGAAAAGATGACAATAGTCTACAAATTTTTTTCTTTTATATTTTGTTATCTCTTTCATATTTTGTTCGTTCTTGTCTCTATAAACTCAATTTTTCAAATTTTGATTTCTTTTAAACATAATAATATTACATTTTAGGGACCGAACATATCCAATTTAAGCCCCCGATGACCGAGTGCACCAAAGTTAGCTTCTAGAGAGAGATATGCAATCTGAGGTAGGAGGTGAGATATGTTATAGGAAAAAGGCAATCAAGATTTCGTTTTTAATGTCCGAAGTGAAAAGATTGAGAGGATTAAGAGCTTGCGCTCATGACAGGACCTACGTCCACATATTTATAATGTCTTGATTTTACCATTTAGGTAAGCTAATCACGTTTCCACTAATGGAATGACAGGGAAAGAGTTCAAAGACATGGACCAAAGCTTATGCCTTATTGGAAAGAAACTTGATTCATTATGCACGATTCGAATGTTGGCAAGTCTACGATTATTTTTTTATTTTATTCTTTCATTATATACGTTGGCATGTCAAACTTCGATTGATACAGTTAATATATTAAATAATAATTTATATTTAATGCATTAATTGCATTTTTTAAACCAAATGCATGTCAAATACTTCAACATATACAACAAAAAAATTAAATCTAACATTACTTTTCAAACATTGCATGCATATGATCTTACGGTCCATTTGATATCATCAAATCACTGATTCACTATCATTCTCTGCTCCAATTGTGATCGTGTTTCTTTTAGTTTCATCGCTCATCTTATTGAACAATTTCCGAGCATCGCTTGTGAAGATCTTTTTTTTGGCACATGATAAGATAACGAGTGTCCATCTTGAGGAGGAGTCATGAACAACAAGTTGAAGAATTGGTATGAATTCAGCCTCTCTCTCTTTTGCTCACCTTTCGAACAAACAACGCTGCCCATCTCTATAAGATTCACAGGCCCAACACCCCATCGTCGCACCCAAAATCTTTCCAAAATATCCTTCCATCCTCGCCACTCGATCGTCATTCCCTGGCCCATCCCAATCATTTCCATATCATTTTCTCTCTTTTATGCGCAACAGTTCTAGAGGAGGGGTAGTTGCCCCAATACTTGATCACCACAATCTCTTTAGGGCTTCATTTTTGTGCAACAGTTAAAAGGGAACATGACTCTGCACTCATGCCTAGCTACATAAAAATAAACTTAGTTCTATTTTGTAAAATGTGTTCTTAGCAAAACAAAGGAGTCAAAGAAAGATCTCTCAAACAATGGCTGGCATTTGGAACATTTGAGTTTTTTATACACTATGGTTTCAATCTAAAATACGTTATGTCCAACAATTCTCGCCTATGGCCAAAATATCACACTTCCAAGTTTTGCAGCTGTAAGCACTGTTGAGAAATCGAACGATAATCGAAAAAAAAATATCACATGAGACACAGATTCAACATAGAAAAATCCTTATAAAAAACAATCACTGATAGAGGAATAAATCTACTATAAAGTAAATACAGTTGCAAGTTTTGCTACTCTAACTTACATCAATTTATAGAGAAAATAAAACTCTAATGAGATTAATAACGTTTTGCCTACTGGTTTAATCCAAATAGAGTCACATCTTGGTAAGTATTACCTTCTTCTTGGTAATTGACACTTCTCTCAAAGTGTCAACCATTTTAACCGTTTGTCTTCTTGTCAATACTTTCTTGTAGTGTTTACCTTTGAGTCAATTTCAGCAAAGAACGACTTACCATTCAAATGCCTTTCAAACAGCTCAAGTTGAAGTTCACAACAGCATTTCTATAGCCTTAGAATTTGACTTTTTCTACAACTCATAGGAAAAAGAAGTTCCCTCGTTCTTTTCATAAACTTTCTCCTATTTGCATTTTTACTTTATCCAGCAATGTGAGATTGAGGACTTGACTAACATGGGTTGATCCTCAAACAGAATTTTGGGTCGTTGTTTACTTCAAATGACGAGTAGCTATAATGGAAGTCGAGAATCGCTATGAAAATTTGTTGATTTTTGTCCTTTTCATGTTTGAAGGCAACCTGCCTTGATATTGCCAACAGTTGCAAAAAATTACTAGGTTGCCGGGTCTTGGAGTGGGTTGCATCCATGATTTAAGTTCTTTATTTTAAATTAGGATTTGATTTGTTAATCTAACTAATTTAACATAAAAACTCATTTATTTTTCATCCATAAATACTTTATAATAATTATCTCTATTCTAACTACATAAGAATGAGTCAAACGGGAATGAATATCCATGTGGTACAATGAAAAATAGGACATCAAGTTTGAAAACACACACTCATATTTATGCAAAATTATTGACACATGTAGACATTAAACAAAAGACTTTATCCTTTCAGAATGTAGATAGTAGAGAACAAATTTCATGTTTAAGTGTTGATACTCGTCGAGAACTACTTGCAAAGATGATAATTACCTATGAATTATCATTTAGGTTTGTCGAGGGAGAAGATTTAGAGCATTATTTCAATATGTGCAACCAAAATTTTTCGTACCTTCTAGAAGAACTGTAGCTCGTGATGTTCTTAATCTATATGAAAAAGGAACAAACAAAGTTGAAAGATTTCTTTAAAACAACACCTCAACAAGTATGTCTGACTACGAATATATGGACTTCTATTCAAAACTTGGGTTACATAGTTTTAACTGCTCATTATGTTAATAGTAATTGGACTATGCATCAAAATTTTTTGAATTTTTGTTTAATTACGAATCATAAAGGTGAGACTATTGGTAGAGAAGTTGAAACATGTTTGATAGAATGGAAAATTGAAAATGCATTGACTATTACGGTTGCCAATGTTTCTTCAAACGATATTGCAGTTTCATATTTGATCATATGTGATGTTTTGCACACATATTGAACTTAATTATTTCTTATAGCTTGTAAGATCATGAAGAAAGTATTAGGAGAGCATGTAAAGCAATTAAATACGTTCAATCATCATCTGCAAGGTTATAAAATTTTAAGACTTGTGTTGATAATGTTAATAACACAAGCAAAAGTTGTGTGTTCTCTTTATGTATGCACAAGCTAGAATTATACATATTTAATGTTATCAAATGCCAAAAAATTTGAGAAAACTTTTGAAAAGATTAATAGTTAGCAACACCAGCCCTGATTCATTAGAAATTCTTGACTAAATCGTATTAATGTCGTAACTACCGCTACAACACTACAATAGTTTGAGTAATTATTTAGTTTGAAGAAACTTCATCAAAGTCTTTCTTATCCCTCAATTCAAACACAACTTTCATCTTTTTACATTTTATTTTATTTTTATTTCTTTTAAGACCCAAAAACTAAAACTTTATTCTTTTTATTTGCTTATTTCACAAATATTTTATTAACTGAAATTGACTTGTCATCGTGAAATTGATATTTTATTATTACATTGTGATACGTGCATTTTGACTTATTTTAGGATTATATTTATGTGCGACAAATAAAAAAATGTATAATAAAGTTATAGTACGCAAGTGACATCATTGTTAACGAGAAACCGAACAATGGGTTCACAATTTCCATAAAAACAATAACATAAGAATGGATGAATATTTTTGTTGAAGGAAGGTCAAAGCTAGAGAATAAAACCCCAACAAAGGGTCCTAAATAATGCTCTTATTTATTTATTTCTTAGTCTCTTTGGGCGTGGAAAATGCGTCTCTATTATTTCTCTCCAGTTGAAAATTAATTTTCATTATTCTTTTTATTTTATTTTTTGCCGTCTTTGTCCTCCCTAATTTTTATAGCTTTATTCGACTCAGACGCTGCTCGAACTCTTCCATTCGGTTTTCAGTTGCCGGCTTTCTTCAGTCATCGCCTTGTTTTTTTTTCTTTTTGGGTCTGTTTGAAGAACTTCGTGTTCTTGGAATATTGCTCTTGGTTCTGGTTCCCTCCTGCTTATCAGTCAGCTCGCTGAGGCCGGGGCCAGCGGGATTCTGCGATGTTGGAATTTTGAATGGTGGTCGTCACACTTCTGCAAAAGCTTAGGAACGGGGGAAGGGGGAAACTTTGTTAGTTATTTGGGAGGATAGCGACAAAGGGCAGGGAAGAGAGAGATAACGATGCTTGTTGTGGGTCGGGTGTAAGATTTGACGGTAGGGTACAGAATTGGCGCACTAGGCTATGTCCGGAGCTTCTGCGAGCGATCGGAGAGGATGGTGGTGTTAGCTAAGGGAATGCTGACGAGACATTCTGCAGGTTTCAATCTTTTTTTACAATCTCTTTTGGTATTATACTCTGAGTTTCCTTTTCTCCATTTTTGTTGTTTCTCTGTCTTTCTAACTACAATAATTGTAAGTTGGATGATTTTATTGGTAAATTGAAGTTTTATGTGATAAATTTCTGGGAAATCATTAGTCTTGGTGTTTTTATTTATTGTTGCGATCGCTGTCATTATGGAAAGGCTAGTAGTAAACGAAATTTAGACTGAGTCTGCTTATTGTTGGAAGTAAGATCGATTGGAAGTGTAATTCCTTCTTTTATTCAATCAAAGATGATACAAGAACTTAGAGGGTCTCATCCTCTTTTCTGCCTACGTCTTACTTCTTACCATCTTCTGCTCTTCCCCTTTTTCTTATATTTCTTTACAGCTTACTCTCCTCTTCACTACCTTTACAACCACTTTATTCCTTAACTACCTCTAATCTACCCTTTTAGTTACCTATACATTTTTATATTCGATCTCCTTGCATAAGCAAACAGTAGGGGAGGTCTATCATTACTCCTAATCCATAAGAAAACCTCAGCCTCAAGGTTTAAAAACAGAAAGCGACAATCACCTCATAATCTTCCCGGTTGCAAATGCTTCAACTTAATGGATACAGCCATTATAGTCGGATCGCCAGACTACCGTTTGACATCCAAAATCAATTCCGGTTCTAACAAGGATTCGTCATCACTTGCAAGTTCCTCCGGCAAATGTCTCACACCATCTACCGTACCCAAAAACTTCTTCAATAAAGAAACAAGAAAAATCAGGTGTCTCTTTGAATATTCCGGTAATTGGAGCTTATGAGCTACCTTTCCAGTTTTCTTTAATCCAAATACTGTGTACCTTTGTGGCATCAGTTATCAATATCTCCATTTTTGTGGACTTATGGAACTTTCTGTCTTTTGCAGGCATTGATAACTTTGACGAAGGGTAGTCAACCACTCAAATATGTCATAATGGGAAGCCTAAGTTTTGTCCCTTAAAACTTTCTAGTGTGAGTCTGTCTCTTAAATCATTTCTTTGGGC
This sequence comes from Begonia fuchsioides, assembly GCA_003255005.1. Classification (NCBI taxonomy): domain Eukaryota; kingdom Viridiplantae; phylum Streptophyta; class Magnoliopsida; order Cucurbitales; family Begoniaceae; genus Begonia; species Begonia fuchsioides. Next base: position 26,872 of record QAOC01032909.1, read on the forward strand.
TCAATCATTGCCTATTTTCCTCAGCGGGGATGTGGTTTTTCTTCTAAAAGTTAGCTTTTCTTTTCTATGAATGGAGATAAACGTATTCGCTCACCATCACATAATTCAATCTACATTCAGAAGCTATCCACTTTCTCTTTAAATGATCAACAGAGTTGAAATTTTCTGTTGCTCTTAGATAAGACATTGCTCTGAGTTTCTACTTTTTAGTTCATTCTTGTATATCATCTCAGGTAAGGCATTTCCACTCTTTAGACCTGGAATTAGAATGAGTCATCTCTGATAAACCAGTCTGGCGTTCTAAATTATATTTTTATAGCTTTTCTTTCACATATCTATATCACATTTGGGCTATTGATTACAGGAAAGCAGTGATATAACTTCAAAGAGCCCGAGTGATTATTCAGATAGTGTCAATAGAGATACTAGTTCTCCTGAAGCCTGTGCCAATATCAACTAAAATTATTGTCCTAAGAGTACCAAGCTTGATAATTCTTTGCTTTCTGAAAGGTCACATGCAGTGTCAAACCAGGCGAATATGCACGGTAAAGGATCTAGTTCAGATGCCTTTCATGCTAGTTTCTCAAGTGCTCCAAGCACATCTAATCATGGTTCTGTGCCAGATGAGTATGAGGCTCTAGGGGATGTGTACATATGGGGAGAGGTTACTTGCGATAATGTTGGGAAGTTTGCTGGGGAAGAAAATTCTAATTGTGTGGGCCAAAGGACTGACGTACTTCTCCCCAGGCTTTTAGAATCCAATATCGTTTTAAATGTAGTTCATATAGCTTGTGGAGTCAGGCATGCCGCCCTAGTCACTAGGCAAGGTAACACTTTCACATGGGGCGAAGAATCTGGTGGAAGGCTTGGGCACGGTGTTAGGAGGGATTACATTCAACCTCATCAAGTTGAATCTTTGGCAGCACTTACTGTTTATTTTGTCGCATGTGGGGAGTTTCATTCTTGTGCTGTTACAATGGATGGGGAACTTTACACGTGGGGAGATGGTACTCACAATGCTGGGCTGCTCGGCCATGGCTCTGATGTGAGCCATTGGATGCCGAAGCATGTTGCAGGCCCTCTTGAGGGGCTTTTTGTCTCTTCAGTGGCATGTGGCACATGGCACACCGCTTTGGTGACATCAGTGGGACAGCTTTTCACATTTGGGGATGGTACTTTTGGGGTGTTGGGACATGGAGATAGAGAAAGCATTTCACGTCCAAGAGAAGTTGAGTCTTTATCAGGGCTTAGAACAATTGCAGTCGCATGCGGAGTGTGGCATACAGCTGCGGTAGTAGAAGTTATTGTGACACATTCTAGCGCAAGTGTTTCAGCAGGTAATCTATTCACTTGGGGGGATGGAGATAAAAATCGATTAGGGCAGGGTGATAAGGACCCTCGGCTAAAGCCCACATGTGTACCTGCATTAATTGATTACAACTTTCGTAAAATCTCTTGTGGGCATAGTTTGACAGTTGGCTTGACCATATCTGGCCAAGTGTTCACTTTTGGGAGTACTGTTTATGGTCAACTTGGGAATCCCCAGGCTGATGGAAAGCAGCCATGTTTGCTAGGAGATAAGCTTTCTGGGGAGATTGTTGAAGAAGTGGCTTGTGGGGCTTACCATGTTGCAGTGCTAACCTCCAAAAATGAGGTTTATACTTGGGGAATGGGTGCAAATGGGAGGTTGGGCCACGGAGACGTTGAAGATCGCAAAGCTCCAACCCTAGTAGAGGCCTTGAAGGATAGGCATGCAAAATATATTGCTTGTGGGTCAAACTACACAACTGCAATTTGTGTTCATAAATGGGTATCAGGAGCCGAGCAAGCACAATGCTCTGGTTGCAGACAAGCTTTTGGTTTTGCACGAAAGAGGCACAACTGCTATAATTGCGGCCTTGTCCACTGTCACTCATGCAGCTCCAAAAAAGCCCCCGGTGCTCCTTTAGCTTCCAACCCCACCAAACCGAATCGAGTGTGTGATTCTTGTTATTCTAAATTGATCAAAGTGTCTGATAATAATATTAATAGCAGGAGAGGTGCTATACCTCGCCACTTAGGTGAAAACCAAGGCAGGTTAGCAAAGAGTGAGATTAGATTGTCAAAGTCTGTGCCTTCGAATTTGGAGTTAATAAAGCAATTAGATAATAAAGAAGTCAAACTTGGACAGAAGGCTAATACCTCCCCACTTGGCAGCAGCTATCAAGCACCTTCCCTATTGCAGCTCAAAGAAGCTGTTTCGGCTACTTCTATCGAGTTTCGACGACCAGCTATGAAGCTAGCTCTTATGAATTCACTAATGAGTTCAAGATCTGTTTCACCTCTCTATGCAAGACCAAGTCCACCACGCTCTGCTACACCTGTTCCAACAGTGTCCGGACTTTCATACTCTAATAGTATGACACATAGTTTAAAGAAAACCAACGAATTATTGAATAAGGAGGTTGTCAAGTTACTCGCTCAGGTAAGAACAAGTTCAGACCCTGCAGTTTTTTTGTTTGAATTTATTAATCTTCTGAGAAGGAATTATTTATGGCTGAATCATTATGAGTGTATAGGTTGAGAGCCTCAAACAGAAGTGTGAACTTGAGGAGCTGGAAATTCGGAAAACAGTAAAGAAAACACAAGAAGCATGGTCATTGGCTGCCGAAGAATCAGCAAAATCTAAAGCAGCGAAAGAAGTTATTATGTCTCTTACAGCTCAGGTCTGTTTCTCACTTTTGTATTTAAGTGCTTTGTAACGACCCTCAAATTTAATTCCATAAATTTCAAACCTGAATAAAATTTTCCTAATTTAATCTCCGAATAAAACTTATTTAGTCGTTTCTGAACCTTAATTTTACTATTCATAAAATCATGGTCTATAATTTGCTCTGATTTAATGAAGATTTTTGGAGAAGGATCTCATTTAAAGTTTGTTGATTCTGATTTCAAAATTAGAACTTGAATACAATCCTAGATCTCAATTTTCAAGATTTATTTGGGTAAATTATATTTTCTCTCAAATTAATTTCCGATTACAAGAAGTTAAAGAGATATGATTTGGTAAAATTCTAAATTTGATATAAGGTAAGATTTCATGAAAGTTTAATGAATTTCAAAGATTTAATTACACGATTTGATTAAGATTTTTATATTCTTTGAGAATTGAATTGTTAATCACTTAAATATTAGATGTTACTCCATTTAAGTTTCAAACATTTGAAATTTAAAGTTGGTTCTATTCTTTATTATAATTTTGTTTTTAATTTTGTTCGAAGCCAACGCACTTGATTAGGTAATTAAAAAGAAAGTCTTAAAAGGCTCATTAAAGAGAAAGTTTACTTTTCAAGTAAAAAAATTCTGTATGTATAGCTTACAATCCTTGATCTTTGTTTCAGCTTAAAAACCTCGCAGAGAGAACGATAGTACATCTTCCAAATGGTTTGGACTTGAATGACACCCATCACTCTGATGCAATAACAGAAGGGTATTCCACATCTAATTCTCTTGCTTCCATTTGCTCGGCTTCTCCAAAAGCAAGTGACGCTGCTTCTGCCTCTGTAAAGGGATTTCAAGGTCAAGCTTATTCGTTTCAGGAAGAGGGTGCCAAATTTAGGCTGTCAAATGGTGGTCACAGAGATCCTCTTAGTAACAGTTCGGTGTCGGAGGCGGTTGATGAAAACATAGAACGAGCTGATAATGCTGGTTTAGTTACCAGTTCTAATCAAGTAGAGGCAGAATGGATTGAACCGTACGAACCTGGTGTATATATTACTCTTGTGGTGCTGCGCGATGGAAAGAGAGATCTTAAGCGAGTCCGGTTCAGGTAATTTGGCCTTAAATCTTACTACATTTGTTCTCACTTCCATGTTACCTTAAATTGGAAAGAAACAAAATGATCCTTTCATTTGGCTCTGGCATCTGCATCTTGATTGCCGATAATTTGAAAATCTGGTTTTGTTTCTGTTGAACTCTTTGAATAGACCCGCAGTACTTTTTTCATAAAATTAAATCTGCACGTAAATGCATCTGTTTCTGGCTATAAAAATCTGTTAACATAAAATTGATTGGTCTTACACAAAGATTGTTATCCTGATTCAATATTTATTGCATCCCCATGCTTCATCGGTTTCTGCCTGAAATCCCACTTACCTCTGATGAACCAAATTGACATACTTAAAATGCATGTGTAGCCGCAAAAGATTTCGAGAGAATCAAGCCCAGATTTGGTGGTTAGAAAACCATGAAAGGGTTTACGATAAATACAATATCCATGGGGTAGACAAGTCTTCATTCAACCGGCAGGATGCACAAAGATCAGATTGGCCTCCCTCGCCTGTTTCAGTGATGGATGAAAATGCACGTCACTGTACGCAGATGGATGTAAGTCCTTCCTCTTAAAATTATGACTCTGGTTTTGAGGCCAATGAACTGATGGAAAAAGTCTTCATCTGTATGTGATTTTGGTGCCATTTTTTCATTGATTTGTTTCTTCATCTAGTCCTTCCTTTTTAAGTTTACATACCATTCTCGTATGTGAGTATTTTTCAATTTCTTGTGAGGGATCCATGTATACTTCTTCAATAAAATCCCTATGAAGGAATGGATATCTAAACTTTGAATTGGAGAAGTGATCATTCTTTATTACCAGCTAAGGATAATAATACTCTATTGTATCTAGTTTTGTAACAACTGCAAATGTTTTTTTATAGTCGACTTCATAAGAATATTGTTATGGAAATAAATATAATGGACTCCTTCGTGGGGAAATAATATTCTAGGAAAAGAATTTAGTAGTTTCGTTAAGTAGTATTTCTTTCATTATCAAGCTCGTTAATTTAGGTTAATTTTATAAAATAAATTAGAAAGTAATTTAGGTTATTATGTAGTCTATTTATAGGCATCGGCCCTAAGGGGAAAGCATCTATCAATCAAACAAGTTTATTAGTTATTCATTTCTTTTTCTTTTCCTTCTTGTTTCCGAATGACAGGATGATGTGTTATTACTTGTTCTAGGGATAAACTCCCTGAATCTGATCATAACAAATGTGTGTACCATTTTGTAGCTAGTTTAGCTTTGAACCTTTAAATTATTCCACAACATTGTGTTCAATAGTAAATACTCATCTACACCCACTAATGCTCTTTCCATTAGGATGAGGCATGAAGTCTCAATTAGCATTTTTCTCAAGTGAAGTCATTTCTTTTGCCATAGCTAGAGTTCACTTTGTGTCTCCTAAAGTCTCCTCTAGTTTACTAAAATTAGAGATAGTTGATATCTGTAGTACATAAAATGCATTGACTTTAATAATTGATGATAAGATACATTATTATGTAATGTATCTTATCATCAATTAATATACATTATTATACATTTTGCGTTTAGGTCTATTTTAGAGCAAGTTTTGGAAAGGGTCAGCTATTTATTTTTTATTGTAATTTGAACTGGTTTTTTTATTGATTGCACAGTTCTTTTGATGGTTCAAATCAAAATTCGAACCATAAACTGAGAGCTTAGCAGCATTGGAATCAAAGATTCAAAATCTATTCTCGGAGGGTATAACCAGATCAGAACCATAGTTGCGGTCAAAACTATTGGTCTAGCCCGGTTTTACCCGCTCTTTTAAATTATCGACTCTACCTTACAAGGAGATCAAGTGTTGTAGGATGGTGTTTAGTGTGTCAATTTCAATAGGATATATTTATTTACCGTTCAAAGATTTGCAAAGATTTTATTTTTATTTTAACATTTCTACAGCTCTAATGTTGACTGTCACATAATTTAATCGAGACGCAGAATTATGTTGACTGTCACATAAATTACGTTGACAGACACATAATGTATTTCAATAGGATACTTTCATTGATTTATTTTTATTTTATATTCCACTCTTGCAGTCTTCTTTATATATCATATTAATATAATGTTCAATTAATTTATAAATTTATTTATTTCAAAATAATTAATAGAAAATTAATTGTTTCGAGTATATGTTGACTAACAATAAGAAAAAATATTGAAAAAGACAAATACGCGTTTTTGTCCTCGCACTAAGAGGACAACACGTAGTTTATGTCAGTTATAATAGCAATTTATCTGCAAATTATTAAATCATATTACTAAAATAAATATAATTTTTATGCTATTATTTGAGTGGCCTTGCCAATTTTTTACCGTCATCAATGGTTGTACCACGTGGAAGGAAAAGAAAAGTCAAACCCAGACAACGCGGTATTATATTGGGTAGTCGTAGTCAACTCATTTGCAGCCGTCCGATTGTTTTTAATGGGGGTGGGTAGCGGTTCTAGAACTTGCACATTTTCATGGTGGACTGGTCCTCCCAAGTCAACCTCCATTAAATTTTATATTTATATCCATGCACTCATCATTAACTAAGGGGCCCCACCGGCCCCACTCCCCACCACCTCCACCGGTTCAATCAATCATACCCATCTTCAAACGAATCTCATCCGTTAAAGTAAAGGCCGTCCCCTTTGACTGTCGCTTCCCCCCTCCAGTTTTATATCAACTATCATAATCTGCTCTACTTTCTTCTAATTTCTTCCGCAACTCCGATCATCTTCTCCGGCCACCGTCTTTGCTCCGATGGCGTTGGATTTCATCCCAGGACTCCACCCTAACATCGACCGTAGACAGTTGGCGCTACAGGAAGCAGCCTCTCAGGGCATCAAAAGCATGGAGCGCCTCATCTACGTCCTCTCACAGAACCACCAATCCACTCACTCCGACTGCGCCGATCTCGCCGATGATACCGTTTCCAAGTTCAAAAACGTCGTTTCACTTCTCAACCGAACCGGTCACGCGCGGTTCCGGCGCGGCCCGACTTTTTCTCCCTCCTCCTCCGCGTCTCTTTCAGCTCCACCCTCGCAAACTTTGAACCTCACGCCGGCTACTCTTGCTTCTCCGGTGACTGTCTCTACCGCTCCGATGGTTCTTCCGGCGAGCTTCGTTCAGCCGCAGAGCATGACCCTTGATTTTACGAAACCTAATGTTTTGAGCTCAAATGTTAAGAGTACGGAGCTCGAGTTCGTTAAAGAAAGCTTCAGCGTCTCGTCCAGCTGCTCGTTCATGTCGTCAAACATTACCGGCGATGGGAGCGTGTCGAACGGAAAGCTGGGAACTTCGATCTTCATGTCTGCCGCTCCGACAGTCTCCGCCTGGAAGCCGCCTCTCTCGGCGGCGCTATACAAGAAGGGGTGTCATTCCCACACGCTCTCCCACTCCCACTCCCACTCCCACTCCGAAAACGTGTCCGGTAAAATTTCCGGTTCAAGTTCCGCTTCCGGCAAGTGCCACTGCTCCAAAAGAAGGTGCTTTTTGACATATTTTGTTTCTTTCAATTTCTAAAAATCTAAAAAAATGTTAGGTTAATCTGGCCTAAGTATAGTTTAATTCTTTGATTTACGTCAAGAACACTTGGGTGCATCTTATATCTTTAGCAATCCTCGAAGCACGTAATTCTTGTTTTCCGATTGAGCAGTTTGTTTTCTTCTTTTCTTACTTTTTGACCGTTGACTCCGAGAAACAAAAAGAGCCACCCACCTAGTCCTAGTAGTAAAGCAGAAACACGACAGAGTAAATTATGTCTTCTATCTAATGATAATGAGCGTGACTATGCAGGAAGAATCGGATTAAGGAAACAATCAGAGTGCCGGCAGTGAGTTCAAAGATCGCGGACATTCCGCCGGACGAGTACTCCTGGAGAAAATACGGGCAGAAGCCGATCAAAGGTTCGCCGTACCCGCGGTGAGAAAATCTTCAGAACATCGACGGCACATATAAATGTCGAAACTGTTAGGTGATTTAGCACTAATAATCGAGTCCTCATTTTTCAGGGGATACTACAAGTGCAGTACAATGAGAGGATGCCCGGCTAGGAAGCACGTGGAGAGGGCCACGGATGATCCGAAGATGCTGATCGTAACGTACGAGGGGGAGCACCGTCATGCGCCGGAGGAGAACGCCGGTGGGTTGCTGTTCGAGTCAGCGTGATGACAAAGGTTGATTGGGAGTTGGGGTGGATTGTACATATATTTTTGGAATAGGTGATAAAGTGGGTTCATTTGGGATGATATCTGAAGATGGTGGCTAACAGAGTCGGTGAAGTGGGTGGGTTATTTATTGAGCCTAGCAAGACCAGCAGGAGAGTCTGAAAAAGTGTCGGTGAAAGATACAGGGATTAGAAGAGGCGAAGAGGGCGAGGCGTTTAACTGTGACACACCTTTATCACTATTGTTCCAACATTTGCCTCTATCGTTCTCTCTCTCTCTCATCATTCATCTGTTGATTATGAATCTTTTCGTAGCTCTTTTGAGTTTCCGTGGTTTGCTCCACTTGGTTGTGATTTTCTGGATCAAATCCGCGAGCTGCGGTGTTTGCCGATTGGAGATACCATTGGAGTTTGAGAAAATAGGCTAGGGAACAGGTGACGTTGATTCTATGTTTGAATGTCTGGATTTGTAATAGACCAATTAAATCTGCTCGAAACTCTTTCGTAGTTGGGCATGGAGAAATCTAAGTTAACTGGGTATGGGTGTGCAAACGTTATAGCAGCCCCACTAGAGTTTGCATCCAGTGAACACTTTGATGCCAAAATCACAAGCGAACTGAGGTCGGACTACCATTGATCAGCTTCCAATCCTCCAGTCACTCCTCTCTCTCTCACCCTTTTTATCCCTTCATTCTATGTACTCCCAAAAAAACTTGTGATCGAGCTTTGAAAATTGAATAACAAACCACTCAGCGGCAGTTCGTACTTGCTGCACTACCCAAAAATTACATGCAGACGGTCGCGCATCGGTGCCACCTGTTGCACCTAGATGGGCGTGACACCTGACGTTCATGCGCAGTAAGTAGCACCAACACTCGATAGGTGTTACCTGTTGTGCGCCGACAGGATGTGGCAGGTCGCAATCTCATTTTGCCGTCCACGTCAATTTTTTTATAGATACGCCTTCAACCAAAAATTTTAATTTTCAATATGCATCCTACATTTAGCTGCAAATGGATCAGAGACCTCCGACGTCTCTATAGGCTTGATGCGAAGACGTCTCAGTTAGACATCTTAGGCTGGATCATCACCAAAGGCAATAAGAAAAGTCAGACGTTCATCGTCTAGAGTTTAGATCGAGGGTACAACAGGCATTATTTCATAGTGTCTATGCAAATTGTGTCATCATCACGCCTAAGCCTACATATTTGGAGTAGTTGAGTCGTTGTGGGGAACCACCTAATTGAGATGATTGGAATGCGTTCTTTTGTCAGATGCAGGACCCCATGGGAGAGTGTTTAGTCCAATTACTTAACAACCATATAACTAGGTTAAGAAAATTTTGGAATTTCAAGGTAACACTCTTCCTTTCTTAGTGAAATATGTGAATAGGAAAGCTATGATTGATGCATGGTTAGGGACTTGTCTATATAGATACCATATAACTTGGTTAAGAAAAATTTAGAATTAAAGGCCATTATGAATTTTTTATATGCTTTGTTAATTTTTAAGAGGTTTTTCATTTCTCGCCTCCACAAGGCGTCTCTGCACCAGGTCTACGAATATAGAGCGAACATATGAATAATTGTGAGGCGAGGTATAAGTATGAGGAAGGTGACCGCCTCATAAGGAGGACCACAAGGTGTGCCAATCCTCGCCTCCGCTAGGCGTACTCGCAACAAACCATTTATTATGGAAAACCTATGAAAATAAAGTAAAAATAAGATGAAAGCAATGAAATGTTTTGAACAATTGCATGACCAACATGAGCATATTTTAACATGTTATATGCATTTCTTAGTGAGCATTAGGCTCGTTAGATGAAAGGAAGAGTTTTACAATATGTGCACACCATGTTGAGTTTTAGACGAATTATGGGCACAATGTGTTGGACGACTCAAGCTTCTTCCCATGTCTTTTCATTATTCGCAGCATGATAGATATTCTAATCATTTCGAGCGTGATCACTATAGGTTTGTCTCTAGCTAGAAGGATAACTGTATTGAAGGATTCACTAAGATTATTTAACTCCGTGTCACACTTCTAAGACAACTTGTAGATATTCTCAAGCCGCCTAGTTTATTGCGCTTAATTTTGCCGTTTCTCTTTTGAATGCGAACATAGCCGGATCTTGCTGCCTTCCATAAAACTTGTCCATACACTTTGTTGCGAAACCTTTGTTTAAAATTGGCATACAAATGTCTCGAACAAAATTGCAGATCCAAAAATGGTAAAACGTTCATGGTCATATCCTTCGTTCATCATTTAAGCTTCCTTCATTATCCTTCTACCAAGACTCGTTGAGACGATAATATTATAGATTTCCTTACTGTCAATGATAGATGAAATATCTTACATTTGGTGACTCTTGAACTGTAATACCCAACTTTTTAATGTACAATAACATTATGTGAATATAATATTTTATGGTTAAAGAATTAAATGTGCTAAGAAAAGATGAATATGGAGACGAAATTAAACCTTAGAAGTAATGAATTGACGAATCGGAAAAAATATTGGTATCTACCTAATTCCGAGGTTTTAGGGTCTTAACATGAAGTTGATTTCTTCTAATGGAATTTATTAGGTTAGTAGATGAAACTACACCAACAAGAATTTCTTGATTTAAAAACATATAGAGAAAGTTATAAATCTTAGACCCCAAAGGTTGGAACAAATACTGGGTTAAAATTTTGTAACATAGCAGCTTATGTGTTACAATCATATCATGTCTTAGAAGATCATAACTGGCAAAGTGTTCGTTTACAAAGTTGTAGCAGACGTCAAGATAAGAAGATCGATAGGTAGATCAATTCTATTGGACTTTTGGAAAGAATGTTATGTTTGTTTGAAGTTGGTAAAGGAAAACCGGACTATAGAATTATAAATTTTGAGCGATGTTTGACATTTCATATAATAATTTGAAGTTTAAGCCTTCTACAAAGTTACACGAGACTCAATAATAAAAAAGATGAATTTTTGAATTATTGAAATCCGAGTTTTGGAACGAAAGCTATGAAAATTTTAAAAAGGGTCCCCCCTTGAAACTCTCGGGTTTTATTAAGGGTCGACACCTTGAATGAGAGGTCGACATCTTATTGCTGAAATATTAACTTTTCAATGAAATTTTAGTAAAGCAAATTCATGATTAATTAAGAATAGACTAATAGGGAAGTGTCACGTGAAAAGGATGGTGACACCTCATGCATGAAGAGGTGGTGAGCTTGGATGGTCACATCTCATGCTTGAATCACATGACTCTCACCTTCCAAAGGAATAGAAAAATTTTGAGTCTTCAGCTATTAGTCATCACGACCCTCAACTCTCTCTCGCAGCTCTCTCTCCTCTTTAAAATTCTCTCTAAATTCGTGTGAGAAAAATTAAGGTTTGGAATCAAAGTATGAGGTTTTAGTGTTTAGTACAAGAATTTTAGTATTTAAGGATTAGAAATGCAAGGGAGAAGGAAGACCATGAACTTAACATTGAGGTACAAAGTTTGTTATTCAGCAGCACCTACTTTTGTTCTAGGTTAGATTATAAGTGATGGAAATGATGTTATATGGTTAAAAATGCATAAAATTGTAAAGATAGTTTATGAGTATACAAATTATCAGTCATGTTACCCGGTTTATAGAATTCAATTTCAAGCTCTTCACAATAGAAACAAAATCAAAGAACAAAATGTTAGGAATCAAGATATATTGTAATAAAATAGAGAAACATAAAGATTAACACAAACAATTATACATGTATACACATAAAAGCACAATAATTTAGCAGAGATTCGATGGTCTGTCATTCATTCTCAACAGAGATTCGAGGATCTGCCCTCCTCCCTATTTTCCATCCCCCCATCAAACTAGAAACTACCCTCAAATTAAAGGAACTAGTCACTTTAAAATAAAAACTACCTAAAAATATTTCATACCCGTTAATTATAATATTATTTTCATTCTTAACACACAAATATATATGCTCTAATTCAACTATGTTATCAAAGGGATTTTTTTTAACAACTAAAAACTAATCTAAAAAGGTATAGAATAAAAATGTTAAGAAATCCATCAACAACAGGATAGTTAATTATCAGGCATTTTGCAATAAACTTATATATTCACTTTTCAGTCAAACGTGCTAAAAAGTCCATCAACAAGAACTTTACCCACATATGTGAATGAATACGACAATTTGACCCAATGAAAGCATTATAGACATCATCCAAACAGCATAGTTAATGCAATATATGCCACACTTTTATGTACCTTGAAAAAAGATCAATATAGCAGTGCACGCAGTTTTAGACTCCATGGCATCACTCTTCAGTTTTTCTTTGAGATCTTCACACTTCCAAAAAAGTTTCCTCCCTCGAGCATCATCACTTCCACGGAAGATCCTACTAACAAAGTCAAATTCCCTGGTTAAACTGTCTAGGTCCCAGGTAGGTGCACAATGTTGGAAAACATCTTTGACCCAACCTAGAAGCTCAGATGTTCGGTTGCAAGCCTGGCACCTGAAAAGCATTTCAGCTGGGCCAGCTCCATTCTTAACAGAAGGACCCATGCAAATTTTTCCTTCACGAATAGCACAATCAGTGTGAGTCCAATGAGAACACAAATCACAACCAATCCAGCGACAGGTGTTAACTTCAAAATCAAACTTGTTGCAGATTACACACATGCAAAGATTGCAAAAACCATTTCTGCTAGAGCATATTACACAAGAGCAATCGTCAGCTGGAAGTTGGTTCTGACATGCTATATTTCTGCACCTCTTATACACAAAAACCTCAATGAGGGTTGTCTGAGAGAGACTAATATTTGGGTTCAAGAAGGCCTGAATTCCGGAATTTATTGCAACAAGTATTTCAAGTTGCACTCGGTGAGCTGCAACCAAATTATTGGCAGTCAAATCAGTTCTATTCTGTACAAGCTTCTGCAAAACAAAAAATTCTTCTTTTTGCAGTGGAGTACCATTCCCATCCAGAAAAACTCGAATCCCATTTTTCAATTCCTCAAGATACTCTTCAGGTAGACATTGCATTTTTTCAGCGATTATATCAACCCTTTCCTTTGCAATATCGCGGAGAGATACCTTATTTGCACTTGAAAGGCGGCGAACAACCGATTGCCGAGGGCAGTCAACACCTGCCCTTCCATTCTCCATATTCTTTCTGTCAGTAGCCTCAGCATTAGGCCATGTTTCCTGAGAACTGGCACTCTCAGCAGGTGATTCACGATTTTGATCAGAATTTGATCTTGGTTCCTCCATGGACAAAGGGACATCGGATGAAACTACAGAAACTGGTGTTTGTAGTGGCCCAGATCTTGACATTTGATGCGGGGGTAGCATTTTTACCGGCTGATGCACCAACTAGTTTCCATTTTATTGTTAGAAAATGCAATTACAAAGACAAAAATTTGAGTTTATGAAAGAGCATAACTGACAGGGATCAAAGTTATAGAGCCAAAAACACAAAGGAAAAGATTGTATTGCATGACATATGGACAAAAATTAGAGAGGAACTCGTCAGTCTTGTAGTGTAAGATTAAAACGTCTAATATTTACATGAAAAACTATGATTCCAAAATAGCATTTCATGCATCAACTCCTTATAATACAGATTACAATACCAAGCAAAAAAAAAAACACTTCCATAAAGATTTTTAACCACATGACTTGTTATTGAATGCAAGGCATAGCTATTATTCAGAGTAAACAACGCAAAAACTTCAAAAAAGAAAAGCTGATCAGGAAAATGCTCGGATCACTTAAAATTGAAACCAGAAAATTAAGCCTAAGAAAATGAGTTCACCAAGTCTCCGATTCCGAAGTAATCCCAAATCTGTAGCAATAGAAATGGAGAAATTCAAAATAAAAGCTACACAAACAACTATTTAGTTAGATCAAAGCAATAAAACAAAATCTTTCAATTCCCTAGCACGTGTCTTACCTTTCTTACAATACAAACCAAAAGAAATCAAATTTCAATATACGGTCGAAGCCTGTTCAACCATGGAGAACAGAGGTAGAACAAACAGAAACTCACCAGAGCACGGAATCCCACTGTAAAGAAACCCTAAATTAGCTCATTTCCAAGAAATCCCAGTCGACGGAGAAGAAGCTGATCTGCGGGGAATAAAGTTGACCAACGCAACTCCTCGTCCCTTTCTCCCCGTTTCGCGTTTCATAAACAACAAAAAATCGTGGCGTGGGGACGCACCATCACATCCCAATTGCGTTACGACACGTCGGAGAGTTTTTAATTCTCCATCATATAGGTCATTGTTTCATATTATTCAAGTGCTTTAACTTGATTCTTAAAATCCTAATTTCAAAATTTTTCTAATCTAGAAGCAGTTTTTGAAATCCAGAAAACGATGAAGTTTAAATCGGTCATCTGATTAAATTCAATATTTAATAATAAGTTTACGATAAAAGTCAATTAATCCGCATGTAATTTAAATTGTACTTGGCCCTCGAATCACAATCCATTTTCAGCAGCATGGATACAATATTGGTNCACGGAATCCCACTGTAAAGAAACCCTAAATTAGTTCCTTTCCCAGAAATCCCAGTCGACGGAGAAGAAGCTGATCTGCGGGGAATAAAGTTGACCAACGCAACTCCTCTTCCCTTTCTCCCCGTTTCGCGTTTCATAAACAACAAAAAATCGTGGCGTGGGGACGCACCATCACATCCCAATTGCGTTACGACACGTCGGAGAGTTTTTAATTCTCCATCATATAGGTCATTGTTTCATATTATTCAAGTGCTTTAACTTGATTCTTAAAATCCTAATTTCAAAATTTTTCTAATCTAGAAGCAGTTTTTGAAATCCAGAAAACGATGAAGTTTAAATCGGTCATCTGATTAAATTCAATATTTAATAATAAGTTTACGATAAAAGTCAATTAATCCGCATGTAATTTAAATTGTACTTGGCCCTCGAATCACAATCCATTTTCAGCAGCATGGATACAATATTGGTGGAAACTAGAGGCACTCTCAACCCACAGTAGTAGCCAAGCAGGCTGTATTGGTATCAAGTTCCACGGTTTGAAGCATAGTAGTCGCAGTGTGGGAGTTGTTATCTCTAATGTGGAGTAGCTTCTTGTGGACGCAGGTAAAATGACTCACATCTCTAGCCTACTGAGTCACCGTGACTTACTCTCTCATATGTTGTCGGGTCGGAGTGTGAGAGTCCTGAGGTGAGGGATTTCGCCTTTTTGTATAAAGTAATCAAATAGGCTAGGCGTGAGCTCGGTAAGTGGGCCGAGCCAAGCCCGTAAATCAGGCTAGTTTATGAGCTTAACCCAACCTGCTAGGCTTGCTCGGTTAGTCGACTTCATAAAAATGTTCAGGGTGATATTTGATTAGTGCTAGGCCCTCTCTTGTCCAATTATTGAAGATATTACTAATTGACCAAATGATTTTTATAGAATTCTTTCTACTTTAGTTGTCTATATATTTAACTGAGTTAAAAAAATTTATATATTATCTTATGTTAAAAATAATTGAATATATTATTTATTTATTATTTGACTTGCTAGGCTGGGAAATCTTCGCGTTAGAAATGGGTCATGATGTCTTCTAATAAAGTATAGCGAACACTTTAAGGTTGAAATTGGTACCTTAAGTATTTTAATCAAAGTATTGTCGATAAAGTTATGAATGTAACAACTTTCTGAAGAAACAGAGTATTCTGAGTTTGGCTTATATTATTTTATTTTATGATGTTAAGGTATATAAGCAAGCTCATTAGATCATTAAGGATTCAAAATACCAAGCTAAAGCTAANTGGAGGCCATATGGTGTCTATTCACCTTCATACGATGTGACGCCCACACATGTCAAGTTAAGTCAAGATAACGATAACGAACGAAATGAATGTGCATGTTTTTCAAGAAACGTCATGCTCATGTTTGGCATATAGGCTCATTCGATTACTTACTGAGCTTTAAGCTCATAGGTTATGCTTTGTGATGTAGGTGATGAAGATGAAGGTGAGGAACTTAGTCTTCCCCGTTTGATGTAACGATTATGTCGTGGAGAAGACAGGTCCGGTGCGGGAAGCTTGAATCGTTAAGTGCCGACCAGTGGGAACGTCAAGATGTACATTTGAAGTATTTTGGAGTGTTTACCTTTGAAAAATGATGTGTTTTAAAAGTTTAGTTTTGTTAAATGATGCTATGTAAAAATGTTTATTATGTATGTTACACATTTTGATTAAACTATATGTTATATGAGTTTTGCAGTATTTTATTTGATGGATGTTTTGATTAACAAGGTCTTATTTCAAGTAAATGTCGGGTTTACTACGATTTCTAATTAAAGTCTTCAGCAGTGTTTTTCCGAAAAAGAATTCAAGAGAAACATTTTCAAAAAAAGAAAAATTTGACCGCAATCATTTTTAAGTAAAGTTTTACGATGTGTGACATGAATGTAACATGATACATTGCAACAATCTATTTTATTGTTGCAAGCCGATTTACCAATTGGCGAGTGCGTGTGCCCATCAACATAAGAATGAGAGTGAATAGCCGCCACAAACTACTATAACTCGACATGGATCGCTTTTTGTGAATCTTACGAATACCCATTTGTCCATGCATGTTGACCAATTTCTTCTTCAANGATTTACCAATTGACGAGTGTGTGTGCCCATCAACATAAGAATGAGAGTGAATAGCCGCCACAAACTACTATAACTCGACATTGATCGCTTTTTGTGAATCTTACAGATACCCATTTGTCCATGCATGTTGACTAATTTCTTCTTCAATTTCTTCAATAGGAGTGTACCTTTTTGTCAAATACAGATCGCTTTCAACAGCATCTAGGAATGAATTGGTTAAACATTCATTCCCATCTTCATCGCCTAAATGAGGGTGCATAAGTATGACTTCGCTATTTGCATTATGTGATGATGCTTGAATATCCACTTAAAACTCGTTATTGTATGACTGTGATTGATTGTGTTTATTTACTTGCGATTATTGTGAATATATTTTTTTCTCTATTGTTTGAGCATATAATTCACAATGGCATCTCGTTCTAATAGTTTTCTTATTGAGGGAAAATCGATTACTAGACCATTATATTTC
>QAOC01032914.1:0-116216 GCA_003255005.1 Begonia fuchsioides
AAGGCAGAAAGCGGCGGCACGGGAATCGGGTCGTTACAGAAGTAGCCGTTGAAGAATTTTCCTGTCGTTGGTCTTGACCGGTCGACATAACTTTGGAGCTGTCGACATAACTTCAGTATCTCGAAGTTCTTCGGTCGACATCTACTCTTGGCGTTCGACATGGAAAACTCTCTGGAATTTAGCCGGTCGACATAAGTTCTTTAACTGTCGACATAACTTCTAATTTCTTCTTCCGCTGGAAACTTGAACGGTCGACAGATGTTCCTAACGGTCGACAGACAATTTGTCTCTTGATTACAAGCGGTCGACATAAGTTTCGTCCGGTCGACATACGATCCAATGTCTTGAACTTTAATTGTCTTCAACCGGTCGACATACTTGATAGGCGGTCGACATATGATTCTTCTCTGGACTTTGAGCGGTCGACAGAACTTCTTACTTTTCGACATAAATTGCTTCTTCGACACTTCTGTTATCCGTGCGGTCGACATATTGAGCAGTTCGGTCGACATAAGCTTAAAAAAAAACTTACCGAATTCTGCAGCACTTGCTAGACTTTAATTTTATCTTTCATACATAATTAACATAGTTATCATAAAAAATAATTGATTGCTTTAAAACCTTTTAAAGCCAACACCGACGTCTGTCTAGGCCCAGTTTCGGGTCGTGACAGAAAAAGTGGTATCAGAGCCCAAGTTCCTGATTGAGTTGGATTTATTAAATGTTGGATAGCATAACTTAATTAATATATTATTTAATATCTTGAGTGATTATTTTGACTTAAATTTTTGAAAACTTCAGAAAATTAAATATGCCTCCTAGACGAGTAAACTGCCGAAATATCTCGGCGGTTGATTCTACTAATCCTATGGGTGAGCCTCCACTCATGGACCATTTAGTTTTAATTAGGAGTGCATTGAAAAATTTTGCATTGCGGGATGTGACACCTAACCTGCATACTAGGCAACTAAAGTATTTAAACCAACTGAGTCATATGAACACATCATCTTTTAAAGGGTTAGATGATTCTGGAGAAGCTGAAGAATGACTTATTCTAATGGAGAAAAATATTGATGTTCTCCATGTACCTGCAGAATCTCGAGTATTTTTAGTCACTTATCATTTTGCAAGTATTGCTGAGAGGTGGTGGCGGCCCATTAAAACTGATTATCATAATGAGTTTATGGAGTAATACCAGTTTGAAGTTTTATTTATTGATCAACTTTGTAATGTGGAGCACCGCCAAGAGATGAAATCTGTTTTATTTACGAATTGGAGCATGGCGATACGACAGTTCATGAGTATAGCTCGTGAGTTACGTTTCTGAATTTTCTATGGAAGATAAGATAGTGAGGTTTAGAGTGGGGTTTAAACCGAGAATTAAATTCTAGTTAGTTGCCTTGAGCTTTACACCTCTACCACTTCTTGTGGTCTCAACTAAGTAGGTGGAAGCCGATAAAAAAAAAAATTACTGCAAGTAAAAAAAAAAGAGAAGATAGAGGCCTGAAAAGTTGTGGAAAGATTATGAAAAAAGATATAAGTAAATGCCAAAGTAGTAAAATCAGTTCCTCTAGTGGCCCTTATTCGGATAAGCCTAGAAATAATTATACTTGTTATACATGTGGAGAAAAAGGTCATTAGGGGAAAGATTGTTATTTTAATAATTGGAGTCAGCAGAGAGATACTTCGGTTCAACAACCAATAGCAACATCCTCTAGTTTACGAGGCAACTATCAACACCAGTATGAGGCGGCTGGTATCAACCTGCAACGGTCTTATCAGCAGATGTCAGTTAACACGGTCCCTTCTAGTTCGAGGGATAAACGCAAGGGTGAAGCTAAAGTTACTGGAGATATGTATGATGTTGCTGATCCAGAGACTTTTGAGAAACTTGGGCGTGGAGTGATTGATGATACACTCATTCTCTCTAATGCTTGTGTGCATGCCTTATTCGATAACTGAAGCATCTCATTCTTTTATTTCGAAAATAATTAGCGTGCTTTGAAATTGAAATGGGAGAAGCTAGAAAATCCTATAGAGTTAAGTACTCCTCTTGATTCTAGCTACCTAGTGGATAGATGTGTTCCAAAAGCTAATGTCGTTATAAACGGACAACAGTTAGCAACTAGTTTTATTATAATTTTCATTGACTAGTTTGATATAATTCTTGGTATGAATTGGTTGAGCTGTTATAAAGCTCAGATTGATTGTCACTTTCGGCAGGTGACGTTGCCTTTAGATGATGTGACAATATTGGTGCATAAGTGTAACCTTCATATTATTCCCCATAATCTTATTCTGCGAGCTTGTTTTGGTGGGAGGAAGAAATTGGAATGCTACGAGAATTGATTTGTTATTGGCGGTGAATCCAATGATGTGATGGCAGATTTGGACTTATTGATTGTCCAAGATTTTTCCGATATTTTTCTTGATGATTTGCAAGGATTACCGCCAGATCGTGAAATTGAATTCAGTATTGATATTGTTCCTGAAGCAGCTCCAATTTCGATTCCTCCATATCGTATGGCTCTTGCTGAATTAAAAGAATTAGAAGTTCAACTGGAAGACTTATTGCAAAAATGTTCTATTTGGGAGAATAGTTCTCATCAGGGCGCACCAGTACTTTTGTTAAGAAAAGTGATGGTTCCCTTTGCTTATGCATCGATTGTTGAAAGTTGAATCAAACCACAATTAAGAATAAATATCCATTGCTAAGAATTGATGATCTTTCTGACCAATTGAGTGATTGTGAATGTTTTTCTAAAATTGATTTAAGATCTGTGTACCATCAGGTGAAGATCAAATAAGATGATATTTTTAAAACAGTCCTCAGAATTCGCTATGGCCACTTTGAATTCACGGTCTTACAATTTATGTTGACCAATGTACCTGCAGTATTTATGGATTTAATGAATCGGGTGCTTCGGCCATACTTTGATAAATTTATTGTGGTTTTCATCGATGATATTTTAATTTATTCAAAGTCACAAGAAAAACACATGAGACATTTAGAAGTCGTGTTTGGAACCTTGCGTGAACATCAGTTGTATGCCAAATTATCCAAGTGTGAATTTTGGAAAAATGAAGTTAAATTTTTTGGACATATCATTTCTCGTGATGAGATATCTGTGAATCCCGAGAAAATCGAGGCGGTGGTAGAATGGAAACCACCTAAGAACGTTTCGGAAGTTCGAAGTTTCCTTGGGTTGGCTGGCTACTATCGTCGATTTGTGAAAAAAATTTCATCTATAGCTAGGCCATTAACTCAACTAACCAAGAAGAATATGAAATTTATTTGGAGCAACGAATGTCAAATGACTTTTGATGAATTGAAAGAGCACTTGACTTCAGTTTCTATCCTTGCAGTACCTAATGAGGTTTTACTATATAATGTACAAACCGATGCATCAGGAGTCGGTTTGGGATACGTACTTATGCAACAGGGCAGAGTCATTGCGTATGCTTCTCGACAATTAAAGGCTCATGAGCAGAATTACCCTATGCGTGATTTGGAATTAGCTGCCATTTTTTTTTGCTCTCAAAATTTGGCGAAGTTATTTGTATGATGCTAAATTTGAAGTCTTTTCAGACCATAAAAGTTTGAAATATTTATTTACTCAGCGTGACTTGAATCTTCGTTAGAGACGTTGGATGAAATTTATCGGAGCTTATGATTTCTCTTTGGAGTATCATCTTGAGAAAGCAAATGTAGTAACCGATGCCTGTAGTCGATACCCTCGAGGTTCATTTTCGTGCCTTATTCTCGAGGAATGGAAGAGATGTTTAGCTCTGGAAGACTTTGAATTTCAGTTCCATGATTATGGACATTCAGCTAAGTTATTCAATGTTATAGCTACTCCTAGTCTTCTGCAGCGTGTGAAATGAATGCAAAGATTAGATGACGAATTAACAAGAAAATTTGATCAAATACAAGCTGGTGAAAAATTTAATGATTGGAGTATTGAGCAAGATAATTGCTTTTACTTCCAAAGTCGTATTGTAGTACCGAATAATTCTTATTTAAGACAGTTTATTCTTTCTGAGCACTAAAATGTCCATGATTTGACATACATTATGGGTCTACCAAAATGTATTAAAGATTTGAAGCGCCCGTATTGGTGGAATGGTATGAAACTGGATGTAATTGAGTTTGTTTCAAGGTGTTTGACGTTTCAACAGGTAAAGGGTGAACATCAGAAACCTACTGGTTTATTGCAGCCTCTGTCTATTCCAGAGTGGAAGTGGGATATGATTGTCATAGATTTCGTGTCTGGACTTTCCAATACCCCTAAACAGCTCGATGCTATTTGGGTAATAGTTGATTGATTTACTAAGGTCTCTCATTTTATTCAAGTGAGAATGACTTTTCAGCATCTAAATTCAGTAGGCTATATGTCGACAATATTGTTCGATTGCAAGGAGTTCCTTCTAGCATCGTGTCAGATCGAGATCCAAAATTTACTTCTAAATTTTAAGAATTATTCTGAAAGAGAATCAACGTGGGAGATAGAATCTGATATATGGAAAGTACCCTCATTTATTTACATCTTTTTATTAAGTTTGTATTGAATTTCGGGACAAAATTCTTTTAAGGGGGTTATGATGTAAGGACCCGAAATTTTAAATCCCGAATATCAAGAAAAAAATTTCGCGAAGTTTGACTAGTCAATTGTCGTATACGGAATGTAAATTTGTTGTATATGCCACGTGTGACGACTTAGTCAAACTAATTAAAATTGAGATATCTCGGGACGAAATCGAACTACGATTTTCGAATGTGACGTAAAAGCTAATTTTACAAAAATCAGTGGTCACATAATCGTATTGAGATTTTTAGTGGAACGACGAGAATCGAACAAAAATTAGAAATGTTACACGAAATAAATATTATGTTTTAATAATATTATATTATTTAATATAATATAATATTATTATATAATAAATGGAAGGGATAAGAAAAAGAAACTTCTTCTTCTTCAGAAAATTAACCCGTCGGACACCGAGAGAGAGAGGGAGAGACGTCGTCGGCAAACGACGTCCGTTCGACGAGATCGTGGTGTCGGAACGTCCGTCTCAGAAGGATAAAGAAGTCTGCTAAAGCGATTTCGAAGAGGAGTTTGACGATATTGAAACAAGTCGTGTGCGGGAGAAATATGAATCCCTAATTCGACCTAAACTCGAGATTGGAATTAAAAGGTAGAGGTTTTTATATTAATACTAATTTTACATGTTTAATTGCATTTATATATTATTGCAATTTATTGTTATTGAACATATGCATATGCATTGCGCATTCATCATTGAGCATTGTGCACAAATGGTTAATATGAACAGCTAAGTCTGTCATTGGGTTTCGAATCCCTAAACCGGATCCGGGTCTTTATTGTTGCTACCACCTTAGAGTGGAGTATACACATCATTCGCACTGCATCTCATTGTACATTTACATTATGGTTGCCACCACCTTAGAGTGGAGTATACACATCATTCGTACTGCATCTCATTGTGCACAAATGGTTAATAGGGACGGCTAAGCCTGCCATTGTGTTTCGAATCCCTAAACTGGATCCGGGTCTTTATGGTTGTCACCACCTTAGAGTGAAGTATACACATTATTTGCACTGCATCTCATTGTGCATTTACATTATGGTTGCCACTACCTTAGAGTGGAGTATACACATCATTTGCACTGCATCTCATTGTGCATTTACATTATGGTTGCCACCACCTTAGAGTGGATTTGTACACATCATTTGTATTGCACTTCGTGTGCATTTACATATTTATGTATTATTCAAAATCTTGTTTAAACATGTTTTAACATGTTATTTATTTATAATTTAATAATAAAAATAAAATCTCTACTTAGAGTAGTCACTCACCCCTTTGGCTACAAACTTTGTTTTCAGGATCATTCTCGGATAAGGTCCAGTAAGGCTTATATTAGAGTTTAAATTACCTAACTTGTATTTGAAAAATTAGAATGATGTATTATTTTAAATTGTTCAACTTCCCATGTATATTATTGGGTTGAAACATTTTATGTATGCTATCTGACTATTTGGATTAAATGTTTGAGCTTGCTTGAATTTTAAGACTTCCGCTATTCGATTTCAATTGAATACCCGAGTCTCGGGCTCAGTGGTCGGGTTCCTTCGAGAATCGGGTCATTGGACCCGGCGTCTGTCTAGACCCAATTTCGGGTCGTGACAGATATGCTTTGACAAAATCACAAGCACGAGCAATAAATCTATTATCAATATCGAAATACAATTAAAAAAGTTTAAAACTTAAGTTTATATTAATTTATAGATAAAATAAGATCTAACGAGATTACTAGCATAGATCGCTGCTTGACCTAAATATAATTGGAGTCATACTGAACCCTAATAGAAGGGAGTTTGGGATTTATTGGGATTTATGCTCGAAACAATGAACGTGATTTAAGTAGCGAGAATGCACAAAGCACCAATCAAATGTCATCAAACTAATGAGAATATAACTCAAATTTAATGGTCATTACTGGCAAACTAGAAATTATAAAACTAATGAGGCCTAATGTTATAAGATTCTGACGCAATTAGTATACCAAAATAAGTCGAAAGAGTCTCGTCTAAGCCATCTCCCCGGCGATGAGAGCCATGACCTCCGGCGGATCATTAAATCCCTGCACCGAACAAAAAACCCGTCATTCCAAATATTACTCCGGCCGTCATGGTTACACGTAGGAAAAAATAACATTTAAGAATCAAGAGCAGAATTCCATTTTTGTGCTGATTCAAAGAATCAACTTGACAGTTCAAATAGTAATTATTGTACAAGTATAACACATTCCTGGTCTTACCGATCCGTGTGGGGCTTTTCTTTTCCACATCTCGGAGAAGAATCTCCTTATGTGTATAAGGGAATTTATGTTCAAATGACGAAGGCGCGACGGTGGAGACTGGCGGAAGGTTCTTGTCCGTCGCAGCATTATGAGACTCGGTCGGAGTACTGGCTGCCGGAACGGCAGATGAGCTTTGGAAGGCCAAGAGAAAGTTATACTGGCCGTCGGACTGGTTCGTTGCTCCCCGGCCACTATGTGGATGATTATTCATCTCACCGGCCAGTTCAACCTCAATCCTCACAAATTTTAACTTCTGTGTCATTATATCGCACAGATCATTTTCACCAACCACTGTCACCCGATCACCATCCTCGTCGACGTACGCCATTCTCGGATAGGAAGTAGAGGGCAAGTTAAAAAGACAGCGGATTTTCGCCCTCAGTCGATCCATGCCAAGACCCGATTGACGAGTGAGACCAGGAACATGGAACCGCCTAAGAGTTTCTCCGTACTTCACCTGCAGAATGTAGCGCTGGTGTCAGAACAGAACCAGAAAAGAAAAATCTGGGTAAACAATATACGAAGAAAGAAAAGCGGAAAATCTAGCTAGTGACGCAAAAAATACAGAAAACTGAAGATCGAAGAAGAAGAAGAAGAAGAAGAAGCAAAAGGATGAATCTCCTGCATAACATAATGTGAAGGTGGTGATCGGCCAACCTTGACGAGTACCGGAGACTCCATACTTGGCTTCGAGATCTGGATTCGGGGAGGTCTGTTTTGACTTCACGTAAACTTGTAGGCGAAGAAGAGAGATGAAAGTCCCAATCTTCATTCAAACGATCTCCATATCTTAGGGAGCGAGATTCTCTAACGGGGTTTCCCATAAATTAAGGGATAGACCCGTTTGAAAGTCTTAAGCATTAAACCGTCATAAAGCTTACAAATCAAATCATTGCGGCCGCTGCTCAAATAATTAAATATAATCTCCTGTTTATTCATAAATTTAATTGTCAAATAGACTCCGCTTGATAAAAAAGGGAAATATGCAACTTAAATAATTAATCTAGGTCTAAACTAAGATAATATAAAACTGGTCTAAACTAAAATATCATTAATCCATATTTAAACTAGAACAAAATAAACTCGTACTTTAGGAGATAAAATCAATAATATAACTTATTTAGAATTTAATTCAATCAAGTTAAACAAATTATATTATCATTGAATTAAATTATACAATAATATATATAGTCACCATTAATATTTAAATTTAAATCAATTAAATTTTCTTATGAACTTTCAATGATATGGAATTACGTGTTAAAAATTTAAATTAAATCCAATAATAGCCTACTATTTTTAATTATCGTATACTTAATTCTTATATAAATCATATTATAAATTCAAAATATTTATAATTAGGTTAGGATAACTTTCAATTTACACATAAAAATTTATAGATATTATTTACAACAAACAACTCAATTTTTTTTCTTGTCAATGACAAACTTGAATTTAATAATTTTTTTTAAGGAACGCTACAACATGAAAACGATGTTTAAATTTTGGCAATCAATCCCTCTCATCGACTTTCTTGATCGCTCTAACTTTCTTTTTAACTTTATATCTACCATCTAACTGTGTTTTTCTTCTCTTTCTCACGGGGAGATGTATCATTTAAGTTCCATTCTGCTACTTTGTTTAGAGATTGGTTGAATATGTCCCTTGAAAAAATGTTTGGTCTTCTTTGGAGACCGAAACAATCATGACTGCGCCAAAAAAAACATTAATGTGGAGATGTTTCTTGAAACAATCTACATGTCCAAGATGTTTAATGTAGTTTTGCATCGTCCTTTCTACCTCTTTGAGACATGTCGTTCTACTTGAGGGACTCGTGCTGGATGCTGAATAAAACAAGGAAGAAAATTTTAAATGATTATTTTATTAATGTACTAGATAAATGAAAAGAGGATTTCTAAGCCATTAGCTTGCTTGATTTTGTACTTCTAGACATGACTGCCATTTTCGACCAAAGCCCGGGACTGTGGAGTGCAACATAAATTTATTTCCCAATTTTACTTAGCATATCATAGCACATTTAGTTTTTCCTTGTCACTGATTGATGTATGTTAACCTTTGAATTAACAGAATTTGAGGTATGGGATGCGTCAGTGAACGAACACGAGCTTTGGTATGCACGGTGACACCCGTTGTTCATGATGCTTGGCCGAGGGATAGGTTGTTTTGGCCATGGGACACATGGATTTGGGCATGCAGAAACTAGGTCGTAAGAAAGCCTTCATTCGGTAAGGCACGAACATTGGATCGTTCGGTGACCGTTGGCGGTGAAAGGACATGGTCATTTCACGTATCAGCATTGGTGGCCGGGTGTACGTGCACACGATCAACACGTAATCGGGGGACACGTCGCTTGGTGATCGGGCATGAATAATCGTGCACGATGCATAGGGTGTGAGCAAACAGGTGCATGTGGGAACGCTACAATGAGTGGAACTGCATACCGAGGCGGTTACACGCGAACGGGCGTGAGCGGCTAAAGGCTCGATGTGGCGCACACAGGTGGCTGCGTCGCGAACAGGCATAAATGTGCGGGAATGATGTGATCGTGCACGTGGGTGCGAGTGAATGGTCATGGTGAACGTGTGCGATGGTCGAGCGGTCGCACGCGAGGGGCTGGGAGGCACAAGCAGCTGCATGGAACGCCACAGTGCACGTGGATGTTATGTGTGAACGGATTCTTCGACGGGATGCGTATGCTGGATGTGTCCACCGGCACACAGTGAATGGCCCTGCACAGAGGGGTGCGTTCCGAGCGACGCAATCATGTCGATCATCCTTCCTCTAAAGACAGAGTTTGAGTTGCCTTCTATCAAATTTTTATGGTTGGCACTCGGTGGTCAATGGCTGCTCAGATGGAGCACGTGCATGTCGCAACGTGAACAGTAGAATGGTCGTGCTTTCTAGGCACTTTCGGTGGGATGATTGTTGAGGGAAATCGACTACCACCTCGAATTCCATCGGTGGAAAAGAGTCTGCATCTCGTCTTACATTTAATATCCCGTTTTCAAGAAGAGACCGTGGGATCAGCGATTGAGAACTCCGAATAATCTTATCAACAGAGCTTTTTTTGTTTCTACACTCGACGCATTGCCGTAATGGAGGTTCTCTTGAGAACCAAGAGGGAGGCCAGATTTGGAAAAGTTTACATTCTTTTTTCTAAATCCAATCTATCTCATTATGGAGTAAAACCTCCTATTTGTACACGACTATGGTTGGTCTATATAAACCAACCCACAAGACTTACAACACTTAGTCAAAATACATCACATTACTATGCAAACTAAATAACCGACTCTATATATGAGTCTTACAAGCGAACATTAAGTCTGGCTGTCGTTTCAATCTTTCTTGAACATCACTACACGATCCGCCCAAGGAGTTTCCCATTTCTTGCGCTACTTGCTTGACCGAGATTGCTCGGCATCGGGGTGATCGCTTACGGGCGAGTTGTGTTGGGCATGCTTTGTCCTCGGGCTAGATCCGGACTCCGAATCCAAAGTGATTGCGATCACTTCATCCATGAGTCTTGGTAAAGTCGAAGACTCTGTACTCTCTAATAGTTCTTCTGGCTCCTCTTCGTTTTCGCTCGAATTCCAATTGATGTGGCTGATTTGGTGCACATCATTTATGCTGTTGGAATGGCTTTACCCTTTGAAGATCTAGTGCTCATGTCTAGGGGAGGCGGAGGAGTTCTCAAAGGCTACATTTTGCGTGCTGGATTGTGGTTCAGCAGGTGGCTGCGATGACCGAATTTGACGGTGCAGCGTCAGAAGAATAGTCGCAGTGGATATATGAAAGTTTCCCACGGACAGGCAAAAAAAAATAGCTCGAATGATGATTCTGGCTATTTGAAGTTGTCACTCTAGCTTATCACTTCTGAAACCGCTCAAATTGTGCATAGAAAAATATGTTTCCTTTGGCTTTAAATTTGAACTTTCATTAGGGAAGGATATGATAATAACTTTCAATATGCTCGTTTAAATTTAGACGTCGCTTCGTGAGATCTGAAGATATCAACATTTGAAGATATCAAAATTGCATATATATAATTTTAAACTCCGAAATAGGACTAAAAATATTGATTAATCTCCTTATTTGTTTTAATTACTTATAAGCATTCATATATTTAGGCTTGATTAAATACATTGAATATTTAGAGGGTGAAGTTGAGGGAGTGGAAGCTGAAGTGAGATTTCTTATCCACTCTAAATCCTTGATGATATTTCTGTTTGCACAAAACCCCGACCGCTTCCTTCATCGACTCTGGTCCACAAACCAACACTCCGACTTGATCATCCCCGCCCATGTCATCCGCAAATTTGGAGAATATATCTGTTTGAGAGAAAAATAAACGTCCTCAAATTAATGGTTCCTTTTTGGGTTGAATTGTTGTCCTACGGTTTGGTTCGGTGTTCATGGTTTTGACACCCAAAAACGTCACCGAACTCCAAGTTCTTCCCAAACTATATTCAATTCATCAAATATTTTCAACCGATGCATTTTAAGAAATGAATGATATGATAATAACTTTATTTTATACCTTCAAAATTAGGCCTTGCTCCAAAATAAATTTCATGTTCTTCTACTTCACCCCTTGTTGATAATGAACTTGAGTCCTTATCTTTGTCTTGTTTTTCAAACATCATCGGAATTTCCTCTCTTTTCAGCCGCCTCCACCTCAAAAAAATCGCCACTAGCGAGCCGAGCAACATGGCCACAGCGAACGAAGATAGTAGAATAAGATCAGAAGCCCAAGACGGGACCTTATCTTTCATCTTTTTCGTCGAGTTTCCCGGTGGAAGGACTAAATGGTTGAAAAAAATGAGAAAAACAAGGAATATGATGGAAGAAAGGCCTAAAATTACAGCCATCCAAAGCAAGTTTCCAAGCCCTTTAACTGCATAATTAGAACCCTTAGTGCTGAAATTTATAGATTTCATCTGTGAGTACTCATATAGCAATTCTCTGAGATTTAATGCATTGGATTGCTCTTCTTTTGTCACAAACACTTTAACTTTTATGTTCAATCTTTGGCAGGACTGGTTAAAGAGCAGAGACGAGAGGGAGTTGAGGAGACAAATGTCTTGAGACTTCTTCACAGCATGAACAAGCTGTATTCTCGAAGGATATCCGTGTCGGTTTCTGTTTCGGGTCGAAGAAATTTCCTGCATAATACTCAGTAAGGGGGTTATTCCGATCCCCCCAGCGATCAGCAGCAGGCTATTGTATCTGCCAAAGAAGCAATTAAATTATTGTGTAGTCAATAATTAAATTACCTTCAATCCTTCAATAACTTTTTGTATATAATATCAAATCGGATGGTCTACGGACCTTAGAAAGTCCGTTGAAGTGGGGCCGTAAGGACCTTCAATGAAAACCGGAATGCATTTCGATTGGCCGGAATCGGAATCGGAATCCACCTCGGTTTTTAACAAGTTGTAGAGAGAGTTTGTCCAAGATCCTTCACATTTGATCAAAAGAGATATTGTGTAGTCATCAACATTGGAGCTAGATGTAACACTAAAGGCATGCCATTGAAGCTTTGAAATATTTGGTATCTTCACAAACACTACGCTTGTAGGCACATATTTCAATCCTGCGTACATAAGATGAAAAAAAGAAGCCATTCATCGAGAATTTCCCTAAAAGTTTTGATTTTTCAGCATAGTAAACTTACTCGGATCTTTAGGCAGAACAAGCTGTATGCATTTGCAGGGCAAAACAGTGGCCGAAATCAAACAAGTTCCGGGCCTGGTGTGTACGAATCGAAGCAGCCGATCGATTGAAAAGAGAAAAACTCCGGGAAAGACGTTGTAGAAATGTCTATCTCCAGCATGAAACAAGAAGAAAACAAAGAAGACTACGTATAGATGATGAGTGTAGTAGAATAATTCAAAATTTCTCCTCCTAACTTGAGGGAGAGCCGTGATCCATATGACTAGACCGGCAACTAATGCCACCTCTCCGGCAAGATAAATCCGACCAGTCTTTTGCCATTTCCATATCTGCAGTTTCGAACGATCATTTTCCGTTTCGAAATTCATTTTTTTTACAGAATTATGACATAAAAAAGTAACAGAAGAAGGATTTCACCTCTTCATTTATGTAGTGGCTGACTCCCCAAATGAACAAGGTGCTAGCCCCATGAAAAGTGGCGAAAACAAGCATTGCAGTTCCAAGCCATATATGGTATTTTACCGAAGCTTCAAACTGAATTCCGAGCAATTGGAACAGGGAAAGCCCCCGGAGGATAGGGAAAAGAAGCAGAGCCAAGCAGACCTCGGCTAGCAGGCCGGCTCTGGTCGCCACTCGCAGATACACAAGCTCCCAGCTGAAACAAAACTCAAAACGTGTGAAAATATGGAGGAATTTCTGATAACTGTGAAGAATTGAACTCATTTTGGGATTCTAAAACTCACTTGTTCAGCTTCATGGATTTGATCGGCAACATCTTATGGAGATCGTTCGATATTCGGAGGTAGAACGTCCATACGAGAAAGGCGACGAAGAGGGACAGAACAAGAAGTTCAACTCCAGTTAAAATTCCCAGAAAACTGTTGATAAGGAGTGGGTTGGATAGAGCTGAAATGCAAGGCTTCTTCTGCCTGCAAATTCAGTGCGAAGTTTCATCAAGCAAGCATACAAAGTCTGAAATGGATCCATATTACCTCGGCCATGTCTTCTTCCAAGGTCTGTAACTCGAGTAAATAAGTCCAATTATAGCCGCAGCAATCACAGGAAAAGAGTACACAGCAAAATTCAGACCTGCAAAAACACCTCTAACATTTGCCTTCAGTTTTTACTTAAATTCAAATAAATATCTAAAAGAAAACTTGACGAAGCTCTGAGAGTCGACCATAATATCCAAAGATGGAAGCTCTGGCTTCATCTTCAGCTTTATGCCATCCTTTTGTCCATAGCTGAGTAGGTTTAAGCAGCCACAGAGAAATCCAGCCAATCCATACAAGAATCATCAGCAGCTTGAGAGAAGAAAGAAGATTGATTTTACCCATTTTCAGACAGATGGAAGATCTGTCAAAAAGAGATTGGTTTAGCTTATTTATATAAAAACTGGATTCCAGCATTCCACCAATTCGAAGAATCTCATCAGAAAGTGGCCTGTGAAGTATTGAACAGTGCAAGAAAATGATATATCCTACCATAAGATTCTTAGTTTTTGTTCAAAATTTCTAAAGAAAACCCTGATTTCCAGTTGACTTTGTTAGGCTTTGATGAAGATAACATGGCAGAAAAAGACACCTCCTTTTCTTCGTGCTGTCGATGTCACTGTTCTTATCAGCCATACTGCTGTTTTATTCGCTTTGATGCTTATTTAACGCCATTCTTTTGGCTCGATCGAGATGTTCCTGCTGCTAGAGATGCCGTCGATGGACACGTAGAACAAAAACTTGGCCTCAGATCACGATAGCAGTAAAAAGAGATTGAAGATTTGTACGGCCAGCTAGGCTGGAGAAAGATGAAGACAAAATAAACAATGAAAAATGAAAAAAAGAAAGAAAGAAATCATAGATATTTTGGTCAAAGGATGGAGATGTGAGGGAAGTGCGTGCTTACAGAGAAAGGACAAAATGGAAAAGAAAGAAATGGTGGGGCTTCTTGGGTTCACAACTAAGAAGATGATGATAAAAAGAAAGAGCACAAGTCATGGCTGCGACATCTTCACAGGAGCTTTCAATGATCTTTTTATCTTATTTACAGCTTAGACGGTGTCCTTGATCAAGATGGTATCATAATTTTACGATTGAGACTTCTTTCGCAACGCTCGGCTTTACTGATATTATAACATAATATCAATCGAGCGACGCGAAAACAGGATTATTAGTTTCATGACTGAATCCTATTGAGGATGTCTGTCCAATATCGCTCGAAAGTAATGTTCGGTCATGACTTATAAGTTGTATGTTCTTTCCTGATTAGTATAAGGCATCTTAGCTTAATTCAGAACCGCTTGAAATGGACTAGATTATGCTGACGAGCTTCTTTAAACCAAAAAATGCAAGAGAGAAATACAAATATATAAATCTTGAAGATACAACCTTTAGTTTTCAGGTCAACAAACAACTAGAATCCAAAATTAAAAAAAAAAAAAGGCAAGGGACCTTTGCGGACGACTCAACCGACGAGAGGGTGACGGGTGTGGGCGGAGCCGTCCCCTTGGTTTGACAGGCAGATGGCTAGTGATGACCATGAGGGCGGCTCAGCCATCCTCGTTTGAACGAGGCTAACAACTCCAACTATCATGCGAGTTTCCACTTGATGATAATAATGATAATAATAATAAGTGAAAAAGAGAGGTAAGATGATAAAAAAAACAAATCAAAATCATACTTAATCTCGCTTCAAAGATAAGTGCAATAGTTACTAAGATGCCTAAAACCTAAGCTCTCCTTAATTTCTCGACTTTCAAGAGACGGTGTTTTCTTTTGGATGTAGCAGCCTCCATGATCTCTTAGCGTGGAAGTGACGCATTTCGTAAACTTTATATTAAAACTTATAAAATAAGTTACATAAAAAAGATTGCGTATTATAAAATCTTGAACAAGTGGCATAATGCCCCATATCTCCCCCGTAGCCAGAACCTTCGGAAAGTGAACAAAAATGAACCATCTTTTATAAGGGGAAGAAAGATCACATCGCACGGTTGTCCTCATTTAGCTAGTATTTGTGTGGGAAAATGAAGAACAAGGCAAAGTAACACATTACAAAGTTAGTGAAGCTTACATTTTCCACCTTTGAATTTGCGTAATTGTTGACCAGATTATATGTTATTCATGCAACATGAGTATCCTCGAAGATTATTAGATTTTATTTTGACGTATATGTTGAGGATAAATTTTATCACAATTTGACAGACCAGATGTTTGGGTTGAGCAAATAAAATCGCAATGTGACAAAATAAAATCTTCTATATACTTTGATTTGTGTACTAGTTTTTCTTCTAAATCAATGTTCGATCTTCGTGTAAACCTTAAGGTTCATTCGTTAGATGCCTTAAAATTTCAGTCTACCATGCATCACTAAAATTACACGGTTAACTTTAACAATATTCGCTTTCATGCTTATGACTGTCAAATATTATACGGAACTCATTTCAACGCGATTTCAATAAAGCAGATTGAAACAAAATGATATGTAAATGGTTGAAATAACAACATGGAATTACATTTCAATTGATCTCAAAGTTCAGCGTGATCTTAATTTCTTTATAACTTTGAGTAATCAAAGATATTCGAATAAATTTTTATGTCTTTCCATGAATAATTTGAACGTCAAATTCAGACGTAATTAGATCGTGCAACAATCGAAAAAAGTAGTTCTTTTTCCTTGCAGCCACTAAGCATTTATGTTCATAGCTAAGAAAATATCATATTTTTCACATCTTGGTCTTCTCTCATTTCTAAACTTTGCTATCCTAATTTTATATATACTTGCATAAATATTTAAAATTCTACAAAATGATCAATTAAAACATATTTTTTACTAGGAAACTCAAGCTAAATGTTGTAACATTCGGAGGCAGAATATCATTTTCGTAAAATAATTTACCGATATATATGAAAAATATTCATCTAACAACTCTTTCCAAACAATCATCGCTAGTCACTATGGTGTTCATGATTCGGACGGTTCGTGTTTGGTGAAAAAAAATGGGACAAATCATAAAAAAAAAAAAAGTAGTTTCTAATATCACGGACCAATCGAACCACTGAAAAATAGGAATAACCATATATTTGGTTCTGGTCTGGGTCTGATTTTGATATTTGTCGTAAGATATTTCTTTTTATAAACTATAATACAAAAAAATTAAAAATTAAAAAAAATTATAAAATTTGTAAATCAAATAGTATTATCGAGCTAGTATGTTAACTTTATAGATTATGTAAGTAAATAAAGTTTCGATTAAAAAAGTAACAATTTAGTAATACAAAAAACTACAAAATAGTTAATAGTTTCATTCTGGTTTTAATGGTTTTATTACATTAATTCCGGATCTAAATCAACCAAATCGGTTATGCATAATGTAAGACCATTGGAACCGATGTCGGTGTCAAATCGGCATAACTGAGCCAAAACTGATGATTCTCCATTTCCATTCTTATCACCCCTAGTTATCGCAATCCAAAAATATTATTTTAGAAAATTAAAAAAAAAAAGACGATGAGTTAACAAAAATCCAAAGAAAAAANTTTTTACCCTCTTTGATTCGAGGGTTTTCCACGCTAAAAGTCTTGGTATCACTAATCTCGTTTCTCTGGTGTTTATCATTATTGATTGATATTGGTTTACTTATTTGATTACAAGTAGTAGAGAACAAGATATTTTATCCGCTGTGCAATCTCGGTTTGAGATTTTATTGAGTATTATCAGTTTCTCTACACCCTATTTGTCAACACAGATGCAGTACAATAACATGATGTCGCCGGAGATAGTAGAGATAGAAGAGAGCAAGAGTTTCGCCGGAGGGTTTAGTGGAGTTGCGAATGATGTTTATGTTGTAGTTGGTAAAGATGATTTGGATGTTCTGAAGTGGGCTGTTGGTCGTCCTCCGTCGCCGGCTTCTCGTGTTTTTCTCGTCCATGTCTTCCCTCCTTTGACCTATATCGCCACTCCTGGTACTCTCTCTCTCTCTCTCCTTCGCTTTCCTTTAATCAATTCAGTGTGTTATGCTATTATTTTTTTATTTCCTTCAACTATTGTTTGAACTCTTTGACTACCAAAGCAACCAGAAACAGTACATGCTTGAAACTGTTGCATATTTGCTTGTTATATCCTCGTTTTTTTCGAAATGAGACTGGATTAAGCGACATATACTTTTCTTTCAAACTTCATGTCCCTAACCGAGGCCGGCCTCCCAATGAACTTGGGTGGAATATTTCAATAAAACATAAAACCAGAGTGAACGTAGGTGGGTCAAAGTCCACAAATGTTAAAAAAATAATAAGATAAGACAACAATATGCTATAA
Source organism: Begonia fuchsioides (assembly GCA_003255005.1). Lineage (NCBI taxonomy): Eukaryota > Viridiplantae > Streptophyta > Magnoliopsida > Cucurbitales > Begoniaceae > Begonia > Begonia fuchsioides. The sequence goes on from QAOC01032914.1 coordinate 17,894, forward strand.
AGAACTATCGTTTAAGAAGTAAAGATACAAATTATATGTAAGTAAGAAAAAAAAATAGACAGGAGAATTTTCATCAAAGTAAATAAAGAAAATAAATATTCGAAATAACGAAAACAAGAAGAAAGAAAAATCCACGATGAATGTCGATTAAAACTCTAATCAAATTCGGGAATTCAAATAAAAAAAATTTACAATCAGTGTCCTAACAACCTACTACGGGGAGGAATAGAACATTGTCATGAACCCTAATGTGTAGTCACGTATGATAAGAAACACTATGTCATTGTGTAGCATTTCATTAAGTCGCATCTAAATTGTGTTTTGAAGATACCCAATCAAACAATTTCTCGCGTATCAGCATTGTTACTTGCCCAAAATTTTATGCCGCATACTTTGGAACTCATCTCAACCCACATCCATCAATTTCCAATATGATTTTGAAAAGACAAACATGAAAACCAAACGAAACAATGTACCATTAAAACTGTTGTTGAAAATCTAAACGAGAACCATCGATTCACTTTAAGGTAACTTTCGAGTTGATTAAAGTCAATTTGGATCCTAAAATGATCGGCAACTCTAAACATTCATATAAACTACAAACGACTGAAAGTTAATGTTGGGAAAAAGGTCGGAATATCGTAGAAACGTGGAAAGTACTCATCGAGATAATTCCCAGAAAGACACTCTTGGTAATCTCTAGACATAATTCATTTTCCAAATAAGTTCCCACGAAAGATTGGAGGGTCACAAACAGGCACACTTAAATACCAGTCTCTTAGACAGAACTTACCTGCACAGTACAATTACACCACTAACCAGGCAGTATAAAAATAGTAGCAGATGTGATCCAAAAATATAACAGCAAAAAAGAAAGAGAAAAATAAACACCGAGAATTTTACGTGGAAACCCAAATCGGGAAAAAATCATGGAGACCGAGTCCAGAAAGATCTCACTGTGAGAAATAGAAATTTTACAATATTTTCTAGAATCAAATATTCTAGAAATATTCACTAAGAGAAATTAATCACTTTTAGAACTCACAATGTGCACAAAGCACCACATTTTTTCTCTCTCATGCCCTTTCTTTTCTCTCCCACAGAATTTTTTTTTTCCTCGAGATGATATTTTTACTCCTCATCAAAAAGAGGAGGGCGCCGTTGCAACAAATGAAGACTTTTCCTCCTTTGCATTAAAGCAGCGTGAATGGAAGACACCCTCCTCAAAAAGAAGAGGGCGCCGTTGCAGCAAACGATGATTTTTCATCTTTGCATTAAAGTGGGAGAGACCCATCACTTAACGAATCACGACCACTAGAATCACATAAGAAGAATTTACTCGTGAGTTTTATAATTACAAAATAAGCAGATTTGAGTCTTGAGTATATTAAATTTTAGCATAGGTTGCATAAATTAAAATTTAAAAGTAATTGAACATAAATTGTATTAACGTGACAGTGGGGAGATTATCGAAGAGCAAGCTGAGCCAAGAGCAGGTGAGAGTCTACGTCAAAGAAGAGAACAACAGGAGGAGGAACCTTCTTCAGAAATACATCAGACTTTGTAATGATTCCAAGGTCAAAATGAAAATCAAAACCAAAAATAACATTTTTTCCTGCAAATGAACAATTACAAAACGCGAAATGAATCTAAGTTTTCGAGTTTTACTGTAGGTAGTGGTCGATACGATACTAATTGAGAGCCACAGCACAGCCAAAGCCATTCTAGAACTCATCCCTGTCCTCAACATTACTCGTCTTGTTATGGGTACAAAACGTTCATTTTCCTCCGGGTTAAGCTCTGTATTCCATTTTATTCAGCTTGATCCTTTTATTCAACTTATTTATGATACAATATTGATCGTTTGGGCCGATATCTTCTTAGTTTTATTTTAGGTTTTTATCTGGATATGCATGACATCAAAATCATATGGGAAAGCCAACTAGAGATAGGGTTTATAATGTCTTCAACTAGAGGCCAGAAAACACGATGACTCAGAATGAGCGAGCCAACAAAAATAATACTTTGAATTTCAGAAGGCTGGGGAAAAACACGGGAAAAGGAGAGTACGTGTCACGACCCAAAACAGGGCCTAGACAGACACCGGGCCCAATGACCCAATTCCCGAGGGAACCCGACCACTAAGCCCTAGGCTCGGGTATTCAATTTAAACCAAACAGCGGAAGTCTTAAAATTTCAAGCAAGCTCAAACATTTAATCCAAACAGTCGGATAGCATACATAACATGTTCAACCCAATAATATAAACGGGAAGTTTTACAATTTAAAATAATACATCATTCAAGTTTTACAAATACAAATTGGAGGATTTAAACTCAAATATAAGTCTTACTGGGCTTTACCCGGGAATGAACCTGAAAATAAAATTTGTAGCCAATGGGGTGAGTGACTACTCTCAGTAGGGGTCTTATTTTTATTATTAAATTATAAATAAATAACATGTTAAAACATATTGCAGTACAAATAATGTGTAACTCCAAGAAGTGGAGACTCCACACTAAGGTGGTGGCAACCATAAGGTAAATACACAATGAAATACAGTGCAAAAGATGTGTAACTCCAAGAATCGGAGACTCCACACTAAGGTGGTGGCAACCATACAGATCCGGATCCGGTTTAGGGATTCGAAACCCAAGGGCAGACTTAGTCGTCCATATTAACCATTTGTGCACAATATTCAATAACAATAAATTGCAATAATAATAATAATATAAATGCAATTAAACATGTAAAATCAGTAATAATATAAAAACAACCACTACCTTTTAATTCTTTGAAAAGTTAGGTCGACTTAGGGAATCTTGTTTCTCCCGCACCGGCCTCGTTTCAATATCGATAATTTCCTCTGTAACATCCCATATACAGTGTATAAGAGAAGAGAAATGAAACCGAGCGAAAGGACTCGAAAACGGGCTAAATCGGGCCCCGAGAACTTGCTGTCCGGTTTGGTCCGGTTCGGACCGGTCAAGTGTTGACCTGAAAACGGGCTAAATCGGTCTGATTCAATTTGGTTCAATTCGATTTTCAAATTAATTTAGTTCGGTTCGAATAGAATCAATTTGATTCGAATCGAACCGGCTCGGTTCGGACTGGTTGACCCGCGGCGCGCGTGGATCTCACGCGCCCGCTCCCTGCAGCCGACGATCCGTCGACGTCGCCGATTCCGGACTCTGTTCCGGCCGATTTCTATACCAGAATGTTCCTCTCGACGAGACGAACACAACCACACCAAAAATCGAGAGAAAAATTAAGATTTGAAAAACCAAAACAAAAATCTCAATTCTCAGTTTTTCTCAAATTTCTCAAAAAATAAGGGCTTACCTTCAAAACTACTTTAAGGGATTGCTCCTCTCTTCGCTGTGGACGTTTTGACACCTTAATCTTGTCGAACGGACGACGTCGCCGGTAAATCCCTCTCTCCCTCTCTGGTTTCGTTCTTTGTGTTCCGGCGTCGGGGAGAGATAAAAATGAAGAAGAAGGCTTCTTCTTTTCTTTTTACATAATATAATCATATTATAATTAATAATATTATATTATATTAAATAATATAATATTATTAAAATATAATGTTTATTTCGTGTAACATTTTTTATTTTTGTTCGATTCTCTTTGTTCCACTTAAAATCTTAATAGGATTATGTGTCCATTGATTTCGTAAAATCAGTTTTTACGTCACATTAAAAAATTGTAGCTCGATTTGTCCCGAGATATCCTAATTTAATTAGTTTGACCAAGTCGTCACACGTGACATATACGACAAATTTACGTTCCGTATACGACAATTAATTAGTCAAACTATTTTAAAGATTTTCGTTAAAATTTGAAATTTAAAATTCTGGGTTTTTACCCTACGTAAAGAAGAACGCCCCAGAATGCTGTGAAGTGAGCCTGGTCTGCAATGGGAAGAAGGTGGCTCAAGAAGTCTCGGAGCCAGCTGCTTCACCTCTGCCATCATCAACCAGAAAACCAGAAACAAACTTTTTACAGTGTGGTTGCTTCCCAGCTGGAAGGTTGTCACCTTGATACATCATGTAGGTATGTATGTATCATGCAGGCATGCTTCTGTTCAATCTTTTCAGTACGCACATCAAAAAATGGATTATAATTACAGTAATACATCTCACAAACCCCGACATGGTATGCATGATACATCTCATGTATATGTCTCTTTTGCAAAATGAGACTGAAAAAATAAACCGAACTAAAAAAGTAAATTAGATTAAGATCGCTTGTTTTAATCTGGTATTGATTCTAATTTTTAAAAAATAATGAATTATGAACTAGTGACAATTTTTAAAAATAAAAAATTATGAAACTCAAGTTGAGATCGTAAGTCAAAAAAGTTCTTAAATCGAATAAAATCCGACTCAAACCCTAATAAAATTTTGTGTTAATTTTAAAATTTATTAGGGTTTGAGTCGAATTTTATTCGATTTAAGAACTTAAACCCATTGGTTCTAGTGCCGATTCCAAAAATCCAAAATTATAAATTTCTATTTCGGTTACATTTTTTATAAACCCCTAATCTTTTGTTCTCACGAGTCATATCTCTAATATAAAACCCCAATTCAAAAATGTCAACCTCCGGGAAAAAAGCCCAAAGGCCCGCAATAACGAAGCCCGTCTTCTTCGCCTTCCTATAAATTCAATATACAACCCTAACTCAAAACTGTGCAGCACATTGGCGCCTCTTCTTCAACAGTTCAGCACTCGCCGATCGAAAATGACCACCCGATTGAGGAAGAACCGCAAGAAGCGCGGCCACGTCAGCGCAGGCCATGGGCGTATCGGAAAGCACAGGAAGCACCCCGGGGGTCGAGGAAACGCCGGAGGTATGCACCACCACAGGATTCTTTTTGACAAGTATCATCCTGGCTATTTCGGCAAAGTCGGAATGAGGTACTTTCACAAGCTTCGTAACAAGTTCCACTGCCCCATCGTCAACATCGAGAAGCTCTGGTCAATGGTTCCTCAGGAGGTGAAGGAAAAAGCCTCCAAGGATAATGTCCCCCTCGTTGATGTCACGCAATTTGGGTATTTTAAGGTTTTGGGTAAAGGTGTTTTGCCCGCGAACAAGCCTATTGTTGTGAAGGCGAAGCTTATTTCAAAGATCGCGGAGAAGAAGATTAAAGAGAATGGTGGGGCGGTTGTTCTTACTGCTTAGATTGGTGGGTAATCAACACAATCTCTGTTAAGATCTTTACTCTATTTTTCCTATGAACTTTGGCATAGATAATCAGCCTTTTTGAAGTTTTTTTATCTGCTTAAATTTAGTTGGATATGAATTCATTTCCTTATCTCTGTTCCCGTGGTTTTAGATTCGTGAATTCACTTGACTCTGAATTGATGAGGTTTTGCATTGCGATATGCTGATTCTCTTACCATATATCTGCGCACAAGCCTTAATTTAAAATGAAGCATGAAGAGAATGATTTGCATATTGGAGATTTATACTGTTTTTATGTCAATATTGACCTCAAATGAATAGCTGTTGGGGCACTCTATGTTTTAGATGCTTGAATTCTTTTGACTCTGACTTGATGAGATTTTGGATTATGATATGCTGATTCTCTTGCCATGTTTCTGCGAAAAATCCATGCTTCAATTACAGCTTCCATACTATGAATGCATTAACTTTTTCATTTGATCTTATCTGGGTTTTTTTTTCTAGAATGACCTCAAATGAATAGCTGTTGAAAGTTTCTTTGAACTGGAATGACGTGTAGACATAGAACCGTTGTATGAATTTATGAACCTTTTTTTATTAATTGAAATGTTCTGTAAATTTCTTACATGTAGTCTAAGCATATATATTCTGAGTCCATTTTGATGAATTTTGACTAAGCATTCTGAATAATTCATATATAATCCGAGACCATTTCAATTTCATGGTTCCTAGCCAATCAACTGGCAATAATGACAAGTTCTTGCCACTAACTCGTCCCTTGTTTGACGATTATAAGGATGGCATTTAATTTACTTGATTTATAACCTATGTTATGCTATCTAGCTATGAAACAATTTCTACTTTTTGTCAATTTAGTCAACCTAGTAAGATATGTTGATTTCTTGCTTTCTTTTATTAACAAATTGATGTAGTTGGGTTTGCATGTTTAGCTATGAAAGCAGTTTGATGTAGTTGGGTTTGCATGTTTAGCTATGAAAGCAGTGATGATTCATTTTTACTGCTCTCTCTATTGAATGCTTTTTGCTTTTCAAATGCTTGTTTTATGATGTTTATGCGTCAAATTTTAATGATTTTTACAGTAGTTTTGATTATCTGCGTGAAGGAATTTACTCAATGATTTGTTTCATATTTCATGTTCTAAAGATGGTTGACTGCGACAAATATCATAATAATAAATTATAAATAATATTTATTTATTTAGTTGCTCTAATTATTGTAATAAACATGTTTACAGCAGCAGCAGGGGTGGCCAAACTCGATGAGAATTGGGTTTTGCTGGTAGTTTTGGTTATTCTTAATGAAATGCAATTTTATATTGGTTTTTCTTTTGAAATTTAATTCGATTTTGGAATATTAAATAAAAAGAACACAATAAAAAATGTTTGTTCTCTGTTTGGAAAACCAACAAGAACTGACCTGCGTGATAAAAATCTGCACTGGAGCACCGGAGGTGTTGCCATGGGCTGGCTCACGCGTACATGCCCCGGGGCCCTGGTCGTGGCCGTGGAGTGGGAAAACGACAGCAGAAGTGCATGCCCAGCTGTGCCCTGCCCTCAGTTTCTCCCAAAACCGCAACTTTTGATTTAAACCAACACGTGCAATCCATCCATCGACGGTCATCTTCTCAGCCTTTTTCTTGATAACTCAGCCGCACCCACTACGAGACTTCAGCCAAAGTTCAATCATGGTAAATGAGGTCCTCCTCTCGCTCGTCGTTCTATTCCTCGGCATCGCCGTTTTGGTACTCATCCACGTCTGCGTAGGTGGGCGAGTCTTCGTCGGAGGACTCAACGGCGTCACGGTGGGTGAATCCGGCGACGGCAAGAAAATGACGAAGGATGAGGTCCAGAAGCTTCCTTCCCATGCTTTCATGGCGGACGAAGAAGCAATCGCCACCAGCTCCGAGTGCGCCATTTGCTTGGACGCTTTCAGGGTCGGCGAGAAATGCAGGTTTCTTCCCAATTGCGGTCATAGATTCCATGCTCACTGCGTCGACTCCTGGATCCTGAAGACGCCCATTTGTCCCATCTGCCGAGCTTCTGTCGATCCCTTGAAGATCGATGTGAATCTGCTCAAGGAGACACTTACTGCCCTCTAATACCCTGTTTTAGATTCGATTATTGTATATAATGTAAGATTAATTAGTGCTTTCTCAGATTAATAAATAAATAAATTCAATAAAATATGCGTTTAGCTCACACGCACTTCTATCTTTCTTCGAAGTTAGCGAAATTCAGCATAATACTATGTGATTCTTAGATTCCAAAAGCATAATAATATTATAATAAGATCTAGCTTAAGTATAATTTCTCTCTTCAACTATATTTGTAAATATATTGAATATCTCGTATTTTTAAAATCACAAATGTAAATTTTATTATTTGAACTAGCATTTTTTTGTTGATTTGGTCAATTTTAGTGACTTGAAGAAAAATAGAAACAGTAATAATAAATTTATATTTTTATTTAACTTAATTAAGCTCTTAAAAATAAAGATGTCAATCACTTTAAAATATTTTAAACATTTCCATCTAGGTTTATTGATGAAACATATTAATTAACTCGAAGCACATTGTTAAAATTAACAAAAAATATAATGATATAGCGTCCGTTAAAATTATAATAAAGTTTCAAAGTGTTGATCAATCTATCAACTCCAACCAACCCTATAGTTCAAGGGGACCTAAGATAAAAAAGTAATGCTTGAAGTTAACTTATCTCACGTGACGGAAGAAAACATAAATCATCAAAATCCCGAGCATCGTCAACTAATTTGTTGCTCATCCTGACTTAGAAATTCATATTTCGACAATCTAAACCTAGGTTTCAAAGTTACTATTTGTCTTTGATAAACCTGCAATGTTAAGTTGGCGGGCTTTTAAATTATTGTTCTTACAATACTGGGATAGTTATACATTATTTTCAATACTTATAAATAATACGATAATTCTACTTGTAAGTGAACAGCGCTAATGTTTTTATTTTCCTGAAATCTTTTCAGTACTATCGTTATAAACTTAGTGTTTATTTATGCTATTTTATTTCTATTCTTTGCTTCACAAAAAAAATATTTCTATATTTACTTCAATATTATATATTTATAAAAATATTTATCAGTTAAAAATAATATTGTTGTTAATATTTTTAAATTTAATATTTAGAAAGTTATAAAAAAAAATACCTTAAAAATATATTACCATAATCCTTTTTAGTAAATATGAATACGTTTTATGATAAAGGAAAGTCGAGAAACTTTAGAAAAAGAAGAGAGACTCACAGAAAGAAGAAGCATCAGAAGCCAGTTCTTCCAACGTTACAGAATTCACCAAAGAATTCGTAAGTTTAATGTTTTTTCACATTTGTTTCTCGTAAATATTTGCATCACTTGTACATGCCTTGTATTTATTTTACACTTTTTTCCATGAATATTTGCAGAATTTGGTTCCTGCAAAAATGGATTCTGTAATTCTCTATGAAATTTTGTTCATCATTGCACTCGTCGGTGCTCTGGTCGTGATCGTTCTAATATATAGATATTGTGCACGCTCTAACGATAATGAAGACGTTGAAGAAGAAGCCACCGAAAGCCACTGAAGACGACACCTACTTAGAACGAGTCTATTAGTAAAGACTAAAGAGTCGTGTGTTTTTATTGTTTATTTTTACGTATGATTGTTCGCTGTGTTCGGTATTAAATTAAATGACAGTAGGTTTTCGAACCTAAATATGTAGACATTCTTCTGTTTGTTTTCAGAGACCTACTATTATTTCTTCCGTAGGATTAATAAAAAATCATGGTTCTTTATTCTTTAGAAACTCTTTTTTCTTTTTTAGTTTTTCTCGTCTTTTTTTCCTGTCATTTATTTTTTCACGTGCAAATTGATTAAGTGTAGAACGAAAGTAAACCTCATCTAGTTTAAATAAATCTAAAAATTCTATGAACAATTAATTATAAAGATTAAACAATGATCTTTATATTCATATTTAATATTAATATTAATGATATTAATGAACTTTGAATATAAAAAACACTGTATCTTCATATTCATACTTGATATTAATGATTTAGTCAATTTAGCTAACATAATTCATCAATTAATATGAATTAAAACATTTATAATATTATAATTTAATGAAATTTTGTTTTCTCTCAAGTCATCTAAGTTAAATAGAAATGCAAATTAAATTATCAACATTTATGAACTTGAGAAATGACCAGCGATATTGATAGATATCATAAAATTAATGGTAAAAACCATCAAACCATCGGGTTTATGACGACACGTCATTGAACTTTGAATATAAACAAAGCAATTATCCTAACGACAGTTGGATGGCCGTCGGTCGTTGTCATATGTCGCGCTACGTTGAGCTTTAGCAATTTTAGTTAGCACGACATGTCATTTTTTCTTTAAATTAGTTATTTTTATTTAATTTTCCAAGCAAATGTCATCCAAATGACTGCAATAAATTTTTGCAATTGTACGATAAATTATAATTGTTTTAGTGTAAAAAAAAACATTATAAATCCGAACGTCAATAAAAAATAATACAAATTTTAGGATATACTCTGACTCTAGTCTGATAGATACTGAATCACAAAACAAATTACTCCTACATGTAGCTTGTGCAAATTACTTCGAAAACGAATATTCATGTCTCCGAAATTATTGAAAGTTTATTCTCCTACATATTTATTTTAATGAAATTTGTCATTTTTTGTATTTTGAAAATTATAATAAATCATAGACATATTCACAAAACTTTTCATAATATTGTTTTATAATATTATAATGTATGAAAAAATTTCATATCATTCATATTTATTTGCCAAGAAAAATCAAATTAAACGATTAATTTTAAAATAAAATTGATGTCTTACTAACCCGACTCGTGCTGAGTTGTTGTGTCCCATCATGTGAGATGGACATGCAACTGTCCCCGTATTGCTAGGGGGCACGTCCAGTTTTGTTCATTTTCAAAGTTTGATAATCAATTCGTAAGAAATCTGATAGTTTGATGACTTTTAGGTTTTTACCCTAAAAGTAATGAAACACGGGATGACATCTTATCAATTGAAATTATGTTGAAGTTGAAGTTATTTATGGACAATAAAAAATTGAAGTATCTACTGAAATTATCCTTATAGTCTAAGTAAATTGATAGTTACCCATTCATACATATACTTTGTTTATTTACTTTTTTAAAAACTTATTTTATTCTATGTCTTTAAAAGTTTTGAATGGGCGGATGTGCTCGATTGGTTAGGTCATGCGTTAAGATCGTTAGCTTATTGAGGGATATATTATTTTTTTATGATGAATTTTGTTATTGTTAGTTTTCATTGAAAATACTTTCTTAGGAAGTGTATGGATGACCATTGTCAAAGGCATTGTCACGTATGATGTCTTAGAAATTCTTAAATGGACAATCTAGATTCATAAATGCGGCTAAAACTAGGTATTTAGTACTATTAAAATCTTCAGTATTGCCGTTACAAAGTTACTGCTATTTTATTTCTATTATTTACTTCGCTAAATAATAAAATAAATATTTCTACATTTACTTCCATATTATATGTATTTCACAGTGTTTAAGGTAAAAACAATATTAAATGAAAGTTGGGAAAGTTATAAAACTTGACTAAGAAAAATTTGGTCATTAGAAAATGTATTACCAATAATGTTTTAAGGAAATATTCATACGTTTTATGAAAAAGGAAAGTCGAAAAACTTTAAAAAGAAGAGAGACTTGCTGAAAGATCAAGCATCAGAAGAAAGGGAGTTCTTTCAACGTTATTCCATCAAAGATTTCGTAAGTTTTCTTTTTCACTTTTTTTCCCGTAAATATTTGGATCATCCATACAAGCATTGTATTTAAGATTAAATTATTGTGGGGCTCATCTTTTCGATATTATTCAATACTTGCAGAATTCGGTTCTTACCAACGATGGATTCTATAATTCTCTGGGGAATATTGTTCATCACCGGACTCGTCGGTGCTTTGGTCGTGCTCATTCTGATCTACAGATCTTGCATGCGGTCGAAGAAGGATGGAGCCCTTGAAGAAGACGACACCAGCTTATAACAATTCAAATATGAAGTCCTATGTCTTTTTTAATTACTTCAATGTTGATTTTTCAAATGATTAAAATAAATTCAATAGTTGCGGGGATATGATTTTGAAATTATGATTGCTTGGCATGAACTGTGTCAAATATTTTCTCGGCACTTGTGAAGAAGCTAGCATTTGCAACTTGGTCTCCTCCTTTAAGAAAATAGTTGGCTTGGCTTGGTGCAGCAAAGATGAAGTTTTTGTTTGATACGCTGATCAAATTCAACTGAACGATGGAACCCATTTCTTTCAATTCCATGATAAGCGCGTGTGATCTCATCGTCATCTTCTTCTTCTTCGCCTCTTCCACAGTTGAAGCCACGTTCTTGTTTTCTTCAGCTTTTCCAGCCTTTCCTTCTCTTGCTCTGGGCAGGACATCACGTAAGTTAGCTTGTCTTTATGAGACAGCACGTTTTGCTTGTAAAATCGGAACTGTAAGAGAGAGAGAGATAGGGTTACTTTGAATGATTATCGTTTTATGAAAGTCTTCTCTTCCTCCCTCTTGAAATTTCTTTCTACTCTCCACATAACCTTAAATCATGAGGATATTAATGTAGGATTATAGCCAACATCGACGACGAGACTGGTCGAAAATGGGACCAGAAAAAGTCATGTGCGAGCCGTTCTATCGTAGATATTTTTTGGTGGCTGCAACTGACTCTAAATGTTTATAAACACCGACCACTGCGCCGATCACTTTTGCAGAGCTTCGGCGGTTCGCTTCCTTCAGTTCATTCACAAGTAGGGCCGTTTGTCTATGAACGATTCTAGGGTCAATAATTATTTTATTCGCATATTTTTAAAAAAATATTAGCGTAGAAAGGTTTTATTATTTACCGTAACAGGTAAAGTGGGGACGTCAAATAATTTCAGGTAAAATCTTAATAAAATAAAATTTTGAAAAAATAGGTTGCAAAAACCCAAATTTCAAAAAACATAAGTAGAACTCTCGGCCACTCTCTCTCGACCCACCAAATGAGAATCGGGTACTCACAAAAGTTACTTTCACTTATTTCAAAAATTGTTTAACGTATTTTTTAAAGTTTGATTTTTTTTTTAATTTTTTACCCAATAATTTAGAGAGATATGGTAAATGAAATAAAACAAAAAATAAACAGCTTATAGTAATTACCATTATGGATTTGTCATATCATATGTAATTATGGATGTGAATTAGTCCAATCTGCAGTGGTGAGGTTCTATGCACAAAAAGGTTGTCAAGTCAACTTTGATAGGAATCGTTCCAGAAGGATAGGCAAGCCAGCCGTTTTTTCGATAGAGAAAAGAGTAGGAAAAAGCAGAAAATGAAATTCAATTTCCACGTGATTAATATAAACAAACAATATATATATATATTGCACATATATAGGAAAAACACAGTAGGAAAAAACAGAACTCCTCACCTTCTGATGACAATGGGTAGTGCCAAAGCGAGGATGTTGCAGAGTGATCATATTCAGCAACATCAAGCAGGTACGAATCACAAAAAAAAAAGAAGAAGAAATTGGAACACTTTTGTGCTGTATTTGAAGAATCAAAGAGTTCCTCTTTCCCACCGCAATTGAAGCCATGTTTTGGCTTTTATGAGATATCTAGACCAGTTTGGAAGGACTAAGGTTCATGTTTAAGAGTGCCTTGGCTATGGCAGCAGGATCAACTAGCTCCTTGAACTTGTCCTTCGAGGCAAGCTTATAATCAGAGAAAAATTGGAATTTTCCCCTTACTTGTGCTGATTGATTACGAACCAGAGAACCGTGGGTCAGGAGAGATTTACCTCGACCGAGCAACAACTTCCGACAAGGAGAGAACAGCTAGTGAGATCGAGCATGAGCTCCAAGATTAGCAGCAGAGGCTTAACGTCGTCATCACGTCGATGTATTTGTCAATAATACGTTAAGTGTGAGGTGTTCATTGTAAGGGAAAAATTTGAGGCATCTGATTAAAAATTTCTCTTATTTCTTGGATAGATCAAGTAGAAATAGAATTCTTGTTTTTCATCTACAAGGCCAATCATAATTCAAAAGCTCTATGAAATTTTTGCTCCGACGGAAAGAAATTAGAACTTGAAAAACTGTGTTTCGGAAGAGAAGAAATAATAAAATATGGAAGACAAAACAATTTGTAGGTTAGTGTCTTTATTTTTATTTCGTTCATCTACTATATAATACAAAATTGACATAAATAACATTAAAATAAAATTAGAAAAAAAATAACTCTTAGATTCTTTATTTTTAAAATTTTCAGGATAATTATTAACTTTTTCTTATTAAAACAATCATAACTTATTCCATAGTACTCAAAATGATATGAAACTTGACCAATTAGAAACTAGACATTCGGTGTATAGAAATTCATTGGTCACACTTTAAATTTAGTGATCGTTTGCTCTTTCAAAAGTCAATCGAAATTTAGCATAAAAAATAATAAATTTTATTACTATTTATTTAGGAGAGAATAACAATCTTCAATTTATATATTAGCGAGATTCAGAATACATCAAATTGTTGATTTGACGAACATTAGATCTAGAGTATCAATTTCAGCAGTCTCTGCCTGGCACTTGAAGTATTTAGACCAACTCTTGATGCTTTGACCTACGAAGATTGAACAAAAGTTAGATGATTTTTTTATAATTATAACATCTATGTTTTTGAAATTATGATTTACCTCCGCATGAATGGTGTGAAATATTCTCTTGCCAACAGTGAAGAAGCTAGCATTTATGACCTGAGCTCCTTCTTCTTAAAGAACGTGGATGATTTCACACAAAAAGATGACGTTTTTCTCTGACCCACTGATCAAAGTGACTTCAACGGCAGAACCCATTTCTTTTAATTCCATGATCGGCGAGTCTGAGCTCGGAGCCATGTTCTTCTTCGCTTCCATCGTAAGAGCCGCCATTTCCAGCCTCATTTTCTCCAGCTTTTCCACTCTTTCCCTGAGTTCCTCCACGTACGACACCACGTAAGTTATCTTGTCTTGATCGGAAAGCACGTCCTGCCAGTAAAATCCGACCGTTGGAGAGAGAGAAGTAAAAAGCTTTGAGGGTTTGAAGTGGTGCGGGGAATGCTTGAAAAAAGATCGAGTTATCGAAACCCTAAAAACAAGATATAATAATAAAATAAGCACTAAAAAGACAAAAAACCCAAACTCTCATAAATTTAAAATAATTAAATGTTCACTAAAAGACAAAAAATCCCAAACTCCTAAAACATCAAATCTTAACAATCTTAAACCTCGAACCCTAATGATTTAGACCTCGTGAAACGTGCAAGCCGAAACCCTAATGAATATTAACCCAAAACCCTAATGAAAGTTACCAAATTTAACGTGTGACCAATAGATTTCTATGCTCTGGATGTCTACTTTTCATTGGTTCAAGTTTCAGGTCATTCTAAGTAATGTGGATAAAGTTATTACTGTTTTAGTAACGAAATGTCAAAATATTATTATGTGAATGTTTAGAAATAGATAACTCAAGAGTTACTATTTAATTTAATTTTATTTTTAATATAATTTATGTCACTTTGTATTATAAATAGTAGCTGATTGAAATGAAAAAAAATACAATAGTCCACAAGTTATTCTCTCTTCTAAATTTTGTTTTTTTTTCCTCTCAAGAAACTCGGCTTTCCAAATTTTGATTTCTTTCAAATTGGTATTAAAGCTATGTCGAATTATGGGAGTACAATGTTGGGGCAAATGCCATTACCACGACTCACTAAGACAAAATACGACAATTGGAGTATTCAGATGCTTGCTTTGTTCAATGCACAAAATCCGTGGGAAGTAGTCGAAAATGGCTACGAGGAGCAAGAAAATATTGGTTCTTCCACAACGAATCAATTGAAAGCATTGAAAGAAATGTGAACGAAAGATAAAATCACTCTCTATCTGTAACAACCCTCGTTTATTTTAAGAATTATGATTTTAAAATGAAAGTGTTAAAGATTTTTCTTTATGAATGTTGGTTACGATTATGAATAATTGGAAGAAGAATACTCTGTCTGGGGTGTATCACACCGTGCACCGGCCCAAGTGTTTGGGTTTGATTGATGTTTGTGTGAAGTCCATTGTTTGATGGTTGCTAGGTTTAAGTTAAGTAATGAAGTAAGTTGAGTTAAATACACTAAAGGATTACCTTCAAGTAAGATCTGGTCGACCCCAGAATTTTGGAAGGGTCGACACAAATGAAAGTTTCGGTCAACCCCAGGATTTAGGAGGGGTCGACACAAATGGAAGTTTCGGTCGACCCCAGGATCGAAGAGGGGTCGACACAATGAATGATTTCGGTGGACCCCAGGATCAGAGAGGGGTCGACACAATTATAATATTTTCGGTCACCCCGCAGGATCAAAGAGGGGTCGACACTTCGTTCACCGGTCGACCCAAAGATTTAGGAGGGGTCGACACAATAGGACCTCCGGAACACTTTTGGTCGACCCTAGGATCGAAGAGGGGTCGACACAACTGGAACTTTCGGTCGACCCCAGGACCGAGCGGTCGACACAAGTCGTTCTCGGGAAACACTTTCGGTCGACACAACAGACGAGCAGTCGACACAAATGACTCTAGGGAATAGATTGGGTCGACACAATTGGACAAGCGGTCGACACATTCATACATGCCGTTGAAAAGTCAGCCAAAACTTGGAGGAATCCAATTGATGGATATAAAAGAAAGATTGATTTTGTTTAGTTAAGAGATAAAAAGGCATGGTCTGTCATTTCCCTACCAGCACGACCTCTTCTCCCTATCTATTTACTCAGAGCTCTCACGTCTTGATAAGGAAGAGGGAGATCGAGAGAGAAAGAAGTTATGTGAGAGAAAGTAGAGAGAAAAGAGAGATATCTTAGAGGAGATAAGGAAAACTCGGAAGTTTTCGTGAAACTGAAGTTCAAGGTAATTTCTATCCTTTGAGTTTCTTTTAAGTTCAGCAATGATAAAATGATTGTATTGTTTGGATTGGTGGATAAAAACGAGTGATTTCATGAAAAGAGATAAGAAAAAGAGTTAAGTATGAACAAAGTTAGAGTTTTGGAAATTCGGTCGATAAGTAGTAGGAATTAGAGTTTATGTTCTTCATAAGAGTTAGAGTAAACTCTTAGAGTGATTTATAGCCATTAGAATCACTGGATTCGGAGCTACGTAAAAAACGTTATGGACGTCGCAAGTCAGCGTACAAAAACTGGGGAGAGTTTGGGTCGACCCCTTGTAGTTTGGGTCGACCGATTCTCGATTTAAAAATGCGACGTCTCTGTTTTGTCAACATGAGTCGACCCCTAATAAGTTGGGTCGACCGGTCCATTATTTCCAAAGAAGTATGCTCACTAATATGTCCCGATACTTAATGTTGCGTTAGTTTTCTGTCATTGGTGTCTTCTAAGAAGTTATAGTGGACTCCTCAAGGAACGATTTAACACCCGTAGCATCACAAATGGATCATTATCAAAGAAGTTATGGTTGTTTGAAGTTAATGAATTACGTTACTTGCGTTTTTAAGGTTTTCAAGTGCAGCAACATATTGATCAAGTTTTTCAATAAAGCTAGGGACCTAAGGTAAGTATGTGTTATATGCGTTTGACCTATTAGAGGTCTACATTGCAAAGATTATGTATTTTTATGATTTTTGATTGATCATAGACTGGTTGGGGTGTAATGCACAATAGACCGACCTCAAGTTATTTGAGGATTGTTTGTGTGCCTTGTATTGATTGATTGATAAGTTTCTATGAGATTTCTTTATTGACATCATGCATCATGTTTTCTACGAATGACAACGAAAATGAATTTCCATGCATGAAAACTACGAATTATAATAAGTGAATCGTATGGGAATGACAGATTGGGTGTTAGGTTGCCCATGGGGGTCTTTGATGCCTACATGCATCCCCGCAATATCTCTATTGATTCGATGAAGACATCTACGATACAAGAGAATAAAGACGCCCTCGGCAATGACTATGGGTTCATGTTACCGTGAGCCCAATGGGGTTGTGCGGTAGGTTGTTATATCTCCTAATGATATAAGTTATGTAAAGGAGAATAAAGACGTCCTCGACAACGGCTATGAGTTCATGTTACCGTGAGCCCAATGAGGTTGTGCGGTAGGTTGTTATATCTCCTAATGATATATACGATATGTAAACCCAAAAGAGAAATCAAGTTTTGTGGATGGTCGTCATATGGGGGCGGATCCACACCACAAAAATGAAATAATCTGCATTATTTTAAATCATATCATGCATTACATCATTCATGTTTTATTTGCACTACTTACTGAGCTTTAAGCTCATTAGTTAGACTTTGCAATGTAGGTGACGAAGCTCGGGATGAGGAATTTAATCCTCATCACGTGCCATGACATGTGGATGAAGCTGTTTTGGAGCGGGCTATTTACAAAACCAAGCAACGACCCGTGGGGAAAGAAAAAGAAAATGGTTTTAATGTATTTGATGTTTTATCGCAAAACTAATTAGATGCTTTACGTTATTTTGAATTATAAACATGTAGTGTTTGTAAAGTTTTATATTTCTAGAATGTGGCTTATGTTTAATTACTTATAAGTGTGATTTGAAAGGTTAGCTTCCGCTTTGTAAGTATAAATATATGTATATGTTTGATAAAAGAATTTTCAATGAAAAGCTTTTTAAATAAAAGTTTAATATATTACAAATAAAAAAAAACAGGGTGTTACGCTATCTCTTATTCCAAGCAGTAGATGAGTCGGGTTTTGAGAAGATTGCTAATGCATTAACTTTGAAGGAAGTATGAGATACTTTGCAAAAAATGTTCAAAGGTGCCGATCGAGTCAAACAAGTGCATCTACAAACTCTACGAGGCAAGTTGGAGGTCATGAAGATAAAAGACTCGGAAGATGTATCTAGCTACGTTACTCGTGTGCAAACAGTAGCGAATGAACTCCAACGAAATGAAGAAACTTTCACGGATGCAAAAGTTGTGGAGAAAATTCTCCGATCATTGACAAATGATTTTGAGAATGTCGTATGTGCAATAGAGGAGTCAAAGAACTTGAAATAAATGTTCGTCAATGAACTCGCGGACTCTCTTGAAGCGCATGAACAAGGCAAGTAGAAAAATAAACAAGAGGTCTTGGAGGAGGCCTTATAAATAAAAATGATCATCAAGGAGGATAAGGCATTATATGCACAATACAACCAAGGAAGAGGACGTGGTTGTGGAGGTCACGGTTTTGATCACAAAAGAAGTCATGGCGTAGAAATAAAAATGAAGAGAGAGGCCAAAAGAGCTAACAAAATTGGAGTGGACGAGGCTGTGGTTATGGAAGAAGTGGTCGATCAAATCGTCCAAATGTCAAATGTTACGATTGCGGCAAATATGGACATTACACAAAGAATTGCTACTCCGAGAAGAAGGTCGAAGAAAATGCGAATCTAGTCGCAGAAGATGAGAACAAAGAAAATGACGTTGTCATGATGGCCCACGAAGACACCACTTCAAATAACGACATGATGTGGTACCTTGACACCGGAGCTAGCAATCATATGTGTGGGCATAAACATCGCTTTGTTGATATGCAAGAGATAAAAGAAGGACATGTGTCTTTTGGAGATGCATTGAAGGTCCAAGTCAAAGGCCGAGGTAAAATATGTTTTTCCCAAAATGATAGAAAAGAAGGTATCATAGAGGATGTCTACTACATACCGGAATCGAAAAGTAATATTCTTAGCATGAAATAATTATTAGAGAAAGGGTGCTCGATTTTCATGAAAGACCTGATGTTGCAGTTAAAAGATAAACATAGCCGATTACTCGTGCATGTGGAGATGACAAAAAATCAGATGTTCAAACTCAACTTGAAGAATATACAAGAAATGTGCTTCCAAGTCAATATGGAAGACAAAGCAAGCTTATGGCACTTATGGTAGTGACATCTACTGTATCATCCTGTTCTTTAATGACAGCGTATTTTTTTTTTTAAAATCTCATTCAAAACTCTTGACTCAAAATCGTAGCGGAAGCGTAAGACATTAAAAGCTATTAACAATATTATCTTCTCATACTTATAAAATACGTCATAGAACATCTACATATATATCAAATTATCATATACATGTCATGGATAGGCAATAGTACAAAATATTTAAGCATTGCCCATCGGATTACTTAACATAAGTTCTTAGTAAAATATTTAAAACTTATTTCTTCTTTCACCCACGAGTTGTCACTTGGTTTCGTAAACATCCCGCTCCAAAGTAACTCCATCCATATATCATGACACGTGATGAGGACTAAATTTCTCATCCCGAGCTTTATCACCTACACCATAAAGCTTAATTAATGAGCTTAAGGCCCAATAAGAAATCATATCACCTACATGCCTAAAATGCTCATGTCATGTTTAAAATAATGCTTCATTTTGTTTTTTATCTTGATTCTTAATTTGATACTTGATCCTTATTCTTGACATGATAAGCGGGCACACGTAAGGGAGAGAATGACACCATTTGGCCTTCCTCACGGACAGCTCACAAAGCACCATTAGGCCCGTTCGGAAAAGCAGTCAATTCAACTTCACCCCCAAATTTTCTTAATATTAATCTTTACTTGCTTGAAATTTCTTTTTCATGTATCGCATGAGAGAATTCTCTAGATAGGGTATTAGCACCATTTGGCCTCCCTCGAGACAGTTCTCCCCATATCTCATTCTCAACATACGGTTGAGCGACGTTTTGAAATCATGCATGATAAAACATTTTCGTAACTTTTCTTAAAACATGATGCATGAATATGAATGCAAGCATAACTTGATTATTTATCATAAAAGTACATACTTGTGAGCATAATATCATTCAAGAAATCAATACACAAACATCTCCAAAATAATCATAAATCTATTTTTATTGTTCATTTCGTGCTTTACGTACTTAGGTGTTACTTATAAAATACAAATGAAATTTAATGTCACACATCACCAATCAATCCCTCAACATAGGGCCGGTGCACAGTGAGATGCACCCAAAAACAGTAATAATACATACACAATCATATTATCTTATTAATCATACTTATTATAACTAAACTAGGCATACAATTCTTAACACACCCTTTATGATGTAGGTCCCGAAGGACATAACACAAGCAATGAATTCTTACCTCGTTTCCAAGCTAAATTTCTATTCATTTTCCTTTAATTTCCTTTATTTGTTTTCAAGAACACCTAGGCTCCAACTTTCTCTCATGCTACTAGAGAGTATTTGAGATCTATGCAAAAAGGAGAATTGAGGGAAGGAAACTTGTTCCATGGTTTTTGGAGCTTGAATGGCCGGACAAAACTCGAAGGGTCAAGGCTGCATAATAATGATTGTTTTTTTAAAAACAATTTCACGTGTGGAAGATGAAAGGTTTTCGGATAACTTCAAAGAGCGTCGACACATTATACAAAGTGTCAACCGATGTTCAAACCCGAGAGTTTTTAGTGTCGACTGGTCACTGTTCACAGGTCGACCCAAAAGACAATGCATCGTGCAAAAAGTGTTGACCCATCCAAATTTACTGTGTCAACCCTACCATAATTTATGTGTCGACCCCTCAAAGTTGAGCCTACACTTTACATGTCGACCCCAACGTTCAAAATGTGTCGACCCAACCTACATGTGTCGACCCCAGCCTACATGTGTCGACCCCAGATTTTCCAGAGACGGATCCTTCAGAGTTGTGTCGACCGCACAAAAAGTTATGTCGACCCAACTGACCATAAGCTTCCAACAACTATATTTTTGTTGCTATAGTTTCATTAACTAATCTTAACGGTCAACATAGGTTAACTTCGTTCATCATTCAACATTAATAAAACTTAAGATATGTGAAAAAAAAGTCGGGTGTTACATCTACATTACGGTGGGCTAAAAGAGTTACAAACGAAAGAAATCGTCTATGGGCTACCCCACATCGATTTCCTGAGAAGTTTTGTAAATGTTGTGTAATTGACAAGCAAGTAAGGACACACTTTCAAAAGAAAGCCGAATATCGTGAAAGAGACCTCTCGAGTTGGTACACACAGACATATGTGGCCCAATTACTCCAAAATAATTTAGTGACAAGATGTATTTTATTACTTTCATTGACGATTATACAAGGAAAACTTGAGTTTATTTTTTGAAGGAAAAATCTGAGGCATTTTAGGTATTAAAAAAATTCAAGGCAATGATAGAGAAGACAGTCAATCTTTACGTGAAAGCTTTACGATCAGATAGATGCAGAGAGTACATGTCCATCGCATTCACAAAATATTGTGAGGAACATGACATCAAAAGATTCTTGACAGTGCCATATTCACCTCAACAAAAAGGCATTGCCGAAAAGAAAAAAAAGAACGATCCTTGATATGGTTCGATCAATGTGGAAGTACAAAAACGTGCCAAAAGAATTTTGGGCGTAGGCAGTGCAATGCACTGTGTATGTGCCAAATTGATGCCCACATACCATATTGACGAATCAAACACCACAAGAAGCCTGAAGTAGTCATAAACTAACGTATCACACTTTAAAGTGTTTGGTAGAGTGGCCTACGCGCATGTACCAGACCAAAGAAGAACCAAGCTCGATGATAAGAGTAAAAAATATGTGTTCATCAGTTATGGCAAGAACACAAAGGCTTTCAAATTGTTTGATCCAATTAACAAAAAGGTGATTATGAGTTGAGAAGTACAGGTGAATGAAGAAAGCACATGGGATTGGAAGAACCAAAAAGAGGCAACACAAGGAGAATCATTGAATGTTGCACCAATAATCACCCAAATAACTTCTCATGAACATGACGAAGAAGAAGAGTCGAGACGACCAAGGATGCAAAGCCTACAAGATCTATATGAATCAACCGATGAAGTGCACTTGGTTTACTTATTAGTAGACTTGGAGGACGTTGATTTTGAAGAAGCGATAAGAGATAAGAAGTGGCAAGCGGCAATGGATGAAGAGATAAAATCAATCGAGAGAAACAAAAAGTGGGATTTAGTCGAGTTTCCAAGAGGACATAAACCCATAGGTATAAAATGAGTTTGCAAAAAGAAAGTGAATTTCGAAAGGAAAAATTGAAAGATACAAGGCGAGCCTAGTTGCAAAAGGTTACAAGCAAAAGGCGGGAATTGATTATGACAAATTCTTTGCTCCGATTACGAGAATGGAGACCATTTGACTTCTTTTATCTCTAGATGCACAACTTATGTGGCCAATCTATGAAATAGACGTAAAATCTGCATTTCTAAATGGAGTCTTGGAAGAGGAAGTCTAAGTAGAACAATCACTTTGGTAGATGAAACCTAGAAATGAGAGCAAAGTATTAAAGCTGAAGAAGGTAATCTACGGTTTAAAGCAAGCGCCTCGAGCATGGAATACCCGAATCGACACTTACTTCAAAGAGAATAACTTCATGCAATGTCCTTATGAGCATGCATTGTACGTGAAGAAAGAGCAAGGTAATTTAATTATTATTGCTCTTTATGTTGATGACCTTATTTTCATGGGAAGCGATGCAAAGATGATTGAAGATTTTAAAGCCGTTATGACTCAGAAATTTGAAATGACGGACTTAGGATTGCTGAAGTATTTCCTTGGTCTTGAGATCATACAAGGAGATTTTGGAATATCCGTATCACAAGAAGCATATACAAAGGACATTCTGAAGAAGAACAAGATGGAAGAATGGAAGCTGGTATCAACGCCAACTGTGCCAGGTACGAAACTCTCTAAATTTGAGGGAGGAGATCACGTAAATGCATGTGAATACCGTAGTTTGGTAGGGAGTCTACGATATCTCACATGCACAAGGTCAGACATCGGTTATAGTGTCGGTATCGTGAGTCGATATATGGAGGATCCAACACAATCGCACTTCAAAGCTATTAAAAGAATTCTTCAATAAATTTGAGGAACTAAGTCACGCGGGCTACTTTATTCAAAGACAAATGAATTCAAGCTGATAGGATACTCTGATAGTGATTGGTGCAAAGATATAGATGACCGAAAAAGTATAGCGGGATACATATTTACATTGGGAATACAATATTTACATGGCTATCTAAGAAGCAGCCAATCGTAACGTTATCAACATGTGAGGCAAAATATGTGATATCATCTTGGTATGTGTGTCACACAATATGACTAAGAAATTTACTACAAGAATTAGATCTACAGGAACATGAGGCAACCGAAATACGAGTCGATGATGAATCGGCTATTGAATTGGCAAAAAATCTCGTTCATCATGAGAGAAGTAAGCATATTGATGTTCGTTTCCATTTTATCCGGGAGCACATAAAGAATGAAGAAGTGAAAATGATTCACGTCTGTTGCTTGAAAATGTAATCACTAAAACACAAGTGCACGTGTCGCAACGTAGTAATAAAAATATCGATCCCACGAAGACAAGTCAAATTTTTAATTTAAAGAATAAATTGCAAAGTATCATAAAGAATAAAGAATAGCATTGAAGGTTTGATTTTTATATCTATCTTCTACTCCTAAATTAAATGGATAATTGAAGTATCTACTAATAACTTAGATTAAGCAGAAAAGTAAAGTTGGTGATCGAATTGAGAATTCGTAAGAATCTCGACTAGGAATTTTTGTAAATTGATTTACTTAGACTGCCCTCGGTGAGTACTGCAGCATTAGTCACAGCATCAGTTTAGTTCTGGTCCGAACAATAATAAACTGGGGCTGGCGTTGCCTCTATGGTTGGGTTTAAGAACTGGTTCGATTTGACCGTACTAGGTTGGAATGAACATGATGAAAACACTCATAGTTAAACCGTGTCACTCGATTTAACCACCTAATGGTTTTAATACATGTCTTAGCAACACGCAATGGCATATTTTCGTGTTGCCCTAAATGATATCAATGGAAACCAATAATTTTTGGGTTTAACACTTAACAAACACGCAAGGGCGTATTGTTGTGATTGCTCGAGAGATAATCATAGCAAAGCAAAGATATATAAACACTTATTAAAACGAGTTCTAAAAGATAGCATGCAATTTCATTAAGCAAATCAATGTACGAAAACTTCTAATTTTAACTCAAACGAAATAGTTCTACACTAACGGTTTCATTCAGCAACATCTTCTAAAGTTACGGAAACACAATCATCTTCCTGCAAATTCGTTACAAGATACGGCTTAATTCGTTGGGCGTTGACTTTGAAACTCTTCCCGGTTTCTTCATTACGAAGTTCGATAACTCCATAAGAATTTATAGCAGTGATCAAATATGGTCCCGTCCATCTTGATTTTAATTTTCCAGGGAAAATCTTCAACCTTGAATCATATAACCCGATGTTAAAGAATCGTTCTTGGATGTTTCTATCGTTCCATCGCTTGACTTTTGCTTTATAGATTTCTGCATTTTCATAAGAGTTGAGCCTGAATTCTTCTAATTCATTAAGTTGCAGCAATCTTTCCTCTCCTGCAGCTTTTGCATCCATGTTTAACTTTGCAACCGACCAATATGCTTTATGTAATAGCTCGACTGGTAAATGGAAAGGTTTGCCGGAGACTAGTCGGAATAGCGATGTTTCTATTGGAGTTTTGAAAGCCGTCCGATACGCCCATAAAGCGTCTGGTAATTTCTCAGCCCAGACTCTCCTTCTGGAATTAACAACTTTTTCCAGTATTCTCTTGATTTCCTAGTTGGATACTTCAGTTTGCCCATTTGCTTGTGGGTGGTATGGTGTTGTAACTTTGTGTTTGACTCCATATTTCTCCAGTAATTATTTGAATTTCCGGTTGCAAAAGTGAGTTCCTCCGTCACTAATGATTGCTCTCGGTGTGCCGAATCTCGTAAAAATATTTCGATGTAAGAAGCGTGTGACAACTGTTGCACCATTAGTGGGAAGAGCCATAGCTTCGACCATTTAGATACATAGTCAATAGCCAGTAGGATGTATTGGTTCCTATAGGATGACGGGAAAGGTCTCATGAAATTTATACCCCACACGTCGAACAGTTCGACTTCTAGGATATTCGTCAACGACATCTCATACTTTCGCGATATATTTCCCATTCTTTGGCATATGTCACAAGATTTTACGAATTCATTTGCATTTTTAAATAGAGTTGGCCAATACAGACCTGATTGGAGAACTTTAGCAGTTGTTCAAGTTCCTCCAAAATGTCCTCTGTATGGTGTTGCAACACTGATGTAGTTTCTTGTTATGGAATGCATTTTCTCACAATCTGATCCGCACATTGCTTAAATAAATAAGGATCGTCCCAATAATAGCTCCGAACTTCTTTAAGAAATTTCTTCCTCTGTTGATAGGTGTAATCGAAAAGGATGATTCTGCTTGCTAAATAATTAACAATGTCGGCATACCACGGGAGTGCCTCTGCTCTGAAAATTTGTTCGTCTGGGAAAGTCTCTGTAATGGCTAAGTTATCCTTCTGTGATTCCTCTTGCTCCAGCCGTGATAGATGATAGGCTACCTGATTCTTCGTTCCTTTTCTGTCGATAAATTCTAGGTCGAATTCTTGTAGCAGTAGAATCCATCTAATTAAGCGCAGCTTGACATCCTTTTTAGACATTAAATATTTGATCGCAGAGTGGTCAGTGTGCACTATTATATTCACACCAACTAAATATTGTCTAAATTTTTCGAAGGCGAATACTACTGCCAATAACTCCTTTTCAGTTGTCGTATAATTCTGTTGTGCTTCGGATAATGTCTTGCTGGCATAGTAGATCGAATGGAAGATTCGATTATGTTTTTGACCTAGCACTGCTCCCATCGCGTAATCACTAGCGTCACACATGATTTCGAAAGGTTTTGTCCAATCCGGAGCAACGATGATAGGTGCTGAAGTGAGCTGGCATTTTGATTCTCGAAAAGCTTGCTGGCATGCTTCATCAAAACAAAATACTTTGTAATTTTCCAGTAATGAGCAGAGTGGTTTGGATACCTTTGAAAATATTTAATGAAACGGCGGTAGAAACTAGCGTGTCCTAAAAAACTTCTTACTCCCTTAACTGAGGTTGGAGGGGGCAGCTCATCGATTACTTCAATCTTGGCTTTGTCGACCTCCATTCCTGCTTTGGATACTCGGTGCCCGAGAACTATTCCCTCAGTTACAATAAATGGCACTTTTCCCAGTTTAAAACGAGGTATGTCTCGGTACAGCGCTTCAACACTAGTTCCAAATTTTTTAAGCAATCATGAAAAGAATTTCCCACCACAGAGAAGTCGTCCATAAAAATTTCCAAGAAATCTTCAACCATGTCCGAACAGATGGACATCTTGCAACACTGGAACGTTGCTGGAGCATTGCAATGTCCGAATGGCATGCGCCTGTAAGCGAATGTGTCATAAGGGCATGTAAATCTAGTTTTCTCCTGATCTTCTGGTGAGATGGCAATCTGATTATAGCCTGAGTACCCAACTAGGAAGCAATAGAACTCCTTCCCTGCTAATCTGTCGAGCATTTGGTCGATGAATGGCAATGGAAAATGGTCCTTCCTTGTCATCATGTTTAACTTTCTGTAGTCTATGCATACTAGCCAACCAGTGATAACACGGGTTGAGATGAGCTCATTATTTTCATTCGCTACTACAGTAGTTCCTCCTTTCTTTGGAACACATTGGACTGGACTTACCCAAGAGCTGTCTGAAATTGGGTAAATGATACCTGCGTCCAACAGTTTTATGATTTCCTTTTTGACCACCTCCTTCGTAACTGGGTTTAATCGCCGTTGTCCCTCTACTGATGGCTGGTAATCTTGTTCTAGCAGAATTTTATGCATACAAATGCTTGGACTGATTCCCTTTATATCGGCAACCGTCCATGCAATGGAATGTCTGTGTTTTTTTAATATCTCGAGTAATGCAGCCTCCTGTTCATCGCTCAGTTTATTTGAAATGATGACAGGTAAAGAATTACATGTTCCAAGATAAGCGTACTTGAGATGCTGTGGCAATTGCTTTAGCTCCAGTGTCGGTGGTTCTTCTATCGAGGATTTCATAACTCGATATTCCTTCTCATCCCTGTTGAGGGGCTCAACGTCTTTTCCCCTGGGTTTCTTCCAAGTTCGAGGATCGGTAGAATCGAACTTGACATTCTTTTCTGCAGCTCGGGGTACATTTTTCTCTAACATGAAGCCTTCATTTTCCGAAATGGAAAAACAATCTTCAGCTTCTACAGAGCATTTTAGTGCGTTCAGGACATTGAACTTGACTTCTTCATCGTTGAATCTCATTGTTAATTCTCTTTTTTCCACATCAATGAGAGTTCTGCCTGTAGCCAAGAAAGATCTTCCTAGGAGGATTGGGACCTCTTGATCGACTTCGTAATCCATAAGGATAAAGTCGGCTAGGAAAATGAATTTGTCAAACTTTACTAACACATTTTCAATTATTCCTTCGGGATATCCAATGGATCTGTCAGCAAACTAAAGTGTTACTGAAGTTGGCTTTGCTTTTCCAACATCTAATTTCTTAAAAATCGACATCGGCATCAAATTAATGCTAGCTCCTAGGTCACACAGGGCTTCGCCAACGTATTGATTTCCTATCGTGCATGAAATCGTAAATTTACCAGGATCACGTAACTTTGGCGGAATCTTATTCTGAATAATGTAGCTGCATTCTTGTGTCATCGCCACAGTTTCGTATTCCTCTATCCGTTGCTTCTTTGATACAAGATCTTTCATAAATGTTTCATAATTCGGCATCTGTTCCAAAGTTTCAACCAGTGGAATATTGATGTGTAGTTTCTTTAATACTTCCATGAATTTCCCAAATTGTTTGTCCTGTGTTTGCTTTTGCAGTCGTTGAGGAAAAGGTGGCGGAAGTCTTTCAACTGACGTATTTTTCTTCTGATGCTGCTTTGATGCGGCAGCATTAATCGCAGTTTTAACTGTATTACTTCGTTCTGCGACTTCCTCCCTATCAGCCTCTGTATTATTCTCCGTAACTTGTTCCCTAGGATTTATTTCAGGATCTTTCACAGTTTCCACTTCTCTATCATTGCGCAAAGTGATGGATTTACACTGTTCTTTTCCTTCTCGTGTTGGCGTTTCGGTGTCGCTTGACAACATTCCTAATGGTTTATCCTTTAATGCTAGCGCGAGCTGACCCACTTGATTTTCTAGATTCTATGAGATGCAACCTGATTCTGTAAGATCGCATTCATATTTTGCATAATTAGCTCGGATCGTTCCATAAATTCATTAACTTTCTGCTCAAATAGTTTAGATTGCTCAGGTTGCTGTTGGCGGTTTTGTTGAGTAGGAAATCCTTGGTTAAACCCTTGTTGTGCAGGTTGGAAATATTGATTCTGCGTTCGTGGTTGCTGTTGTTGGCTCCACTGATTACTTGGTTTCCATCCTTGCGTAAAATTATTCCGATTGTTCCCCACGTAATTGACTGCTTCGGGATTTGACGGACAATATTCGTAAACATGTTCTCCCGAACAGTAAGAGCATGAAATACTTTTGAAAGGTTGTGGGTTGGCTTGCTGCATGTTCAGATTCTTGAGAGTGTTGTTGAGTGTAGTCATTTGAGCAGCTAGGGCCATCACTGGATCAAGATCTAAAATTCTAGGTTGGTTATTTGTCGCTCTCTTCGGTGCTGCAACTCTCTCTATCGGCCATTGATAATTATTCGTAGCCATATTTTCCAGCAGCGAAAAAGCTTCCGCGCATGATTTGGATAAAATGGCTTTGTTTGCTGCTGCATCTAAAAGAGATCGAGTCTGTCCGTGTAATCTATTGTAAAAAGTTTCCAGCTGGACCCATTCTTCAACACCATGATTCAGACATTGCCGTAACAATTCTTTGAACCTCTCCCAAGCTTCATAAAAGGATTCAGTGTCCTGTTGTCTGAATATCATGATTTCCCCTCGCAGCTTTGCGTTCTTTACCGGTGGAAAATATTTTAGCAGAAACTTCTTGGCTAAATCCTCCCAAGAAGTTATAGAATTTGGCGGTAAAGAATTCAACCATGCTTTTGCCTTGTCTCGGAGTGCATACGAGAATAATTTTAATCAGAGAGTCTCTCGATTGACTGCTGAATCTTCGAACGAGTCACATAAAGATGTGAACTCCTTAATGAACGTGTTTGGTTCTTCGGTTGCTGAACCATTAAACCTACCGATGGTTTGCAACATTTGAAACATAATCGGCTTCAACTCGCACATCGCTTCATTGTTTTCGGGTCAAAAAATTCCAGGATTTAACCGCTCTAAATCTGGAATTGCATAATCCCGAATTGGTCTTTCTTGCGCATGACCGTGGTTTGCTCGTTGGAATGCATTTTGAGCCATTAGTTCTTCTTTCACTGCTCCGCTTTGATTTAAATTTTGGCGTCTTCTCTCTCGAAGCGATCTTTCAGGTTCGAAGTCGTAAGGAATGAGCTCTCGTTCCTCGTCGTTTTGCATAAGCACCTGAAAAATTAAAAAGAACCGTAAAAATCTTTCTTTTTGAATTTTCAAAATTTTTAAAGTTAGAGTTAGTTATATTCACAAATATTTCACAAAGAATTCTAAAAATAAAAAATTTGTGTTGTCCCCAGCAACGGCGCCAAAAACTTGTTGCTTGAAAATGTAATCGCTAAAACGCAAGTGCACGTGTCGCACGTAGTAATAAAAATATCGATCCCACGAAGACAAGTCAAATCTTTAATTTAAAGAATAAATTGCAAAGTATCATAAAGAATAGAAAATAGCATTGAAGGTTTGATTTTTATATATATCTTCTACTCCAAAATTAAACGGATAATTGAAGTATCTACTAATAATCTAGATTAAGCAGAAAAGTAAAGTTGGTGGTCGAATTGAGAATTCGTAAGAATATCGACTAGGACTTTCCGTAAATTGATTTACTTGAACTGCCCTCGATGGGTACTGCAGCATTAATCACAACATCAGTTTAGTTCAGGTCCGAACACTAATAAACCGGGGCTGGCGTTGCCTCTATGATTGGGTTTAAGAACAAGTTCGATTTGACCGCACTAGGTTGGAATGAACATGATGAAAACACTCCTAGTTAAACCGTGTTACTCAATTTAACCACCTAATGGTTTTAATACATGTCTTAGCAACACCCAAGGGCGTATTGTCGTGTTGCCCTAAATGATATCAATGCAAATCAATAATTTTCAAGTTTAACATTTAGCAAACACGCAAGGGCGTATTGTCGTGATTGCTCAAGGGATAATCATAGCAAAGCAAAGATATATAAACACTAACTATCAGGAGTTCATATAATTCACAGAAATTAAAACGAAAAGCAAAGGGAGAGAATTTTGGTCCTCGTCGTTGGTCGCACAACCTCGTTCCCCCGCCGCCGTTAACCTCTTCTTCGGATTTACGCCCGAAGCTTGATCGTGAATCCCGCTCTCCAATTCTACACACTCAATCTGTGATATTCACCTTCCTTTAAGTAGTTTTCGTGCAGCTTCAGCAGATTTGAGAGACGGTTGCGATTTGGAGGAAGATCTAGATCCGTTTGGAAAGTAGTTGAGATTATGAAGAATTTCCAAATCTTCAAAGATATTCTTGTTTCCAAATTTGATTTTGAGTTGATTCTTCATTCTTTTTCGTGATTCTTCTAGCCTTTATTTTCATTAATCTTCTGCAATTACATGGAAACAAAAATCCTGTGATAATACAAAATATACAAAATATCGGGTATCACGTAAAAACAGCGTTACTGATGCTGTGGCATCGCTGCCGCATTATCCCTAAAAAATCCGATTATTTCAGTTAAATCATTACTGATTCCTAGCAATTTGACCCCTAAAACCTCTTGAATATTAAGTCTGTTTTAGACTTAACAACGTCATAAGCCATGAACAAAAAGCAGATATTTTTACAAAACCTTGCCAACGATTTTGTTTGAAAACTTGAAGAAGATGATCGAAATTGAGGATCAGAAAACTTTGAGTTTAAGGGAAGAATTTGTTGAGCATTAAATTCAATGAAGTAAATGGTATTAAAAACTAGACAGTTTTTTAGACTATATTTCGACTTACTTTTTAAAGGTCAAAATGTTACCAAATTTAACGTATTACCTATGGATTGCTATGCCCGAATGTCTACTTTTCAGTGGTTTAAGTTTTAGGTCATTCCGAGTAGTGTAGAGAAAGTTATTATTGTTTTAGTAACAAAAGATCAAAATATTATTATGGAAGTTTTTAAAAATAAATAGTCAAAGAGTTACTATTTGATTTAATTTTATTTTTAATGTAGTTTATGTCACTTTGTATTATAAATAGTGGCTTAATGAAATGAAAAAAATACAAGAGTTTACAAGTTATTCTTTCTTCTAAATTTTATTTTTTTTCCTCTTAAAAAATTTAGTTTTCCAAATTTCAATTTCTTTCACTTCTTCCCTCTCAGCTTTTTTCTGTTTCTTATCATCTTTTAAATATGAGGGTATTAACCCAGATTTATAGCCACCATCGTCGATGAGATTGGTTCAAAAGCCAGACCCGAAAGAGACGTTTAAGAACTGCGCTTTGTCAGTTAATGTTCAAGGTAGGGCCGTTTTTTTGGAGATATTCTTTCAGGATACATATTTATATTTTGAAGAAATGTTATCGTAGAAAGATTCTATTTTTCAAAATGTCAAACAATTTAGAGACAAGGGTCTAAGTTATAAATAAATAAAATACAGTAACTATAATTATGGATTTCTAATCATATGTAAATCAGAATGTTGTTAGTCCAATCTACAGTGGTCAGAGTGCTATTTAGTAGTTACAAAAACAAAAAGGCTGCATAAATATGCAAAAATAGTCAACTTTGAAGACGGCCGTTTTTTTAGAGAGACGCAGAAAATTACTGCAATTTCTGGGTGATTAAAGAAATACTTAATCTAAACAATATTTTTTTAAACTTAGAAGTTATTTGTCATTTGGTTTGGGCACACCTAGGTGTGGCATCCGAGCGAGCCGGCTCGCTGACTCACTCAAATTACTCGACACTCCAACGATTTGTGTTTGGCTCATATCGTTATACTTCCGAGTCGAACCTGACTCGAGCTCAGTATTTGAGCTCGCGAGCTCGAGCAAGGCTTGCTTGCTCTCGAGTTAGCTGGCTCAAATCGCTATAATACCGAGTTGATCCTGGCTCGAGCTCAATATTTGGGCTCGCAAGCTCAAGCAAGTGAGCCTTGCTCGTGAGGTGGCTCGTTTTTCAATTCCTATTTCATCGTTTGGGGGATTCTAAGCACCGTCGTCGCTGCTTTGATCTGGCAGAGTCAAGATGTTGGAAGACAAGATAGCCGCTATCAACGGGTGGTGCGAAAGGTCAGGTCGTCGAAAAACATGGACATAAGCTGCTAATCATCCAACCTCTCAAATGCATTTCTGACATTGATGGCTGCAGGAGTTTCGGGAGTCGTCGAATAAAGGGAGCTCGAGGAAGGCGATGGAGATGCTGAAAAAGCGTCGGTGAGAAACACGGCGGGCAGAGGAGAAGTCGAGAAAGTTGTCGACCCAAGAGGGGTGATTGGGCATCATGAACCTAGAACCTACCTTGGAATGTGTGAATTTAATAGATAATTTTATTTTTTTAAAATAAAAATATAATATAAATTTGTTATTTTTATTTACTTGTTCATGTACTCATTTATAAGTGTTTATCATATTTCTAATCTTATAATAACGAAAATAACTTCTTAAGAACATATACAAGATACGTGTCTTGAAAAATATTTAGTTTGTTTATGCTCGGGAGGCTTGGCTCCCTGTGCTTGGGCTGGGCTCGCTGTGCTTTGGGCTCGGCTCGAATAAGTTTGAGGCTCGCAAGCCGGTTCGAGCTAAACTCGGCTCGAATAGGCTCGGCAGACTCGACAAGTTCGACAGGTTCGACTCGAAAAGCTTTAGGAACACCTAGTATATGGTTCAAAAGCAACTCTATGTTTAAGTTTGTTAGGCATAAACTTAACCATCTAGTATTTAAGTAGTATAAACAATTATTAATCTTATGAAGGAAAATATTCAATATGGAAAGTATTAGGAAAAAAAATAATAATAAAGATTTGGTTTCGACTTTAATGCAGTAGTAAACTAAATAACAGAACGAAAATAGCAATTATAAAATTAGTGTCGAAGTAAGACATAATTAATTATTGGCTTCAATTTCGTTTCCCTCACCAAATTGAACGGTCCGGCATTTCATTTCAACACGTTTAAATTTTTACAACCTTTAGGTGGATATACCTTTTCTTTTAGCAAAAAGGACCATTATTCTCTGAGTTAGCACCAAAAGAGTTTGCCCTATAAAAATTGTGGTTATATTTTATGCTTTGGGCAATGACATATATATGCACCTAAGATTACTAACTTATTTAATTTCATGGTCCTGCTCAAATTTACACTTAATTTTGTACAAAGATCAGCGTTCGATTATTTAATCAAATTTGAAATCGTGGAATATCATGTTTTTGTCACGAATCAAGTTTGTGAAGACAACACTTACGTAAAATATTAATTTTGAAGAAAAAAAACAAGTAATAAAACCTTAAAACTAGTGGTTAAGAGACAAGACCATAGCTATGCTTAGTGACAATCAAACATTAAATTATCTAAATCAATAAGGCAACCCTAGTTTTCCCCTTTTGGTAAATTCACTTGAACTTGCTCGCGTTCCAAGGGCAGGTGTTACTAGCTATTCAGTAACTAGAACGAATAGCAGAGGAGAAATGCTGTTTTTGCTTTTCTTAAAAAAACGTATTTCCCATCTCTTTATTCGCTTCACTATTTATACTACTACAAAGGGTCGTGCAAGGTTATTTTTATTACAGGTATTCCACGCATTCACTAAGCCATCCAGGTCTACTCTTGGCACTCTCAGTCTTGATTGCTTCTTCTCCCTTAGTTTGTAATTCCTTTCCACTCACTTGCCACCCACTAACAGCATGTGACACCATTTATGGGAAAAAAACTAACTCTTAAACTGTGTCTGTCTAAATCGATAAGTAAACCCTCTAAATCAATAAGTAAACCCTCATTGCTCTCTTTCTGCTTCAATGTAACACGCTCTCATTTCGATGCATTCTATTGTTGGTTGCTCTAATTTGGTTTTCACTCACTAATATGCCAGATTTGGTTTGCTTGGTGAGAAAGCATACAAAACTGAAATCAAATCAGTTGTTTCTTTGCACCAGATATGACTCGTGCAACATGCAATGTGCAGTGGTAGACTACATACATCAGTATGTTTGCCCTAAAATACAAAATAATGCAACGGATTGTAGTGATTAGTTGAAATTTTTTACCAGTATTAGCCTCGTTCAACGTGATCATCTTCTGAATTATAATCTTAATTGTAGTGAATATCTCATCCTCTAAACATTGTCAGTTAATTCTTATAATTTTATCGCAATTTTAACGAATAATTTTAGAAATTTATCTAAAAGGGCTATTAATTTTCATCAATTTAGTTAATTTTCATAAATTATAAAAAATTGCAAGAATTTATAGAAAAAAACTACAAGAAACTATCGTAATAAATTTATATGGTAACTTAAGTTAATTAACCTCACAAAAAACACTCGTTAATTATAATCTTTTTTACATTTTTAATGTCATAACTAGATTGATGCTAATCATCAAAGTTAACGTAATATAATAGAGTGTTTGTTAAATTATGATAATTTTACTAGGGTATTATTGATGGCTAACTCATGATTTATGCAATTAATTAAAAGAAGAAAAATGATAGAATAGTAGTAGGGAAGGGTAGAGCAGTAAAAAAGAAAAAAAGATTGAAGTCGCTGTGGAGGAGGGCCAAGTCTGTCTCCACAGAAATGGATCTTTGCACGTTATCAAACTTAGAAGCTGCGGAAGACAGCATCTGCTTTCACTCTCAGTCTTTCCCCAAGACGACAAACTGAGACTAGAGAGAGGGTGAGGAGAGAGAGACAGCTCTTCCATATGCTTTCACTGCACTGCCAAGAACAACAACTGCATCTCGAATAGCTCTTTGTGATTGTCTTGTGTTTTACCTTTCAGATCATTAATCTTCCGAGTTTTTCCTGAAACTTCAGCTCCAGGAAGATGCGTTTGCTTTCTCGGTATAACTTTTCCTCGCTTGTTTCCCCGAAAGACTTCAGTTTCTGAAGTTCTCTTCGTTCTTCGCAGCAAAGATCTCATGGAAAAGCAAAATCTTCGAATCTAGGTCTCCTATAGATCAGCCATTTTTGAGATTTGTAGCCATACAATCGGGCAAGATTGATGATTTGCAGAGTTTCAGATCACGCCCATGAAAAGGCTCAACTGTTGCAAGCCCGTTGCAGAGAACGGGAAGGTTGTGACGAGGCAGTCGTTGGGAGAGTACAGGAGAGCAGGGTCATGGTCCAAGTATTTGGTTTCTTCAGGGGGAGAAATAAATGAGGAACCGCATTCTCTTCCCCTCAAATTGGTTCTAAAGCTGGGGCTCGATATTTCTCGGGGAATGAAGTATCTTCACGCACGTGGAATTCTTCATCGAGACCTTAAATCCGAGAATCTACTTCTCGATGAAGACATGAGCGTAAAGGTTGCAGATTTCGGCATATCGTGTTTGGAATCTCAGTGCGGAAACGCCAAAGGATTTACGAGCACTTATCGTTGGATGGCTCCCGAAATGATCGAGGAAAAACATCATACTAAGAAAGTCGATGTTTATAGCTTCGGCATTGTCTTTTGGGAGCTTTTAACCGCGCTTACTCCATTCCATGACATGACTCCCGAGCAATCTGCATTTGCGGTCAGCCAAAAGGTATTGCTAGAAATATTTATGCATTTATTGACCAATGAAAGAGGAGAATTACTGAGTTTGAACTGAGTACTGATCCTCCAAATTCGAACTACATAATGTTAGCAACAAGAAGGCAAAAGTTTGCAGGCAAAAGTTTTCTCAGATCTCTCTGTGTTCCTTTCGTACAAACTTACATAGTTTTATAGTCAAGGGCTTGCCTCTTCGAATACCAAAAACTAATCAAGACTCCTAATAAATAGTCTGGCCACCCTACCACACCTATTATTGATTTTTCCAACGCATGCCTAAAACTATTAATGCTATTATGGGAATACCAAACGACAAAAGCAAAACAATCTTCCTAATTTAAGTTTACTTCATGACACATAATTGGCAAGTAGATTCAGATTTTGTAATTATGTGAAGATTATCTCCAAATTTCACTGTTTTTTATTGAACTTGTCCGCAGAATGCGAGACCACCTTTGCCGGCAGGCTGTCCGGTGGCGTTCGGCCGGCTGATAGAGCGGTGCTGGACGAGCAATCCGACTAGACGACCAGAATTCGAAGAGATTGTTGTGATATTAGAGAGTTATTCAAAGGCAGTAGAACAAGACCCTGAATTTTGTTCTGCTGTTCGACCAGAATCTAATCGAGCCCTTTCTATATGCTTTTCGAAGTGTAATCGGCAGAAAAGATTAGCCTTTCTGAAACCCACCATGGTTTCTTGAACAGAGGATGTTTATTGCATCTTCCTGTTCGAAGCTTTTGTTTTATGCCTTCAAACAAGAAATCTGTAATTGGAATTGCATGGCAACGAAAGAAGAACATGCTTTAGCTGCTCTTCAATCATCTCATTAATTATTATTTATTTGACATTATTTCTAATAAATAATTAAAAACTATTGTTTACAGTTTAAATGTACTAATTATGACTTGGTAAGCAGTTGGACACTAAGACAGTTTGGCCGAGTGGTCTAAGGCGCCAGATTTAGGCTCTGGTCCGAAAGGGCGTGGGTTCAAATCCCACAGCTGTCATTCTTTTTATTTTCTCTCCAGCCGGGCCCACCAATCATGTAATTATTGAGTTGCTTTTCTAATTCTCTTATTTTCCTATACAACCAATTTATTTATTTTATCGTTTATTAAATATTAATTTCCAAATCAAAATGGGAAAAACCCAATACATAATAAAAATTTTCAGATGTAAATCAGAGCACATAGAACCGGATCTGCAATTTCGGGATTGTTTTGGATCCCTTTCAATTCCTCCCAAAGTGTGAAATTGGTCTTTAAAATAATTTGGAAAAAATAAAAAATAATAAAAAACACATATATTAAATTCAACTATCAACAACAAATCCAAACACGAATTCCAACTATCCAACATTAAAAGCCAACTAACATGATATTATTAGCTTTAAAAGTGTGTTTAAAACAAACAATTGTTTTTTATGATAACTATGTAAGATGAGCGTGAAAGATAAAATAAACTCTTTACAATGCTTAAATTAGACTTAACCATTCATGAGAAATACTTTTTTTGAAGGGTACAATTAAAGTCTAACAATTTGTTTAAGTGCTGCACAAATTTCATATATATATATGCAGTTTGTGTCGACCCCTAGCTTGTTTGTGTCGACTCTTAGATAAATTTGTGTCGACTCATAGTGTTTGTGTCGACCCTTGTACAATCTAGGAGCTTAACTTTCATTATTTGTGTCGACCCCTAGTTTCGTGTGTCGACCCTTAGAAAATCCAGAAGCTACCCCTAGTGTTGATTGTGTCGACCCCTAGAGTGTTTGTGTCGACCCCTGTTCAGTCTTTCCGATTTTGTCAACCCACTCATAAATCTTTTGTCGACCCAAAAGGCAGTTCAGCCTTCAGCGTGCAATTGTGTCGACCCATTTAATAAGATTATGTCGACCCCATAAATGACATTGTGTCGATCCTACCAATATCCTTGTGTCGACCATTCTTGCATTTTACATGTCGACCCAACCCATTTTGTGTTGACCCATCCAAACATTGTGTCGACCCCAGCTTTTCCAGAGAATGATTCTTTAAGGTTGTGTCGACCGCAAAAACATTGTGTCTACCCCAA
Source organism: Begonia fuchsioides (assembly GCA_003255005.1). NCBI lineage: Eukaryota > Viridiplantae > Streptophyta > Magnoliopsida > Cucurbitales > Begoniaceae > Begonia > Begonia fuchsioides. The sequence continues at coordinate 56,038 of QAOC01032914.1, forward strand.
CAATTTCTAGAGAAGATTTTGTGTCAACCCCAACAGCAATTGTGTCGACCCAATTCGGAAAATCAGCACTAAAGGTCAGAATATTCTCAACGACTATATTCTTGATGTGTCTACCGGCTAATGCTTGTGTCGACCTCAACTGGATTTGTGTCGACTCAACTGAACAGATCAGCAACAATCTATAAATAGATGAAACGATCTTATTTTGAGGAGATTTTTTACGAAGAGAAAACACGTCCAAACTCTGCCAAATTTATTTTCAAATATCTCTCTTACTCTCTCATCATTGTATTCATCTTTGATCATCATTCTTGTGATCGAGAGAGTCGGTTTAGAAACAGCAAACTTCTTAAACACTCTTGTTGAGGAATTCATTGTAAAAAGGGTGACGCTCCTTCAAGAAAAGAGTCAAAAGGTTTGGTTGACACCTGTAAGTCAATCAGAGTGAAGCTAAAGGTTTGAGCGAGAAAGATCTTCAAGGAGGTACCTTGAAGCGCGGACGTATGCAAGGTTGGCCGAACCGCGTTACCAATCTAGTGTCACTCTCTTACTTTAAACTCTTATTTATCTGTTTAAGTATTCATCACTAGAGTTTAGAAATAACTAAACAATTCGCACGAACTTGACTTAGTAAACAAAAAAGTTTAGTTAACTTATTTCCCCCCCCCCANAGATTCAAATAGATGGTTTTGGTCTGTTTTATTCCCGTTTTTACCCTTAGTCTATATTGTCTAGAACCGGTTGGAACTTAAAAAACTATTGAAATAAGAAATTGATATGTGCAATTGAGTCTCCCTCTCTCCTCATCTAATTTGGTAGTTATTAGTTGCAAGTTGGTCAACTTGAGCTTTTTGTTGTTGTTTCTAATATTAATTATTGAGGCTAATACTACAATGTCGTTGATTGAAATTCATAGAGACCTCAAATAATTGCTTAAAATTACTTCAGAACAATAAATTAAATACTAATGCCAGATAACGATATTCTCTCATTGTCCACAGTTGTGTATAATTCATATAATAAATATTATAAATCAGTCATATTCCAATACGTCAACGTATTCAATTAAAGAATATAAAAAATAAATAAATATAGTATTACCTAAATTTATATAGTGTTATTTTATTGTAGGATTTTAGGTTTTTGTCCAATGTTTTGATTATGGACTATAAAAAAGTCAACATCAATCTTAAATGGTTATCGTCATAGGTCAAAAGCCATAGTAGCATTTCCCGTGTCAAATACTGCATAAATGAATGGAATCGTACATCATTGTTTGAAGTTTAGGATTTAACTTTGACATTACTTTCGGTTGGTTATTTGTTTTTCACTCGAATCATGATTCTGTCTATCACCATTGCATACTTGCGATCACGACCTGGTTTGGATGGAGGCAACCGTTTCCATATTTAATTGTCGTTTTAAATCTCTTAGAAACATTTTGAACAATTCTACCGAACCCTTAATCAGATCAATCAAACCAACATTCATTGTTCATGATTGAACCCACTATCATGCAAAATATAAGACATGTTGCTATGTGTAATATCACCAGGTGACTGGCATTCCATGTCACGTAAATGGTTGGATTAAATGACAAAATTTTCTTTTTTGGTTATTTCAATTTTGGACAGAATTTTGAAATATCCATTGTTTTGACGACACGTGGCTCGATTTAGCCGAATAAAAACATTCCGAAGGAACAAAACCAGCTGAGAAACCGGCGGTTGCAGGCCGTCCGAGCGGGTGGGGAGAAAGGTACAGCCGCCGCCTTTTCTTCTTTTCTTCTGACAATACATTCTATTTCAGTGACTTTTGTAACTGCCTTTTCCATTTCTCTCGATTTCCGTTTTACCCAGTATCGGATTTCTCCTTTTTCTCGCCCTCGCGCGAGTAATGACCGATTCCCTCTGAATCCCTTTCTTCCATACCTGATTTGGAGGTACCTTGTTTATAGTCCTCTGCTTCGCTGATCTGTTTTACTTTAGAAATTTTCATCTTATGGGGTCATTTCCTTATTTCTTGGCGCTACAGTTTGTTTATTTCGTGATTATTTTCATCTTGGTCTTTGCTTTTTGTTTGATAGTTGTGAGGATCTGGGAGAATTTGATTTTGTGCTTTAATTTTTCATCTTTATCGATTGGAATATTGGTAAACTGTGGCTAGGAACGCTATATTATTCGTGATTGAACAGGATTTGTGCTATACGGGCCATCTTGAATTTCAATTTAGATTTAGAATCTCGTTTTGATTCGTAGGGAATCATGATTTCATTGGTCTTACCCTATTTTGGGCTGGATCTAATAGATATGCTGGCATGCTTGACTTTTATGTTGTAGCGCTCTCCTGAGCGTTGTTCTTTAATTTTCTATTCATAGGCATGCCTGAAAGTACAATGGCTGATGCTGATGAAGGAGCTGTAAATGCCTGCGGTGAAACTTCAAAAGTTGGGGCGGGAAATTCAGTTCAAATTGATTCTCCAAAAGAAAAATTTAGTACCCCAAGTCAACGTACTGATCTTGCTACTGATGGGGCTGTAGATACTTCCATTGAAAGACTGTATGAGAATGTGTGTGATATGCAGAGCTCTGATCAATCTCCCTCAAGGCGAAGTTTTGGATCTGATGCAGACGATTCTAGGATTGACTCAGAATTACGCGAGCTTGTTGGTGGTGAGATGAGTGAATTGAAAATAATTGAGGAAGAAATAAAGAAGCCGGAGGATTTTCTTTGTGAATCGAGTTTGAAGAGGGCGAGTTTGTCCGGTGGAGCAAAATCAGGAAATATAGACAAGACTCCATTGAAGAAAGCTTCTCAATCTCAGTTGGAGTATGGAACCTCGACAAAATCGAGTCTCAAGGGGAAATCTTCGAATGATAAAACTCCTTCGATTAACAAGAATGAGAAGAATCTGAACAAGAATTCACCAGTTTCCATACTGAATAAACAGCGGAATTCTACTTTGGGAGGTCATAAATTTCAGAGTAAAGTTCCTGAATCAGAATTAGAAAATCCCGATCTTGGACCGCTTTTACTCAAGCAAGCAAGAGATCTACTTTCTTCCGGTGAGAATACTCGTAAAGCTCTTGAACTCGCTCTACGAGCATCCAAATCTTTTGAAACATGCGCAAAAGGGAAATCTAGTTTAGAACTGGTCATGTCTTTGCATGTTGCAGCTGCAATATATTGCAGTCTCGGTCAATACGATGAAGCCATCCCTCTTCTAGAGCGTTCAGTCGAAGTTCCGGCAATTGAAGAAGGACAAGGACAAGCACTCGCTAAATTTGCAGGCCAAATGCAATTGGGGGACACTTATGCAATGATGGGTAAGCTGGAAAACTCAATAGTATGTTACACATATGGGCTGGAAATCCAAATGCAAGTTTTAGGAGAAACTGATCCTCGAGTGGGCGAGACTTGTCGATATCTTGCCGAGGCTCACGTTCAAGCCTTGCAATTTGATGAGGCCAAGAGAATTTGTCAAATGGCTTTAGATATTCACAAAGAGAATAACGGGCCGGCCTCCCTCGAAGAGGCTGCAGATAGAAGGTTAATGGGTCTTATATGCGAAACAATGGGAGATCATGAAGCTGCCCTCGAGCATTTCGTTCTGGCCAGTGCGGCAATGGTGGGAAATGGGCAGGAAATTGAGGTGGCATCTGTAGATTCCAGCATTGGAGACGCCTACTTATCATTATCCCGCTATGACGAAGCTGCTTTTGCTTATCAGAAAGCCCTCACATCTTTCAAAGCCACGAAAGGAGAGAATCACCCTACCATTGGCTCTGTCTTTGTTCGATTGGCTGACTTATACAACAAGACTGGTAAAATGAGAGAATCTAAGTCATACTGCGAAAACGCCCTCCGAATATACGAAAAGCCGATACCCGGGACAGCTCCTGAGGAAATAGCTAGCGGTCTTACCAATGTATCAGCAATTTACGAGTCGATGAACGAGCTTGACCAGGCTCTTAAGCTGCTGCATAAAGCGTTGAAGATATCTGTCGATGCTCCTGGCCATCAGAGCACCATTGCCGGGATCGAAGCTCAGATAGGTGTTATGCATTACATGATGGGGAACTACTCTGAATCTTACAACTATTTGAAGAAGGCAACTTCAAAACTTCGATCAAGTCGAGAGAAGAAATCAGCCTTCTTCGGTATCGCTCTTAACCAAATGGGACTTGCTTCTGTTCAGCTCTTTGCAATAAATGAGGCGATCGAATTATTCGAAGAAGCCAGAAGTATATTAGAACAAGAGTGTGGCCCTTATCATCCTGACACTCTTGGAATATATAGCAACCTTGCTGGCACTTATGATGCAGTTGGCAGGTAATCTCTCTCGTTCGTTGATAATTGATGTTCGATTACATTTGAGAAAATTCTCGTTTTGATTCATTTGAATTGCCTTAAATTTGTGATTAAATTGTTGGGATTCATTTTTCGTCTATACTCAAAGGTTGGATGATGCAATCGAGATATTGGAACTTGTTGTTGGTATGAGAGAACAAAAGCTCGGAACCGCGAATCCAGAAGTGGATGATGAGAAGAGGCGGTTGGCCGAGTTATTGAAAGAAGCAGGCAGAGTTCGGAGCCGGAAAGCTAAATCACTCGAGAATTTACTTGATCGCGATTCCCGTACGAGTGAAAATGAGGTAATTAAGGTTTGATATGGATCCTTAGCATGGTTGAAAACACGAAAGGGGCAAAGGATGACATAAAACAGTCAAAGCAGAGAAACAAGATTGACATGAGTTGAATTAGTGTGATTTTTTATTGACAAAGAATGATTTTTTTATTTCAAAATGTGTGATTTGATTTTTTCGTCATTTACTCAATAAATATGCATTTGGTTATATTGTGGCACTATATTGTATCATAATGTTTTTGTCTTGATTTGGATAAATGTTCTTCAAAATATAACGCGCTATCATGCTGTAGATTACGAAAATAAGAGTGGGCGGCCAAGCAAAGGTTCTATGCTCACTCCCAGAGGTCGTCTTCTACCGTGTATGTATTGATCAAAGCTGTGTTCAAACGTCGGCCTTGAATCCCAAAACTCCATCTCGGAAACATACTCTCGCTCTTATTTCTCTCCCTCCGTGCGCTGTGCACTTGAGTTTTGATTTTAAGACATATTTCCACTTTACAAGGCAACGCAGTCGTAATTGTACATTATTTAGAACTAATTTACCTCAGAATATCAACATGGATGACAAGTAATCAAATTATTTAATAATTTTTAGAAATATATATACATTATCTGTTAAATGCATGAAATCTAAATTTCCAGTTTGCAAAATACTTGTTTGAAGAGAGTTTAGAGAATGGATGGGAGTACAATATTAAATGTAGGACTCGCTTCTCATTTGGTCAAGTAGCTATTACACATGCTAATTGTGTATTTTATAACTAACTAAATAATTCAAGAATATCTTTTTATACTCGAGAGCAATAAAATCTATTATAATTGAGAATCTATAACGATAAGCTTATGATCTCGTAGCATACCACCATTTTTTTATCCGAGAGCATATTAACTCGTCTGATTTCCAAACATATAACTGTTGATTACTAAATATTTAAAGTCATTTCAATTATATATGTTTCAGAAAATTAATAATTTTTTAAAAAAAATTAAAAAAGCACTCTACACTGATGTTTAATCTTTTTTCAAAATTGATGGTTTTTTCACTTATTTCTTCAAATTTTATAATTTTTTTTTAATTTCTTACCTTTGTTTTAATTAATATTAGATGAATTTTTTTTTTGTGCCAAACGAGCAGGTGGCGAGAGCTGGTAAGGCTTGCAAGCCTTGTTTTCTAGGATTGCGAGCCTTACTTATTGAGTCTAGGTCGAAGTTAGCTTGGTTATATAGTTGGCCGAGCCAAGCTCAGCCCTCTACAATAATGGACTGTGCAGGCTGGGCCCAGTTGTCATCTCTAATTTCTATGGTGAGACTATCAACTAGGAGGCAAAAATCAAGGATAAATGTCTCTTCAATTAAATATTTATTTATTTATTTCATGCATTGGTCTACTTAATTTTCTCTCTTTAAATTATTTCAATTGCTAGCCTTTGCGACGTCATTAAAGTTGCTCATAGTAAAAATCGTACATTAACAATTTTCAACTTTGCTAAAGTTAATTTTAAAAATATTTGTTAACGTAATAAATAATAATTGACATAATTAATAAATAATATGTAATAATTAAACATATTATCAAGTAACTTTAAATATAAAAAAGCAATGTTTGGTTATTTTTCTTCCTATGGTAAATAACAATTTACACCATGAACTATCGCGATAATTACAATGAATATCTTGTACTTTAAAAGTCGTTAATGGACAACTTAAATATAGCCTAATTGCAATTGACACTCTATAATTACGTTTCTCGATAATATTAACGATATTTGTCTATTTAGCTAACATATTTCATCAATAAATAGTGATAAAAATGTTGAAATAAAGTTTAAATTTGTGAAATTCTATTTTTTATCAAGTTGAATGAGTTAAATAAAAATGTTATTTATTGTTATATTTTTTTTATTTATAAATCATCCGTTAAAATTAACTATATTGATGAAAATAGCTAACTAAATTGATCGACATCTTAAACTAAAATAAATTGATGACAATGTGTTTGTTGCAATTATGCTAAAGTTCAATGATATATATTTATTGACGATTTTTTAAAGTACAAAGCGTTTGTTGTAACTATCTTAATAGTTCATGGTATAAATTGTTAGGTATTCTTTCTTATAATACATGCTAAGGTGACAAACATTTATTTGTTCAACTAAAGTATAATTAATGTATTAAAGCTTGAAAATAATTTATTAAATTTGTTACATCAAACAATGTTTGACACAAAGCGTAGACAAGAAGGCAAATCTAAACTTAATGAAAAAATAGATGTTTAACGTATGATTGTTAATTTGTATTAAAATTGATTGATTTTGGTTGCAAAAGTAGGAGAGTAAAAGAAAAGAAAAGAAAAGGGGTACATGAGCCACTTCTTAAGGTTAGCGAGGAAGATTTTGATGGTAGACGAATGAGCATTGTTGTTTATACATGCATTACAGCGATGAAAAGCTGGACCTGGAACTACAGACAACTCCATTAAATTCCAAATGAACGACTGAAATTCGTGACGTCTATGTAAGAATGCTCTGAGGAATGGGGCCTTTTTCTTAATTCTCTGAGAACTGGGACCTTTTTCTTATCATCTTCTTAAATGGGTGATGGTTGGAGAGAGAGAGAGAGAGAAGAGAGAGAGAGAGAGAGAGAAGAGAGAGAGAGAGAGAGAGAGAGAGAGAGAGTTCCTAATGACGATAGGGGAAACGGTGACGAAAGCACTCAACGTGACGGCTATCGTATACAACTCAGCATGTATGAGATTTATCTCTCTCTCCCAATTAGTGTTCTTCTCATCTAGCCCAAATTTTCAGTTTCTCTCACTTCTTCACAATCATTCACGCCAGCGACACAGGCCCCTGATAAAAACTTTTCTCAATCCCTCCATCCTTTTTTATCCTCAGTCTTTCGCTCTCTAGAAGCTACTTATCTACAACAATGGATGGAGGGAAAGAATCAAAGAAAGGGTTATGGACTGAGAACGAAGACAGGTTTCTAATGGAGTACGTCAGAGTCCACGGGCAAGGAAAGTGGAATCGAGTTTCTAAGTTTACAAGTAAGTATATTTTATCACTGTAAACGAAGAATAACTCCATTAACAAAAATGAAAATGCATTATCTTCAAAACTTATTTTTTACAGTATATCTACCGATGTAGGCTTAAAGAGATGTGGGAAAAGTTGCAGACTACGGTGGTTAAATTACTTAAGCCCACATGTCAAACGTGGTGATTTCTCCGAGGAAGAACAAGAACTTGTCGTTCGACTGCATAATCTTCTTGGAAACAGGTTAATTTTTTCACCTTCAGAGCTTATAGAAAGTGGATGAACATAATTAAACGTGACAATAATATTAGTGTCCAACAATTATTTTGCGAACTAACAGTACAACATTATGTAGGTGGTCTCTGATAGCCGGACGGGTCCCAGGACGAACAGACAACCAAGTGAAAAATTATTGGAATAGTTATTTGAACAAGAAAAAACCAGGCGTCACAAAGAGGAAAGCGAGCATCTCAAAATCTTCCGATCCGCAAGAAAAACAAGACCGGAAAGAAATAGCGATAAGTTCGATTATTCCATCTGAATCCATCTCGGAGCCGGTTTCTGGTGGTGCCGGTGGATCGGACGGTGATAAAGAGATCGGAAATGCAGGAGACGAGGTGATGAGAGGTGGTTTTGAGAGCGGTGATTTTTGGTCAACTGCTGATGCTGACGTCCATGTCCATGTGATGGACACATTTTTTTGTGCTTCTTATAATGATTTTGCATGGGATAACTATGGCTTTTGATGACTTAATTTCCGATGTATTTTCAATAAATATGTTTCGTTGGTAAATAGTTTTAGAAATTTAAATTGATGGTGCAATTACAAACTAGTTTCTGGATTTGGTCACTCTATCCAATGGAAATACTGGTTCTGATCGCTGAATTCTTTGAAATCAAGTTAAAATTGAAATTTAAGCTTAGGAAAAAAAATCATTGGTCTCTTACGTACGAAAACTCCTGTTTACTTTCCCATCATCAATCAAAACTTGTTTCTGAATTGGAGTTGAAGACATTGAAATTACAGTCAGCAGAGTTACGACCTGTGGAGGTATGACCAGGAACAAAAAACTATTATTGGTATCTTCGTACGTCTTGTTTGATTTTATGTTCACGCAACTCTTCTGACAAAGAATAACCCTGTTACTTGCATAATTATGGATAATTGCTGCCTTTACAATACGGACTATCACATTATTGGTTGACGACAAAGTTTCTAACTTCTTCTAATGTGAGAGCAACAAGCAGATAGAAAGAAATTAAAATTTAGAAAATTAATTTTTTAGAAAGGAGAAAGAATAAAATATGGAAGAGAGAATTGTGGACTCTTGCCATTCTTTTATTTTGTTAAGCTATTATCTATAATATAAAAGTGCATAAATAACATTATAAATAAAATTAAATAAAATAGTAATTTTTGGACTCTTTATTTCTCAAACTCTCATAATAATTTTTAATTTTTCATTACTAAAATGACTCAAACTTCTTCTAATTTGTTCAAAATGATCTGAAACTTGAACCAATGAAAACTAGACATTCGGGAAATATAAATTCATATGTCATAGGTTAAATTTGGTGACTGTTTAACATTCCAAAAATCAGTCGAAATCTTCTCTAAAAAATTAATGAGTTTTTATTATTATTAATTTCATTAAGTTTAATGTTCAATAGAAGAAAATGTAGTCTTAAAAGCGAGGGCGACTAGATATAACTCAATGACTTATTTTTAAAACCACAACGACAACATATACAGCGTGACAGCTTGTGAGCATTCTAGTGATGAGATCTCCATTGAGAAAAAGCATGAAAATGGGACATCACATCGGCATCCCCTTCACGCTGGGGAATTATTAGTTTGTATGTTTTGTCACATTTTGATAATAAAACTCAATAATTCAACGCGATGGTCCAAACCTCAATAATTCAACATGATGTCTCACGTTGTTTAGATCTGAAAGTTTTCCCTACTTTCAAATGCTCATCATGCCATCTTACAGTATGTTTTTGTTCACCAATACTAGGATTATGAACAATCTTTGCTTCGTTTTCCCCCGGGTAACCCGTTCAAACGGCTTGACAGGCGATTAGTACAAATTTGAAAGGCCGATTTATTTAATATCCTAGTATGAAATCGATACCAAGGTAGATTCACTGGAACATGTTTTTAGAAACTAAAAATTGATCACGATGTAACTCTATTGGGAACACTCCTTAGCATAAAAAGGTAAATAAAATTAGGGTTTTTCTCCGTTGATTAAAGGAACCCTACTACAGTCCTGGAAAAGAAAATTTATTTTGTCATAAATAAATTTTCATATATTACATTCATATATACCAGAGTCATATGGGTTAAATGCACTAACCTTCATTACTAGCCTTGTGTGATCGAAGTTCAACTACTTTCCAGGAAGAGAGGCATGAAAATCTTGGTTTTCAATTGTTTGTGATGATTTTGTGCAAAAGATTGAGTTCAAGATTCACTCGTTTTTAATCATTTTTAAGCTTAATTTTGAATTTAAAATAGGAATTTTTTAATCCTTCTGATGTTGTTTATACTTCTTTGGCTTAGAATTTTGCATCATCTTGTTCTTAAGACTTCGTATTTTGATAAACCAATTGAAGTACCAATTTACTTTTATGTACAAACACATAAGTATTATTTTAAGCTATTGTTTTTAATTGAACATATATGTTTATTTAAGTTCTATTTCCATTTGTTATTGAGTAAAATTAATAAGACTACTTATGGTTTCATCTTTGGTCGTGAATCTTAGACTTAATCAGAGTCTTTTTCTACCACTGTGCATCACATTCATCCCATACCATAAATTGAATCTTCCAAAAGTCTCGAGAATTTGCAACATGTTTTATATTTGTAAAGAATCTAACTAAAATCTCAATCAAAACATCTCGATACTAGAACAGAAATGGGCGATGCAGATCTACGAGGACTGTCGAGGGTTATGTTAATGCTTGACAACTTCGCGTTGCTTGAGGGACAACAACTCTAACGCACTCCAATCAAAATTTTCACGAACAGCAAGGCAAGGAAAATTGATGATGAATGGAGAAAATAAAACAGCAAATATTGAGCAAGATGAACGCAAGAGGAGGAACATTTTTTTCTTTTGTTTTCTTTTTCTTTTTAACAAAAAAGTAATTTTTTTAATATTTACAAAAAAGCTTAAAACTTACAAAAACACAAAATGAATGCACAAATTAACAAACCCGCCAACCTGTTTTTGGATACAGATCGAATTACGTTTGGAATCGAGTATACTCGAAAACTTGTGCATAAGAAAATGAGTATTAATGAATTTTTGCTTACCTTCCCATTTTTAGAAATAATCCACAGGTTATTAAGTGTATAATCTCTCGTATGAAGCTTCCTTCATTCCCATTGCTAATATTTTGTAAAGCCATTTCCATTTTTAAAGCTATGTCTTTGTTATTTCCTTTTAATTCTTGTTTGATTTTTTAACATTCAATGCAATAACTCTACATGCTAACTGGGTAAAATTCTAAGAAAAATGTAACTTACGGATAAAATCAATCGTAAGTTTAGTCGTTTATGAACAACAACTATATAATTTTCCCAATAACTATTGAATGATGAAAACAACTTGCCTCAAACACAAATCCCGTGAAGTTTAAAAGGTGATAGTCATTCAACAAAGAATGAGTCGCTGCATAGTTTGGATTTTTTTTTTTTTTTTTTTTTGCAAACGAAAACTGCACCGAGCCAAAGATTTTGGCATGATTTTGTTCGGTTTTAGATTAAAACCTCTATCCTAAAAGTCACTTGATGTATTCATTTCTTCTTCATTTTCCAAACTTTAAAAAGCCTATCTATTTCTCTGAATATTTGACGAACATAAATACAAGGTGATCATATAAGTTTAAACGTCTTTATGCGTGACTTTTACTCTCTAGATTGATGAATCCCTCTTTCTAGCCTTCTGCAGTGGTTATGTTTGGAAATATTTAGATTTTCATATCCTTTTATTTCCTATGATCTTATCCATTTGTTTTTTTGGTTTTAGCCTTTAAATCTCAAAATAGTACAGTTAAAATCCCGTGCTATTTAGTATTTTTCAAGATTCAATTGTAGAACTATGTCTTACTTTTGTTATTTTCTTTTTTATTCTGTTCGATTTTAACATTCAATATAATAAATACACATGACATATTCTATGTACTGACTCATTGGATAAATGTAGTAGAAAAATGTGTCTATTATTGTATAAAATAAATAGTAAGTTTAGTCAAATAGTAATTTATTTTGTTGCTTGATCCATTTAGTTCGATTTCAAAAGCAATAACTTATACATGGGGTGACTTATGAATTTGGACTAGATATATGGGTTCCATCGGCATGTATTAAGTAGGAACTGAATATTTGAACTCCTATCAGATGGAATCTTCATAAAAAATGAGAACAAATGGATTAATTCTTATCCGTATGAAATTAATACCATGCGTTCATTCTAGATTTTCTTTCGGGTTTTTCTTTTTCTTCTTTTAGATTTTTTCACTGAAATTTTTATCTCATCATGGTTTTATAATGCGTATGCTTTGTAAGGACCCGAAATTCAGACCTTAATCAAGGTTTTGATACGTTACTCTTTTTCGTTTAAAACTTAAACTCATAACTTGCACCAAAGTCTAACTTTCAATAAAACAACATCCTTTAATAAAACGTACTTAAAGAATTCTTTAAAATAATTACAATTAAATAAGTTCATCTAAAATAATTGTTTAAATCTTTAAAATACTTAAAAATCACTAAGCCTTCAACCGATCGCTTTCAGACATCGACTTCAATTCTCCACATGAATTATGCCCCGTTATTTCTTTATTCCTTCATTGATCATCATTCATACATACATCATTAAGTTTATTTTTGAGTTTAACGCTTAGTAAACAATTTAAACATAAAATTAAACACACATAATATGTCACATTTTTTATAATATATTTTCGTTTCGTTTTATGGTTTTCTTAATCGTACAATTTTCATATCTTTTACATTTTAAGTTTGAGATCCTAAGAAAGTCAAAAAAGCTTGTCTAGCTGCTTGCAATTCAAGAGAATGTCGAGATACCCCACACCTTCGAGGACAGCTCGCACATTCGGGAACGATCCGTTTGAAATCCCGACTCGCACCCCTTTTACATTATAGTTGAGAGAACCCAAGGAAATCGAAAAGACCTTTCTAGCTACTCGCATATTCGGGAGAGCTTCAAGATACTCCACACCTTCGAGATCGACCTGTTCCCCGAAAGAACTCATTCATTCTTTCTTTCATACATTCTTTCATTCTTCCTTTCTTTTCATGTTTCTTACTTTCATTACGTTGAACCCTTAGGATCCCTTAGTTGGCACCACGGGAGGAAAAATGGCACCATATGTCCAATTGGGACAGCCCATTTTGATCTCTGCCCACAACAACTTGTTGTTTCTTCTATTCATGAAAACATATGAATGGAAATCATTTTCAATAATGTTTTTAAAAATATGAATGCATGAACATGCATACGCTCAATCATTGAACGTTCACATCAACAAAATATGCGTGACAATACTATACTGGACATACTATCTTCACATCAACATATTGAAAGCAAACGATTCATGTCATTCAATTCATCAAATAATTTGTATAGACTCTATCCAAACAATTCTAGCGTAGACTCGACCAATCACTTCATTTTCATATCATTAAACATGCCAATAAACATACTAATTCCAAGCACTTTATGTTATATGCCATTAAAAGATATAAAATGCATGCAATGACACTTATCATATCAATTTAGTAAACATATTATCAAACAATAAATTCTAGCACGTTATGACGTAGGCCTCCGAAGAGACAAACTACACAATGTTGCTTACTTTTGGTCCTTAGCTTAATTTAAAGTCATACTTGGAACGTTTCAACTGATTGATAAACCTATAACATAGAACATTTTTATAAAAATTCAGCTTAAAATCTTATTTTTGGGTCAACTTTGCTTAATCTAAAGTCCTTAGCTTAATTTAATGTATAGATTTCAAAACGTCATAACTTTCCTTACAAAACTCTAAACAATACAATTCAAGAACATATTTCTTCGTTTTTATGTCAACTACAACTTTGTAGAAAAGCTTAAGTTCAGAAAATGAACGTAAATATATGTTTATTAACATTTTCTAAAACTTGTTGTAATCTCTTAAAGTTAGAATCTGAATAAGAATTAAATAGAAAGGAAGAACATATTTACCTCAAATCTCTATCTATCTCCCTTTCATGAGCTCAGGATTAAAATCACAAGAATTTCCCTTCAATCTTATTGAGAGAATTTGGGAGAATTCTCTAAAAACTATAGAGGTTATGATTAAAATTAGGGTTAACCTAAGTTATAATCCTAATGGGCTAAATGAGCTTACAGGCTTTCGAATATTTATGTATAAAAAATATTAATAATATATTAATATCACTATCTCGGTCCAATACAAAAATAAACCAATACCCGAACTTCCAAGGTAGTACATGTTTTTCATAGAAAATTAGATGTCCAACTTATCTCATTAGTTTGCTTGATCACCACATTTCATCTATATTTTTTTCGTGTCTTCTTGATGATTGTATGCGACTGAAATTATCATTGGAATTGCTATGTAAACTTGTGTTGCTGAGTGTTCGAATCCATCTCTCTCATTTCCTTACCCTAATTTGTCAATGAAACTGACCACAATGTCGCAATTAACAAGGATTATTATTACTTTTATCATCAAACATTTTTTTGAAATTGATTCGACAAATAAGTGGACAGTGAATAAAACCACATGTAAGAATTCATAATAAATGGTAGAAGAATCTCCTGATTAAACCTCTTTCCTTCCTTGGGTCACACTAATTAAACTTATGTTTTAGTCAGATATAAGTATGGCAAGAATAATAATGACTAGCATTCGTTTGTTTTCAAATTATGGTATCAATTCACTCTATGAATCAACGAAAAAAAAGTGAGGGCCTATGAAAATTGCTCTTCTTTCTTTCCTTTATTCTCCCCCATCTCTTTCTAACCTCTTTTCAGCACTTATGAGTACCATGTTTGAAAACTTTGTTTATTATATTTCAAATTTGTTTTATTGCCTTATAAGACAAGTATACCATCTGAGACAAGCAAAAGAGATAAATTGGTGGCGTGATATCATAATGCATCACAACTAGACATAAAAACAAAATATAAAAGAGAGAAAAAAGGGTGTAAGAGAATGTTGAGATAGAGATATGGAGCATGTGGGTGGAGGAAGCTTTGGGCAATTCATAAATGGTCCTAAAAACCAAGTTGGATAGGATGAGTTGTCCTTTGTTTTGGGTCTATGGTTGTCATCATACATGTGGATTGGCTTAAAAGCTTGCGTTCAAACCCAAAATATTGATTATGCGGGGACACATTTGACTGCACCAAAAACGAGGTTTTGACTTATGTTTTTGGGTTTGACCACCATTATTATTATGAGGACCACATCAAAATCTTGTATTTTGATCCGCCACGGTCTCTTTCTGCCGTTTGATCCATTTTCTCTAATCGATCCCAGAACACTTGCTGTGTTTCAAATTTTGAGAACCTCAAATGGTGTATCGTGTTGTGTATAGTTTATATTTGAATAAAGTGATGACGCTACTCGTAGTCATAATTCCTGTCTAACCTTTTTTATTTTCATCTTCCATCTAAAGAAAGTTTAGAAAAAAGGTATTTGAACGGAGGTTCATAGTAGCGCTTTAGAAGTGTTAATGAGACTAGTTTGAGGCGCTCTTTTTACTATAAGGATGGAAAAATAAATTAATTGAAGAGAAAATTTCACTTGTAGTTAAAATTTGGCTATCATTTATTATTTAAACAAAGAAAACATCTCTCTTCGCACAAAAAAGAGACTGCAATACAACAATGGAGTGTGACGTAATTTCATATGTTTATAAAAAATAGTCATTGCGTCGGGATCTAGAAGATAATTGTTCTAATTTTAATAGTCTCTGAACAAATTTACCTAGGAGTAGTGATGAAACTATATATATATATATTAATTTAAAATTTAATACCTAAGGACAACTTCTTGTATTAAGGGGTATTATAAAGCGATAGAGAATGTAGGTTATGACCTTATGATTGAGGATCTATATACATGTATGTTTGTGCATCTATAGTGACTGCATGATCCACAGCAAACAAAGAATTACAAAAATAATGATAAAGTTAGATGAAGGTACAGATGGAACAAACATTTGCAGGGCAGCAAGCTTTCACTTTCGCCCTTAAGATTGTTTGATAAACCATCAAAATCTTCAATCTTGACGAGATGATGTGAGTTGTCAACGTAGAATGAATTTGAGAATGAAAAAATTAGGATAATATTGATAGAATGAATTATTTTTCTCTGAAATTGTCGTTGGATTTATAGAGCTATAACCTCCGTTTCATTGTCCGGAAACAACTAAACCATCTCTGAATGTTTTGGTTTGCAGTAGACAGAAAGAAGCAGTTTTTGAATTAACTTTATACCATTTCGGATTAAAGCATTAATCCAAGTTTGAAAGATGAAATCGCCCAGGAATAATGTACGTAGAATATACACAGAGAGAGATAAATACAATCATTAAAGCGTTAATCTTTTGCGTTCTGAAATGTGATTGGTTGTTCAAAAGTTTGACGAGTTTTGCGTATGAGTAGAGAGCATGCGGAAGTTTCAGACGAAATTCAAACTTTAAAACGCAAAAATAAATCCTAATTTAGAAAAAGAAACCTTCAAAAGCACCCGTTTATGATTAGGGTTTTCTACGAAGAAGGAGAAGAAGATGAGGGGCGTCGGTTTTCGCAACGCGAATATATCCTTTGCTTGTAGGAAGAGGATGATTGGGTCCCACCTCTTTCTGGGCCCCACCTCGGTTCTGGGTCCCACTTGTTGAGTGCTCTTTCGGTATGCCGTCTTTATCGAGGATCCAAATATTCTGATGCCGCTGTCACGTCCCAAGCCCTGACATCACTAAATCAGAACCGTCGAATACCCAGATGAGATCTAATCAAGCTGAGGTAGGTGTGGGGCCAGTTTCAGACAGCATACAGACAAGAGTTCGGAGTTGGGACCCACTAAATGTTAAAACTGACGGTGCATAGTCGGGAGTCTCTCTCTCCTCTCTGAACCAGCTTATAAGGAGAGGCGAGCTGGTGAAATGGAGTGACTGTGCAGTGAAGGGTGTTATCTAGGTTAAAACAGTCTCGTCTGTTTCTTCTCCATCGGCTTCAGATAGTTAGGGTTTCATTTTAATGGATTTTAATGCGCTGCAATGCATGGATTCTTCTGATTGGCTACAGGTAACTGTGCTTCATCCAGTGCATTTACTTTCTCCGCCATTTTCTATAATTTAGCAAAAACAAATTATAAGAACAGTTAACAGATGATAGAGACGAGCATTAGGTAAATTATTTATAGATTAATCTTTGAAATGATTCAGAGTACAATGGATGAAGAATCTGGAATGGGTTCTTCGTCTCCGTCGGGAGATATGTTAATGTGTTCAAGGCCAATGGTGGAGAGAAGGCTACGACCGCACCATGACCAGCCACTCAAGTGTCCTCGATGTGACTCAACGCACACTAAATTCTGCTACTACAACAACTACAGCCTCTCTCAGCCGAGGTACTTCTGCAAAACCTGCCGGAGATATTGGACGAAAGGAGGAACTCTCCGGAACATTCCGGTCGGCGGTGGCTGTCGAAAAAACAAGAAAGTTTCTTCCAAGAAACCCGATGGAAATGAGCCTCTCGTTACTCAACAAAATCACCATGGTTCCTCCTCTCATAACCCCGCAAATATTCAGCTCTCATTCCAGGACCATCAGTTTCAGTTTTCTAACCTCAACAATCTGCTTGGAAACCCTAGTTTCGTGGACACAAAGCTGATCAATGGTAGTAACTCTTACAGAAACTATGATTTCATGGGAAGTGCTGAAGTGGGTTTGTTCGGTGGGGTTGGAGTTGGAGAGATGAGCGTTCAAAATCAAAATTTGCTTCAAAATTTTCATGGGTTTTGCTCGCCAAATGAAATCTCAGTCGATGGAAATGGAAGCAATGGTGGAACTCATTTCGCGGCCGCGTGTCAAAGGCTGTTGCTGCCATATCATGATCATGAAGCAAATGATGATCACAATGGCGGAATTGATTTGAAACCAAATGATAAGGTCTTAGCCCTTGATTGGCAAGAACAAGGCTGCTCAGATTCTCGAAAAGAGAATTTCAGCTACATCAATGCCTTTGGATCATCATGGAACACCATTGTTAATGGATATGGAACTTCTGCAACCCACCCACTGTTTTAAGAAGAAGTCTACAAGAATATTTTAACTAATCATTTTGCGTGAATAATAGATTGTATACAACTGCTGCATCCTTACTCAGATGCTTAAAAGCAGCACCGTAGCCTTACATTGAGCTGAGCACTTCTTCAATGGCGTATTCTTGGTTTCGAGGGTGTAGAAGGAAAGGATTAGTGAAACAGAAGGTTCGAAGGGTCCAGAAACGGCTGCCTGATGTTGGAGTTGATTTGTATTTACTGTTTTCTTTTTCCCGAATTTGGAATCTATGTTGTTGTTGTCGGTAGGATCGGTGTAATGATCGAGAAAGATTTATCTGTGATCTAAAAATGGGTAGTTTAAGAGTAAGGTTGTGTGATTAAAATGTGTTTTTCTATTTTTAAATTGAACATTTATATTTATTAAATTCTATTTTTCTTCTTGTTCTTAAGTAAAAGTGGCCGCGAAAACGCAATGAAAGTTTTTTGGGGTACGTCTAATTATCGCATTTATGTGTTTCTTCCTATCAATAACATAGTTGTGCATGGAGTCCTCAAATTAGTAGTGGAATTGGTTTGGTTTGGTGTAGTTTGAGGTTAGACCGAATTCTTTTGGGTGTTCGATTTTGGGATTTGGTTTGGAGTTTCGATTTTTGGCATTGGGTAATCAATGGTTCAATTTTTAGATTAGTTCGAAATTGAGTTTGCTTGTATTTATTCACTTTCTATAGTATCTAGTCAGGGAATGATGTGAAAATAGTGTCTTTAAGTTTACCTTCGAATAGACATGTCAAACGAGCCAGCTCGCTCGTTTGGCTCGGTACTGTAGCGGTCCGAGCCAGGCTCGGATCGCTACAGTAACGAGCCGAGCCAGGCTCGGATCGGTAGAGCGAGCCTGGCTCGAGCTCGGTGCTCAGGCTCGCGAGCTTCGCGAGCCCGAGCTACCGAGCGAGCTCGCGAGTTGGGCTCGTGAGCCGGGCTCGCGAGCTCGCATTGGCAGACGTGGTCACTGGCCGGCGTCGGGCTCGCGAGCTCGCAGTGGCCGACGTGGCCACTGGCCGGCGTCGGGCTCGCGAGTCGGAAGAAACAGAGAGAAGTAGAAGAAGACCGCCGAGCTCGCACTGGCCAACGGCCGACGTGGAGACGCCCGACGCCGTCGCCGTCCTCACAACCCCGACTTCCGAGTTCCGACGTGGAGACGCCCGACTTCCGACGCCCAAGCGCCGTTCTTCTGGATCGGCCGACCCAACCCCGACGCCGACTTCCGCCGCCCGTTCTTCCACCCAGTCGCCGGTCGCAGAATCGTCAATCGTCGGTCGCATTCCATTTCAACCCAATCGACTTTCGCAGAATCGCCCCCAATCGACTTCCGACCGTTCGCCCCCATTCTGCTTCGCCGGCCAACGAAGCTTCAATCCTGGCGGAAATTGGAAACGAAGCTTCAATCGTCGGCCGACGAAGCTTCAATCCTGGCGGAAATTGGAAACGAAGCTTCAATCGTCGGCCGACGAAGCTTCAATCCTGGCGCCAACGCCGACGCCCGACTTCCGACGCCCAAGCGCCGTTCTTCAATCGTCGGCCGACGCCCCCAGGCCATTCGCCCCCAGGCGGCTGGCAGAGATCTCCCCGACGCCCCCGGCCCCAATCGCCATTCGCCTTCGCCCCCATTCTGCTTCGACCGTTGAACGGTCTAATGACCGTTCAACGGATGGAAGTCCACCCTCCAAGGCCCAAACATGACCGTTCAACGGGTAGAAGTCCCCCTGAACGGTCATGTTGCAAAGTGCAACCCCCCCCCTCCAACAGTCCAACGAAAACCTCTATAAATTAGAGGTTAGTATTCCTATTTTTCTCATCTCTCTTTCTCTCAATTTCTAATGCTCTCTACCTTCAAATTTCAATCAATCTCTTACACTTGCTATCATTGTTTTGACGTATAGAGTTTTCATTCAATAAGGTATGTTTTCAAATTCGTTTAATTTTTTCTTTGTAAATTTTATTTAGTGAATATTTTTAATTAACGTATTTTTTTTTTCGTAGGACACGTATTTGTGGAATTTATCGCAAAGTCATACAACGTGAAATTCCTTATTGAGAAATTGGTGTGCATCGTAGGGTTAGTGAATATTTAATTTTTTTGCACAATTGTTAGAATTATGGATCCCCGAGATTTTACGCTTCATTCATTTTCTGACGACGATGATGTTGAGGAAATTAGGGTAGATAAACCCTCATTTTTAGTAGGTCAATCATCTACACAAGCATCTACGTCTTCACATAAAGCTAAAAAAAGTAAAACATCGAACGTATGGAAACATTTTGAAATTAAAGAAATTCTTATTAATGGGAAATTAGAAAGAAGAGCACAATGTAATTATTGCACTAAAAATTATGCATACTTGCCTGGTAGTACTACTAGCACCCTTGGTAGGCATTACAGTAAATGCCATGAAAACGAACAAATGAGAGGACCTACACAATTGCTCTTAAATGCTAGTGGTAGTGGAAATTTTGTATATTCTCATAATAGATTGAGAGAAGGAGTAGCAAAGTATTTAGCCCAATCTGAGACAGCATTAGCTATGTTCGATAGTGAGCTATTTGAAAATTTTCAAAAAGAATATGTTAATCCTAACTTTAGACGAGTCCCTAGAAGCACCGCTAGAAATGATATTATTAAAATGTATAATAATATGAAAAATGAATTAACTGAATTTTTTTCCCACGCTCGTAATATGTCGATTTCCATTACATCTGATTTATGGAGTGCACCTAATGCTTTAGGATATATAGTTGTAACTTCTCATTTTATTGATGATTCTTGGCAATTAAACAAAAGAATTTTAGGATTTCGTAGTTGTGAGTATCCTCACAGTGGCATCACTATTTTTCGTGATATTGTTTCAATTTTGCAAGATTATAGTATTAAAGATAGAATTTTTAGTATTACTCTTGATAATGCTTCTTCGAATGATGTTGCTATTACTCATTTTAAAAATTTATTTCAACTAGATGATACGCATAATTCTATTTTTCATTTGAGATGTGTTTGTCATATTTTGAATTTAGTTGTTCAAGACGGAATGTCTTATATTTCCCCTCATCTTGAATCTATTAGGTCTTCAATTTGTTATATTATTGCATCTAACGCACGACAACAAGAATATAGAGATTTTTGTAAAAGTTCTGGCATTAAACCTAGAAAATTAAAAACTGATGTAGCTACTAGATGGAATTCTACGTATTTAATGTTAGAAAATGCTAAGCCATATTGGTTAGTT
Organism: Begonia fuchsioides; assembly: GCA_003255005.1. Classification (NCBI taxonomy): domain Eukaryota; kingdom Viridiplantae; phylum Streptophyta; class Magnoliopsida; order Cucurbitales; family Begoniaceae; genus Begonia; species Begonia fuchsioides. Next base: position 77,343 of record QAOC01032914.1, read on the forward strand.
ATTTGTAATTATATTAATGAAAAAACAAATTCTATTACTCTAGATCATACTAGTTGCGAAATTGCTAATTTATTTCTTGATTTTCTCAAACCATTTTTTGAAGCTACAAAGCAATGTTCGGGAATTTATTATCCCACCACTCATCTTGTTCTTCCAATTTTCATTAAATTAACTGGGACATTTACCAAATATAGAACCATTAGGGAATTTTCTGGTATTCTCCATAAAATGGAAACAAAATTTAAAAAATATTGGCTTGACATTCCTAATATATTTTGTTTTGCATGCATATTGCATCCTACGTTTAAATTAAAAGGAACGTGTTTAATGGTAGATAAAATTTCTGCTAATTTAGGTGTTACCTCTTCAATTACTACTAGTCAATTAAGACATGACATTGATGCATTATATTCTTCTTACGAATTGAAATATTCAAATGTTAATCGTACAAATTATTCTTCACGTAGTTGTCCTAGTTCTAGTCATGGTAGTGGTGGTAGAGCATCACAAGATTTTATGGCTGACATATTGCATGAAATAGCTAGCGACGTTCAATCTTACAATTCACAAAGAAATGAACTCGATAGTTATCTTGAAACTCGTCCAGAAATTGCTTATGGTGACGAAAATTTTGATATTTTGGGTTGGTGGAAACTCAATGCCACTTCATTTCCCATCCTTTCCAAAATGGCACGTGATGTACTAACACCTCCAGTTTCAACTGTAGCTTCCGAGTGTGCTTTTAGTGCAGGTGGACGTGTATACGATGATCGACGCGGAAGACTTGCACCGGATCTTGTGGAGGCACTTATATGCTTAAAAGATTGGAACGACGCCGTTACAAGAGATCAACAACGAGAAGACGACATAGTAGAAGAATTTCAAGATTTGGATTTTGAAGACTAGATTTAACTTCCAATTTTAAACATTACATTGTAATTTGTATTTTCATATTTTTTTTCTTTATCTTGTATTTTACTTTTGACATTTTTGCACATGATTGACAATTAGATGGGTGCCAACCTAGTTGGGATGCATCTAATATGTAGTGATGCAAATGTCAAATTAATATATTAATTTGTTGAGATGTTTCAATTTCAATCACATTTTTTTTTGCATGAATAAAATAAATTTTCCAACAATACCAATAATAACACATATGTTTTACAATATAATTTTATTTTATTTTAGCTCGTTGGACTCAGCTCGTTTGGCTCGGCAGGCTCGGGCTCGGGCTCGGGCTCGGCTCGTTTGGCTCGTGGCTCGCGAGCCGGCTCGAACCACAATTTTTTAAAAAAAGCTCGTCAGGCTCGGCTCGTTTGGCTCGCTCGGCTCGTTTGGCTCGGCTCGCTCGGCTCGTTTGGCTCGGTGAGCCGGTTTTTTCCGGCTCGAGCCGGCTCGAGCCGGCTCGTTTGCCATCACTACCTTCGAATATGGTACATTACTTGTTTAAAGAAGGTATTTAAGTTTTATTTTTTATTTCTTACATTTACTTTTATTTTTATAACTTTTTTACTTTTTTAGACTTCTAGGTAAATAATTTTGAATTTTTATTTTTAAGATTTACTTTTAATGTTATATTTCGACAAGTTTAGCCTTTTAGGTATCAACTTTAAATTTTTATTTTTTCATTTTAACTTCAGTTTGGTTCGGTTCAATTCCTTGGTTTTTTAACTAAAACAAAATATTGAACCGAATATTTAATTTTAACTCGTTCTTTACAATTTTTGGTTTTAGCTCTAATGTTTGGATCGGGTCACATTTTTAGTGCATTTGTTATCCATTTATTCTCCTTGCATGAACTTTATAAAATGCAAATTTTAGTAGTATGGCCACTCATTGTCTTATTATATATTGATATATATATATGTATGTATAACATTAAATATTTGTGCACTTACTTAAGTTATCCATCGCTAAACACCATTTGTTATTGACGTAGACCGAAAAAGATTAAGCTTGAGGATATTTTTAACTTTATAAAACTTCTCCAAAATATTTATTTTGAGACTTTATTTCTATTTTAGCTCTTTTTTTATTCTTTTGGAGCCATGATACAGAGCTCTTATTTAAATTTGCACCTTACCATTGATGCCACTTGTAGACATTTTTTAACCATTGGCTATTTGTTTTAACGTTTCACAAAATTCTATAAGACTTGGGTAGCTATTTAGTTCAAATTTAATCCAATGGTCAGACGGTCTGATCCATTTCGCTCAGCCTCTTATCACATTTGGAGCATGCAAAGAGGAAGGAAAACATTTTCCTTTCAACATTGTGTTACCCAGAATTTATTTTCTAATATATCATAGCGTCAACTTAAAAAGTTAACCACAATAGTGATACAACAGGGCAAAGCAACGCATACAAAAGGGATGGCTATCAAAAGTTCAGTTCCTTCATGAACAAAGAGGGTTGATGGTTTTCTTAAAAGTAAAATAAAAAATGAAAGATAAACAATTTAAAAGCAACAAGCCGATCTAAATAAATAAATAGAATTCAACGGAGAAAATTGTCATATTAAAGTTTTTCCTGTTAATTCACTTTTGGCCGTAAGCTTGTGCTATAGTACACTACTAACTGGAGAATATTGGTCAAAATCGATGGATAGTTCTCAATCTAATTAAAATAAAATCAGTTCATGCTAAAACTAAAAAAAAATGCAAAACGGTTGTTCAGAATGCATCAATATAGTGCTTTAAAAAATGATTGCATTCACGCAGTAGTTTCACAACTCTGGTGACGTACCAAGAGTTCTTGAATTAGCTCTAATTCCTCACAAATATTGGAAACACCGTTCTCGTCTCTATTTTTCTGTCTCTTCATGATTTCCATCCCATGTGAGATGGCTTTTCTCTTAAATTTTGTGGCATCTATATTTTCTCTCTCCAATCGGTTTCCCATATTTAGTACAGATTTTGGGAAAATATTCATTCTCTCTAGTTAGTTGGATATCCAATTTGAATTGTCACGTTAAAATCTTTATTTTTTCATTTTCCAACTCTTTGATTCCAATTATATTCAGCAGAATTCATGCAAAATAGGAAAAATCACAATTTTTATATATTTTTATTAAACTCCTCACGACACAATACACAATACAATTAAAAACTCGCAAACTATTATTTAAAATTGAATAATTTCATAAATTTAAAGAACACTAGTGGGTCAAATGAGATGTTTTTTTTGATAAAATAGATGATCAAATTATTGTTGAAAAGGTATTGCTTAGTTTGAATTCAAATTTCGATAATGTTGTAGCTACAATTGAGGAATCTAAGGACTTATCTATTAGTAGGTTCCTTGCAAGTACATGAAGTGAAAGTTAGTACACATGCTGGAAAAGAAGAACAAAAGGTTTTCCAAGTGCAAGAGAATAGCAGCACTTTCAGATTTGGTCGTGGCAGAAATGTTTACCACAAACGCTTCTCGTGGAAAATCTTCTGGGAGAGGTCACACACGTAGACATGGAAGTAGTCGAGGAGAAGATGAGAGCTCATATATGAATACGATATAGTGCTACAACAATGAAAATTACGGACATATAAAAGCATAGTGTTGGTCGAAGAAGAACAAAATAAATTTGCCAAAGAAGTTGATAAAGAAGACTGTAATGGTGGTGAAGAAAACTAGTTCATGTCTTGAACTATTACACGCAGACCTTTGTGGACAGAAGACAAAACATTCAAACATTTGAGAAAGCAAATGTATTAATTATTTTCTAGAAAGCAAAGATCAAACATTTGAGAAATTAAAGTAATTCAAAATTTTGGTTGAAAAACATAGTAGAATAAGTATGAAGACTCTTCACGCAGACAAAGGAGGCGAATTTGTGTCTAAATATTTAATCTAATTTCGTGAAGAATGTTGAATTCGAAGAGAATTGACTTCGCATTATTGCAAAAGCTCGTGCAATTTCAAATAGCATGTAAGATATTGTACTAAAAATCACACTAAAAAGATTTCCAGGTAAGAGAGGTGAGTCACGATTGACCACTTAAAAATTAAGTCTTACCTAGCCAGAATTATCCTAGTAATTTAATAGTACAATAAATTACAACAACTATACCCAACAAAATAACAAACGGCTATTAAATAAAATAATAAAAGAAACACCAAATTTAACGAGGTTTGGCCAAATATGCCTACGTCCTCGGACACTGAAAAATATATTTCACAAGTAAATATTACAAAGAGAGAAGGAGTAAGACCAAAATTACCAAAGAGATATAAGTAATTTCGGAATGAGATGAACATAATTGAGGGGGGGTAAGCTATTTATAGGGTTTAGCATCCACCCTCATTTCTTGAATTCCCGATGTGAGATGGGAGAGGAAGCCAAAAGTCAACAAATCTCCACATTGACTTACTTCTCAATCCCACCTAAAAACAAATCTTCTCAATCAGAAAAATTTCGCAGTGTCTTTAAATTTACGTCGTCAGGCGACTACTCAAATTTGCAGGATATTAAACAAATTTAAACAATGTTCAAACTTGGTTCTTGTAACCACTTTAGTCAGCATATCTGCAGGATTCTCCAAAGTATGAACCTTCTGGAGAAGTATCTCAGTTTGTCGAGAATTTCCCGCACAAAATGATAGCGAACATCAATATACTTCTTTCGTGCAAGAAAGACTTCATTATTTGCTAAATGAATAGCACTCTGACTGTCTGAATATACCTCAAGTTGTTTCTGACCAACTCTCAAGTCTTTTAGCAACCCATGAAGCCAAATAGCTTCCTTTACAGCTTCTGTAATTGCCATATACTCTGCATCTGTTGTAGACAAAACCACTGTTTGTTGCAAAGTAGACTTCCAACTAACTGGCGCATTTGCTAAAACTCATAAACAATGATAAATTCATTTTCAATTACAGCGGAAGACTGAAATACATGAACTCATAGTTTTCATTCAAAAGTTGTCCAATAGAGTTATTACAAACCATACAAAATAGTTATTCAAAAACATGTTTCTTATAACCTGTTTTATAAACTATACCATACGTTTAAACTTTGACTTCAAAACATTTATTTACATTACATGAAAAACTATGTCCACTGGTCATTTTCGCGCTAACAACCCAAATGCTCGCCATGGACACCCTTCATCATCATTGATTTTCATTCTGATCATCAAACTCCTCACCTACATTATAAAGTCATTCTAATGAGCCTAAAGCTCAGTAAGACATGAAAACCGTAAAATATGTAACATGCATGAACTTTTGTAAAACTATGCAGTTTCATTTCGATTTTGACATTCATTCTTTCTTTAGTTACCGTAGCTATGAGACTATTGTGAGGCGAACTATGATGGGAAATTGAGAGGTTAACTATGACGTCCACGAAAGACAACCAACTCAAATCCCTCCTCAACAACAAACTGTTACATGAATTCATGAAGCTTTCTTTGTTCTTTCTTAGTATCATGTTCTGTTGTCTATGAAAATCATGCATGAGAAATTCATTTTCGTTGTTTTGAGTAAAACATGAATCATGATTCATATACAATGCTTAATAAACAAAACATGCATTTATCATATCATTGTATCTAACAAACAATGTCAATCAAGCACACAAACAACCCTCAAATGAATTGAGGTCAGTGTATTGTGCATTACACCCCAAACAATTCAATATATTTATCAAAGCATTAACAAACAATAATCTTAATCTTTATAATGTAGTCCCACTTAAAGGCCAATCACATGCATCATAATCTTACCTCGTTTCCAAGCTGAATTTCTATTCACTTTCCTTTAATTTTCTTGATTTGTCTTCAAGAACACCTTAAAAATCACAATTAACTAAAATAAGTACTCAATATTTTATTTCTGTTTTTCACCTAATTTCGGGGCTCATAACTATTTCTATACTTATTCAAATTCCATGTAATTACTATCAATCTCTTCCTTATTTTGTCTACTACATGTCTTTAGAAGACGTTGTAATCAGATTCTTACTTACAAGTCTCATAAATTCTACATCTTTAAAATCGGGTATAACATGACCATAATAGTTCATACCCTGTTTTTATCCCTGTTTTTACCTCAACTTCCGATATACACAACTTTCACTACACTAATCGGATCAGAATGAATAAGGTATCAATCCAAACCTTAAAATGTTGGCTACACATCATTACAAAAGATCATGACCAAATTGTAACTCAAAGACTTTGTAAAATTTACATATCAGAAACTGGTTAACATGACTTATAAAGTGTATACTCAAAATCTACCTTCACAATTTCATGTATTCTTAACCATGTAACGTAAATTCCATCCTTTATAAGTCATTACAACATCAAAATGAATATCTTAAAGGTATTTTCGAGTACCTCAGGGCTTGAGTCGTTAGCTTTTCCTTCTCTTGCACTTCTAGTTCTTAAATATGAAAGTTTTTTGCACAAAACACTAAAACCTCACACTTTTATCACAAAACCCTAAATTTCTCACGTTAGATCAGAGAGAACTTTGGAAGAGGGTGAGCTTGAGTCATAGTTAAGGCTGAAATAATGAAAAATATCATGCGTGGAACGGTGGAAGATGAAACGTTTTTGGATAACTTCAAAGTTATGTCGACTTAACACAAAGTTGTGTCGACCTAAAATTTTCCAGAGACGGATTCTTCAAAGTTATGTCGACTTAACACAAAGTTGTGTCGACCTAAAATACACAAATGGGTCGACCCGTCCTCAATCCTGAGGTCGACCGAAAGTATTCATTTGTGTCGACCCCTCCTCAATCTTGGGGTCGACCGAAAGTGTTCCAAAACGTTTAGAAGATTTTCTAACTTTTCCGAATAACATCATTACTTATACCCCTTAAACCTTATTTTCTTCATCACCTTCAACCTACGAAATTGCTCACATCCACAATACTTAAATTCCTCAATAACTACCCAACATTCATGAAATAACTCTTAAACATTTACATCCTAAAGATTATAAAATTCTAAAATAAAAATGAGGGTTGTTACATCTTTCTTCCAATGTCCTTTTTCGTGATAAAAGGAACATTCATCTTTACCCATTTTGGGCCTCGACTTTGCTCTCTTTCTTCCCTTTGATCTGACTTTGCGGACGCCACTCACAACTAGAGCTTCTGTAACATTCATCTTTTCGTGATAAAATACTTCAATTATCGACTTTAATCTTAAGGATTAGCTTAGTACTAATCTAGATTAATTAATTAAAGTATGTATGATTAAATGATGATAATTGAAGTATTTTAGTAATTAAAGAGACATATAAGTGTTAGCTTTAAAAGTGTGTTTAAAGCAATCAATTGTTTTTTATGATAACTATGTAAGATGAGCATGAAAGATAAAATAAACTCATTACAATGCTTAAATTAAACTTATCCATTCATGAGAAATACCCTGTCTGAAGGGTACAATTAAAGTCTAACAATTTGTTTAAGTGCTGCAGAAATTTCATATTTATATGCAGTTTGTATCGACCCCTAGCTAGTTTGTGTCGACCCTTAGACAATCTAGAATAGTTTGTGTCGACCCATAGAGTTTATGTCGACCCATAAGAAAATCCAGAAGCTCAGTCTTTCAGTGATTGTGTCGACCCTTACAACATTTGTGTCGACCCCTGTTCAAAACAGAGCGAGTCATTCCTTTTGTGTCGACCCATCTATAAATTTTGTGTCGACCCAAAAAGGCAGTAAAGCGTGCTAATGTGTCGACCTATCCAAACTGTCTGTGTCGACCCCAGATATAACACTATGTCGACCCTACCCAAATCCGTGTGTCGACCCATCCTGCATTTTACATGTTGGCTCTAAAGCTAGAGCCAACTCATTTTTGTGTCAACCTCATATTACTTGTGTCGACCCTAGCGTTTTCCAGAGACGAATCCTTTAGTGTTTGTGTCGACCCCAACAGTTTTTGTGTCGACCCCAACTTTTCAAGAGAAGGATTCTTCAAGGATTGTGTCGACCGCATAAACATTGCGTCGACCCCAACAATTTCCAGAGAAGATTTTGTGTCGACCCCAACAACATTGTGTCGACCTAAATCGGCAAATCAGCACCAACGGTCAGAATATTCTCAACGGCTATATTTTGATGTGTCTACCGGCTAGTGCTTGTGTCGACCCCAACAAGATTTCTCACGACTCAATTGGACAGATCAGCAGCAAATCTATAAATAGATTAAGCGATCTCATTTGAAGAAAGAGATTTTTGCTAAGAGAAAACACGCCCAAACTCTGCCAAATTTATTTTCAAATATCTCTCTTACTCTCTCATCATTGTATTCATCTTTGATCATCATTCTTGTGATGGAGAGAGTCGGTTTAGAAACCGCAAACTTCTTAAACACTTTTGTTGAGCGATTATTGTAAAAGGGGTGACGCTCCTTCAAGAAAATAGTCATTGTAAAAGGGGTGACGCTCCTTCAAGAAAAGAGTCCAAAGGTTTGGTTGACACCCGTAAGTCAATCGGAGTGAAGCTCAAGGTTTGAGAGGGAAAAAATCTTCAAGGAGGTACCTTGAAGCACGGACGTAGGCAAAGTTAGCCGAACCGCGTTACCAATCCGGTGTCACTCTCTTTCTCTAAACTCTTATTTATTTGTTTAAGTATTCTGCAGTAGAATTTAGAAATAACTAAACAATTTCTCACGAACTTGACTTAGTAATCGAAAAAGTTTAGTTAACCTAATTCCCCCCCCCCCCCAACTCCACCCACTTAGGTTAATCTCGTTCCTACAATAAGGGCCAAATGGTAAACCTAAAAGGATAAGTTGGACTAAAAGGTAATTTCATCATAAACTTATCTAAAAAGGGATGGATATGACAAAGTATCAGCCATTTTCGTGGCTGTAGAGAGAGAAAAGGAGCAAAAAAAGGGAGAAAGGGTTTTAGAGAGAAATAGTGAAATTTGAAGGGGAATGAGTAAAAATTAGCTTCCAAACATTTGAGGAAAAATGTTCCTCTCATCAAGAGGAATCTATTGAGCTAAAAATCATGAGGTTATGAAGTGAGTAAAAGGCATTGATTATGTGTTTCCTAATTGCTAAAGACCTACGGTAAGTAATGTTATGTTTGATTATGTGTTTCCTAATTTCACATGTTAATGATGTGCTTGGTACATTCATATTATGCATGTTTATGGGCATCTCATGCATCATGTTTTCAAGAAAGTTACGAACTATTTACATGCATGAGATTTCATATGAAACAGAATATGAAAATGGTTCATTCGGGTTGAGCTCGAATAACCAACGAAAGACGAAGATAAAAGAAAGAAAGAAAGAGAAAGTTACGTAAATGACATTGGGAAGGGGTTTGAGTTGGCTATCCTCTTAGGTGGACTCAAGTTTGTGGTCTCTCAACCCTTGGAATCGAGTTGGTTGTCCCCTTAGGTGGACTCAAGTTTGTGGTCTCTCATTCCTTGCGAGGAAGACTCAATGATAAGGATGCATGAAAATTAAAGTAAAGAAAGATCCCAAATAAAAAGAAAAGAAAATGTTTTACAAATTCATATTTTGTTTGCATTCCTTCATTTCATGCTTTACTTACTGAGCACTAGGCTCATAGATGAACTTTGTGGTGTAGGTAATACTAACATTCAGTTGACGAAGTGCTCCCATGGCCGTGGCTACGTGGCTATTAGAACGATGTTGTCCAAGCAACGAACGAGAGGATTTTTATTTTCATGTATTTTAGAATGATCATGCAATCATGTATTCCTCCAAAAGAGATTTAAATTACAAATGTGTTTCAAAGTCTTCCGCTGCCACGTTTTACAAATGCATGATCGTAAACGAAAAATTTTATCATCTTTTTTATGAAAAGCAAAGTTTACGAAACAGTACGCTACAGAGCGTTACACAAACTCCTTAGGAAGGGATCCCAACAACATCAAAGCTAGATCTTCATCTTTGAACGTCTCATCCATATTCATCAAATCAGTGACTAACTGATTGAAACTCGTGATGTGACTGTTCATTGTGGTACTGGAACATAATTGAAGCGAAAGAGTCTTTTCTTCATGTGGAGTTTATTTTGACTGCTTTTCTTCAAGAATTTTTCTTCAAGTGTTATCCATAATTTATTTGCAGAAATTTCCTTTGAGAATGCGTATTTCTTCTCCCTTGATAGACACGATCGAATTGTAGCTCACGCTAATCGATTTAGCGTCATCCAATCTCATTTGTCAACATCTTCTGGTTTCTTTTCTTCAATGGCAACGTCTAGACCTTGTTGAAATAAAGCATCTAGAACTTCACTTTGCCACATGCAAAAATGACTTGTGCCATCAAAAATTTCCACAGCAAATCTCACATTCGACAATACATTTCTTGATATTATTGAGGAAGTACAAGACTTCATTTCTGATGAGTCTGTCTGACACGCTCCACTTGAAAGAGTTGTGGAGGTGTTCGGGAAAGAGAGGAAGAACTCAGCCAAAAATGAAAAGAAACGCACGGGAGAAACAGAAAAGGCACGCAACACAAATAGAGAACCTTTGGGGGTTCTCGGGTGGACAGATTCAATACAACGAACACAAATGGCCAAATGGCCGGCTAAGGATGATGGCTATGTGATGTTGTGACTTACCTTGGTCCATCTGAGGTGGAGGAAGGCTGAACTAAGGCTTAGTGGCTCTAGCAAGACACCAACACTATTGACAACCCGAAATAAAGGATATGACTAACCTTTGAACGAATTGTCGAGAGAGAAAATGAGCTTCAAAGCTTCAAGTTTTCATCAACATTTTTCTGCTTCAAAAATGCAGAGAAGAAAGGATTAAAACCTTCCTTCCCACGAGCTACATGAACCACTTAATTACCACCTACATGCCTAAGTATTAGCAAACATAAAAGTATGGCATGTGGGCCCCTCTTGGACTTTTGATATCAACCAAGGGAATGGACCTCTAAGGTAAGGTATCCTCCATTCCTTGGTGCTTCCTAGGGTTCCCACTTGTACCCACGTCCACCTATACAAGCATTTAAAATATGACAATGTTCTTGCATGGTTCTTACGTAAACCATGCATTAAAGTTTACAATCGGTTTACAAAAACAAAACCAACAAAAACCGACAATTCCTTTCAAACTTCCACTTCTTTAATCATGTCCCTCACCTTGCTGCGTTATTGGACTTTCTTCTCCTTGAGCTTCTTGGTGTTTGTTAAGTCTCAAAAAGACTTAATAATCACGAGGTTTTAGAGGTAAAATTGCTAGGAATCAGTAATGATCTAACTGAAAATAATCGAATTTTTAGGATAATGCTGCAGCGATGCTACAACATTAGTCACGCTGTTTTTACGAGATTTCTGCCCGACATTTCGTATATTCTGTACTATCACGAGATTTTTGTTTCCATGCAATTGCAGAATATTATTGAAGATAAAGGCTGGAAGAATCACGACAATGAAGGAAGAATCAACCCAAAATCATATTTGGAAACAAGATTATCTTTGAAGATTTGGAAATCTTTCCTAATCTCAACAACCTTCTAAATCTATCAAAATCTTCTTCCAAACTCGCAACCTCCCTTCAGATCTGCTACAGCCCACGAAGATTACTTAAAGAAAGGTTAACATCACAAATTGGGTGTGTAGAATTGGAGAACGGGATTCACGATCAAGCTTTGGGCGTAAATCCGAAGAAGAGGTTTGCAGCGACGACTACGGCGGCGGGGAACGAGGCTGTGAGAACAACGGCTTTCGACGGCGAGGACCAAATTTCTCTCCTTTGCTTTTCGTTTTAATTTCCGTGAATTTTATGAACTCTTGATAGTTATTGTAGAACTATTTAGTTTTAATCAAAGTTTGGATTTTTTATGTTGATTTGCTTAAGTCAATTATAGTTAATTCTTTCCGAGATTAATTCTAATTCTCAATTCGACCACCAACTTTATTTTATGCACTTTATCTTCTGCAATTTACTTTCTTGCACATTAGATTAGATGAAAACCAAAACCATGATAAAAAAACCTATTCTTTATTCTTTAATTCTTTTTGTGAATATTTAAAGTTACGATTTTTATTTTATTTCTTTTACTTTGCAATTTATTCTCTGAATTGAAAATTGACTTGTCCTCGTGAGATCGATATTTTTATTACTACGTTGCGATACGTGCACTTGCGTTTAATTGCGATTACATTTTCAAGCAACAAGTTTTTGGCGCCGTTGCCGGGGACAACGAAAATTTTTGATTTTTAGAATTCTTTGTGAAGTATTTGTGAATATTACTAACTCTAACTTTAAAAATTTTAAAAAAAAAGAAAAAAAAAAAGAAAGGATTATACGGTTCTTTTTATTTTTTTTAGGTGCTTATGCAAAACGAAGGGAACCAAGAGCTCATTCCCTTAAATCTCGAACCCGAAAAAAAATGCTTCAAGAGAGAAGGCGCAAAATTTAAATCTACATCATGAAGCGATAAGGAAAGAACCGATGGCTCAAAACGCATTCCAACGAGCAAACAACGGTCATGCACAAGAAAGACACATTCGGGATTATGCAATTCCAAGTTTGGAGTGGTTAAAACCTGGATTTTTTCGACCGGTAAAGAATGAAGTGAGATGCGAATTGAAGCCGATCATGATGCTGCAAAATATCGGTTGGAAACCAAATAATCATTGGAGTAAACAACATCAACCACGAATGCAAAATCAGTATTTCCAACCAGCACAGCAATGGTTTAATCAAGGGTTTCTGACTCAACAGAATCAGCAACATCAACCCGAGTCTTCTAATCCGTTCGAGCAAAATGTTAATAAATTTATGGAACGAACCGAGCTGATGATGCAAAAAATGAATGCGATTTTACAAAATCAGATCGCATCTCATAGGAATCTGGAGAATCAAGTGGTCAGCTCGCGTTAGCCTTAAACGCTAGATCAACGGGGATGTTGCCAAGCGATACCGAAATTCTAAAACGAGAAGGAATAGAACAGTGCAAAGCCATTACGCTGCGCAACGGCAGAGCAGTGGATACTGTGAAAGACCCTGAAGGAAAACCTAAAAAAAGAGTTGAAGAGAAAAATACAGAAGCTGATAAAGTTGAAGTCTCGGAACAGATTAATAAGTCTGATGCTACTACCAGTGCTGCAGCATCGGTACAGCATTAGAAGAAAATTTTGACAGCCGAGAGACTTCCACCACCTTTTCCACAAAGCTGCTACATCGCTGAAAAGAGAGAACCACTTGCTGCTATAACAGACTTCCAATTCGATTTTGCTGACTCTCGAACTTGGAATAAAAACAGAATAATTGGAACAAAACGAGAAGGAAAAGGAGTTACATGAAGAAAACATGACGTCTAGCTAAAGACGTTAAATTAAGTGCTACAGGGAGGCAACCCTTTATTTAAATTTTTGTTAGTTTAATAATTCTGCATTTTTATCATGTAGGTTATGTAGCATGACCCGACAAAGCATTGAAGTAATAAAGGCATGCATAAATCAGAAAAATAAAAAAAATATGGGAGAAGATTTTGGTCCAATCCGATTGGACTAAGCTGGATTCTAAGCTGATTTTTATCGCCTGTTGATTTTCTAAGAAGCGGTAATTATTTCATTTTAAAATTTAAAAGTAACCGTTTCTTTTCATTCTTAAATCGCAGGAAGCTATAGCACTCAGGAGAGCATCAGAAGAATTTTCAGAAATTCAGCAGATATTTTCAATGGAGCCTACCCCGATTTTGATTTGACATGAAATGACATCGCCGCCACCATCCAGACAAGCTACTCCAATACGAGCAGACCTTCAAGAAAACACATGTATAATCACGCCATATACTATTGTCTGCATTATACAGAAGGACGGTGGAGAACAAGAAGAAAAAACACACCCCAGTCCCCGATGCTGCACACAGTGCTGCAGCATCACCATCGATTCAGTTTTTTGATGAGTTTTCCAAGAGTCTGCAGCTCCTGGAAACTCACCTAAGCTACATTGAGATCCAGCAACACTGCATGCTGGACTTTCTAGAGAAAATGGAGGCCCGATCATTGTTCACTCAAGCCGATAATAAGGCCCAACCAAGAAGCTCAACCGGTGGAGAAACCAAAAGATCTTCATAGGGGAGTTTACTTCTAACCCTTTTTGCTTTTCTATGTTTTGTGATTTCGGTTCACTGTTATTGTTTTGGGTTTGACAATGAGGGCATTGTCGAATTTAAGTTTGGGGATGGGGTGCACCAAAATTATAATGAATATTTTCCTTAATCCGAATAACCGAAAATGCTTGCAATCATAGAATTTAATGATGGAACTTACTTTCCTAATCTATCTAACCCTTGATAGATGTTACTTATGAATGACAATTCAAGTCTAATTAATTTAGGAGACACTTCAACATAGTAAATCCTCTTTACACAAAATTATTATTTTGAACATCATCTTTCCTGATTTTCCTAAGAGTTATCATGTAGTGTTTAAGTTTGACATTTTTGAAACTTAGCTCGAATAAATGCTTGAGACAAACGGATTTTTCAGGTGAAGAGTAACATGGTGACAAGTTTGGGGAAGAGGAAAAAAAATATGAGGCATAAAAGTTCGAAAATAAGGACAATTATAACACTCTCGTGACTTAAGTGGATGATCGTTGAGTGACACTTCATCGGGACTATGTGGATGAACGGTGAAGTGTATTTGCAATTTTCCAATCCACTTTCAAAATTCGAGTGAGCCTTTTGGATACTCGATGGGTGGAATAAAAAATAAAGGGAACAATGGGAGGAACTCCGTTGCAATTAAATGGGCTACCAGTTTGAAATACCACCTTGGCTAAATCAAAAATAAAAAAATTATATAAAGGGTGGTATGATAACGTAAGCAGCTTATTTACAAAAGCCTAGAAAAATTCCTCCTCACTCTTGAAGTCATGAAGCTTGGATCTTGCTGAATTTGCACGTGAAAGGTATGAATTTGTACGATGTTTAAAGAATTGAGAATTTTAGCATTACAAGATGAAACTTATGACTTTTGGGAAGGTTAATGTTCATAATAATAAGTGCACACACTCACTTGGGAGAGATACTATCGAGAAGTTATCTGAAGTTAAGAGGAATTGGAAAGTCATGAATTTGTGATTATTTGTCTCGAGTTAGGTCTATTGTGGAAAAATCTGAAAATTTTTATGATTGTTTATTGGCATTACTCGAGGACGAGCAATAACTTAAGTTTGGGGATGTGTTAAGTCTCAAAAAGACTTAATAATCACGAGGTTTTAGAGGTAAAATTGCTAGGAATCAGTAATGATCTAACTGAAAATAATCGGATTTTTAGGATAATGCTGCAGCGATGCTACAACATTAGTCACGCTGTTTTTACGAGATTTCTGCCCGACATTTCGTATATTCTGTACTATCACGAGATTTTTGTTTCCATGCAATTGCAGAATATTATTGAAGATAAAGGCTGGAAGAATCACGACAATGAAGGAAGAATCAACCCAAAATCATATTTGGAAACAAGATTATCTTTGAAGATTTGGAAATCTTTCCTAATCTCAACAACCTTCCAAATCTATCCAAATCTTCCTCCAAACTCGCAACCTCCCTTCAGATCTGCTACAGCCCACGAAGATTACTTAAAGAAAGGTTAACACCACGAATTGGGTGTGTAGATTTGGAGAACGAGATTCACGATCAAGCTTCGGGCGTAAATCCGAAGAAGAGGTTTGCGGCGACGACTACGGCGGCGGGGAACGAGGCTGTGAGAACAACGGCTTTCGACGGCGAGGACCAAATTTCTCTCCTTTGCTTTTCGTTTTAATTTTCGTCAATTTTATGAACTCTTGATAGTTATTGTAGAACTATTTAGTTTTAATCAAAGTTTGGATTTTTTATGTTGATTTGCTTAAGTCAATTATAGTTAATTCTTTCCGAGATTAATTCTAATTCTCAATTCGACCACCAACTTTATTTTATGCACTTTATCTTCTGCAATTTACTTTCTTGTACATTAGATTAGATGAAAACCAAAACCATGATAAAAAAACCTATTCTTTATTCTTTTATTCTTTTTGTGAATATTTAAAGTTACGATTTTTATTTTATTTCTTTTACTTTGCAATTTATTCTCTGAATTGAAAATTGACTTGTCCTCGTGGGATCGATATTTTTATTACTACGTTGCGATACGTGCACTTGCGTTTAATTGCGATTACATTTTCAAGCAACAGTGTCCCACTTGTATTGTTGCATTATCACCTCCACGGTTCCTCCAAGTAAGCATGTGACAAGGAGCTTCTCGGTCTTCCCATGTTGGTGCGCCAATGGTCATTCCTCCTCGGTCATCCAAGCCTACATCAAGAGCAATTAAGTTAAGGCCTTCTCGGGCTCGGCTTCTCGTCATGACTCCCTTGGTTGGAGATTGCAAGGAGGTATCCCGTGGCATGTCATCCTCCCCTGCTACTTGAGGATTTGTCCTCAAATCAAGGGTTGACTCCTCTTCATCTTGTACCGCCCGCTCACCAACATAAGGTGATAAGTCTTGAATGTTGAATGTTGCCGACACTCCATAATCCCCAGGAAGCTTGAGCTTGTAGGCGTTCTTGTTGATCTTCTCAATGACCTCAAACGGACCATCGGCTCTCGGGAGTAGTTTGGATTTTCGTTGATTTGGAAATCTTTCCTTCCTCCAATGCAACCAAACTAAGTCTCCCTCTTTGAATTCAAGCTCCCTTCGGCCTCGGTTAGCATACTTAGCATAAGTGGCATTTTTCTTCTCGATCACCTTTCTCACTCTTTCGTGCATCTTCTTCACTTGCTCGGCTTTGTTTGCACCATCGGGATTGGCAATGTCTGTGGATGGCAATGGCACGAGATCAAGAGGAGTGAGGGGATTGAACCCGTAAACTACCTCAAAAGGAGTAGCTTGTATAGTGCTATGCACACTCCGATTGTAAGAAAACTCCACATATGGCAATTGGAGATCCCATTCCGAGAGCTTCTTCCCGATGACACTCCTCAATAATGCTCCCAAAGACCGGTTGACCACTTCTGTTTGGCCATCGGTTTGGGGGTGGAAAGATGTGCTAAACAATAGCTTGGTTCCAATCTTCCTCCACAAAGTTCTCCAAAATGTACTTAGGAATTTTGTATCCCTATCCGAGACAATTAAAGTGGGAATACCATGTAGCCGTACTACTTCCTTGAAGAATAGTTCAGCAATTTGGCTTGCATCATTGGTTTTGGAGCATGGCACAAAATGAGCCATTTTAGAGAACCTATCAACCACCACCATTATAGCTTCCCCTTGGTGTCCGTGGCAGCCCCAACACAAAGTCCATGCTGATTTCCACCCATGGATGGCTAGGAATCGGTAATGGCATGTAAAGCCCTTGTGGAAGGACTCGGCTCTTGGCCTTTTTACACACTATGCACCTTTCAAGCCATTTGTGCACTTCCCGATTCATGTGTGGCCAATGGAAATGCTCCCTTAAAGTCTCCAAAGTTTTCTTCTCACCAAAATGGCCGGCTAGGCCTCCTCCATGAGCTTCTTTGATGAGTGATTCTCTAAGACCTCCTTGAGGTATGCATAATCGGCCTCCCTTGAAAAGATAACCATCCGAGAGATGGTATCCACAATCCTCCTTCTTCAAACTCTTCTCAAACCACCCTCCAAAGTCTAGATCATCTTTGTAGGCTCCCTTAATCCATTCAAAGCCTAGAACCTTGGCATTGAGCTCGGTTAGAAGAATCACTCTCCTTGAAAGAGCATCGGCCACAATGTTGGTCTCCCCTTTTTTATACTTAATCACATAAGGAAAACGCTCAAGAAATTCCACCCTTTTGGCATGCCTCTTGCTCAACTTTCCTTGACTCCGAATATGCTTTAGAGCTTGATGGTCGGTGTGTATGATAAACTCCTTGGGAAGTAAGTAATGCTGCCATACCTCGATAGTCCGGACAAGAGCATAAAACTCCTTGTCATATGTTGAGTAGTTGAGCGCGGCTCCTTTCAACTTTTCACTAAAGTAAGCCAAGGGTCGGCCCTCTTGTGTTAGCACTGCCCCAATCCCTAAACCAGATGCATCACACTCGATTTCAAAGACTTTGTTGAAGTCCGGAAGCATGAGGACCGGTGCTTTGCAAAGTTCCCCCTTGATGCGTTCAAAACTGTTTTGGCATTCATTGGTCCATTCAAACTCCCTTCCTTTCTTGATGCTATCGGTGAGTGGAGCCACAATGGAGCTAAAACCTTTAATGAACTTCCTATAAAAAGATGCCAAACCGTGGAAACTCCTAATGTCCGAGACGGACCTAGGATTTGGCCATTCCCGAATGGCTATGATCTTATCTTGATCTACCTCCATTCCATTCTTTGAAATTACAAACCCGAGGAAGTGCACCCTTTCTTGCACAAAAGAGCACTTCTTGAGGTTACCATATAATTGTGCTTCCCTAAGAGTTTCACACAACACTCTTAGATGCCCAAGATGATCCACAAAACTCTTGCTATATATCAAAATATCATCAAAATAAACCACCACAAATTTTCCCAAGTATTCTCTAAGAACATGGTTCATTAGTCTCATAAAAGTACTAGGGGCATTAGATAGCCCAAATGGCATGACTAACCATTCAAAGAGGCCATACTTGGTCTTGAACACCGTTTTCCATTCATCCCCTTCTCTCATTCGGATTTGATGATAACCGCTCTTGAGATCTACCTTGGAGAAGAATGTCGCCCCACTTAACTCATCCAACAAATCTTCAAGCCGAGGCATGAGAAACCTATACTTGATGGTGATTTGGTTGATGGCTCGGCTATCCATGCACATTCTACAAGTTCCATCTTTCTTTGGTACTAGTAGAGCGGGCACTGAGCATGGACTAAGGGATTCCCGAATATATCCCTTGTCTAATAGTTCTTGCCTTTGTAGTTCTTTTGTCTCCTCGGGATTCATCCTATAGGAAGGCCGATTAGGAAGCACCACTCCGGTTTGCAAATCGATTTGATGTTCGATACCTCGGATGGGAGGTAGGCCGTGAGGCAATTCCCCCGGGAAGACATCTTTGTACTCCTCCAATAATGTCACCACTTGTTTAGGCGCCCCTCCTATCTCCTTCATTCGTTCCCGAAACAAAATTAACACCATAGGCTCTCCTTGTTGGATAGATCGATCCAACTCCTTCTTGGTCGTTAGCAAGGTGTGCTTGGCCGAGCCTTCCTTTCTAGTGGCTTCATCCTTTGCTACCTGTTCGGGTTCCATCGGTGTGAGTTTAATATGTTTGCCGCTCCACTTGAAAGAGTAATTGTTGGTGTATCTGTCATGCATGGCCCTCCGATCAAATTGCCATGGCCGTCCCAACAAGATATGGCTTGCACTCATAGGCACCACATCGCACACTACCGAGTCCCCATAAGCACCGATTGAAAATTCCACCTTGGTTCTCTTGGTGACCTTGATATCCACCTTGTCATTGAGCCATCTTAATTTGTAAGGGCTCGGGTGTTCCTCGGTTTGGAGGTTAAGTTTATCCACCAAATCTTTGGAGGCTACGTTTGTGCAACTTCCTCCATCGATAATGAGAGAGCATACTCGGCCTTGGATGAGACACCGGCTATGGAAGAGGTTCTCCCTTTGCACATCTTCGGGTCGGCCTTGAGAGGTTAATACTCTTCGGATCACCATAAGTAAAGGGCCCTCTTGTGCATTGCATATTTCTTCATTAGACTCGGTTTCCTCCTTAGCATCATCAAGGGGCTCATCTTCACTCACTACTTCATTGCTTTCCTCCAGCATGATCATTACTCTTCTGTTAGGGCATTGTGAAGCAATGTGTCCCAAGCCGAGACACTTGAAATATTTTATCTCCCTTGCTCTTGGCCGATTGGCATTGTCCAAGAGTTTGGGTAGTTCTCCTTCATTTCTTTGTGGCCACGGTTTCATTGGAGGAAGCTTCTCTTCCGGCTTAGGTTTGGCCTTGTAAGGAACATTGTACTTTTGGGGAAACCGGTTGCTAAATCCCTTGCCCTTTCTCTTGATTTGTCTCTCAATCCGCAAGGCCACTTGAATTACATCATCCAAGGATTCTACCATTTGGAGTTCCACTATGTCTCCAATTTCCTTGTTTAAACCCCTCAAAAATCTTGCCACTATTTGTTCCGAGGGCTCTTCCAAATCGCACCTAATTCTCAAGGTTTCAAATTCCGTTAGATACTCCTCAACCGACAAGGATCCTTGCCTTAGCCCTTGGAGTTGATAAAACAATTCTTGCTTATAATGATGAGGCACAAATCTCCTTTTCATATGGTCTTTCATGGTTCTCCAAGTTGTGATTTCTTCTTCACGGTTTCTCCTCTTTTGGGATTTCAAACTCTCCCACCACAAACTTGCATATCCATGAAACTCTAAAGACACTAATTGTATCTTGGTTCTTTCGGAGTAATTAAAACAATCAAACACTTTCTCCACCTTATCTAGCCAATCCAAAAAGATATCACCATTGCATGAACCATTAAAGGGAGGAATTTGAACCTTAAGGTGCCGAAGGTCATCTTCCCTAAATGGCCGATCCACATGATCCATTTCTTCATCCGAATCCATGATGTTCATTGGCCGGTCCCGAGCTATCCCTCCGGTTCTTCTTCCCGGTGTTGCCGGTTGCCGCACCAAATTTGTCATAGCCTCCATTCTTTGCATCAACATGTCAAACCTTTCCTCAACACGTTGAGTTAGGTCATCAATTTGGTTTTGGAGTCTAACCTCTGGTTCTTGGGGAGTTGCTGGCCGAGAGTGATGTGGCTCACTTGTTGATGGAGCTTCTCGGCTAGATGGTAATACTACACCCCTTCTAGTCGTCATTTATCAATCGAAAGGTTTTCACAAGATCAAATAAAATTAAGAGCTAGCAATGGAAGGATGGGAAGGGAAAACTAAGCTCTGATACCAGATGACACGCTCCACTTGAAAGAGTTGTGGAGCTGTTCGGGAAAGAGAGGAAGAACTCAGCCAAAAATGAAAAGAAACGCACGGGAGAAACGAAAAAGGCACGCAACACAAATTGAGAACCTTTGGGGGTTCTCGGGTGGACAGATTCAATACAACGAACACAAATGGCCAAATGGCCAAATGGCCGGCTATGGATGATGGCTATGTGATGTTCCGACTTACCTTGGTCCATCTGAGGTGGAGGAAGGCTGAACTAAGGCTTAGTGGCTCTAGCAAGACACCAATACCATTGACAACCCGAAACAAAGGATATGACTCACCTTTGAACGAATTGCCGAGAGAGAAAATGAGCTTCAAAGCTTCAAGTTTTCATCAACATTTTTCTGCTTCAAAAATGCAGATAAGAAAGGCATGTGGGCCCCTCTTGGACTTTTGATACCAACCAAGGGAATGGACCTCTAAGGTAAGGTATCCTCCATTCCTTGGTGCTTCCTAGGGTTCCCACTTGTACTCACGTCCACCTATACAAGCATTTAAAATATGACAATGTTCTTGCATGGTTCTTACGTAAACCATGCATTAAAGTTTACAATCGGTTTACAAAAACAAAACCAACAAAAACCGACAATTCCTTTCAAACTTCCACTTCTTTAATCATGTCCCTCACCTTGCTGCGCTATTGGACTTTCTTCTCCTTGAGCTTCTTGGTGTTCCACTTGTATTGTTGCATTATCACCTCCACGGTTCCTCCAAGTAAGCATGTGACAAGGAGCTTCTCGGTCTTCCCATGTTGGTGCGCCAATGGTCATTCCTCCTCGGTCATCCAAGCCTACATCAAGAGCAATTAAGTTAAGGCCTTCTCGGGCTCGGCTTCTCGTCATGACTCCCTTGGTTGGAGGTTGCAAGGAGGTATCCCGTGGCATGTCACTGTCATTTCTGTACCAAATAATAATTTATTTAATAGCCGAGAATCCTAAAGAATTGTTTCTGATGTAGAAGTTCAGACAAAGCTACAACCACATAGCATACTACAAAACTTTTGTTATGATACCAATTGTTGCGGAAGCTCGAGCAATTTCAAATAGCGTGTAAGATATTGTGCTAAAAAATCACACTAGATAGATTCCCAAATAAGAGAGGTAGGTCACAACGGATCACTTAAAAACCAAGTTTTACCTAGCCAGAATTATCATAGTAATTTAATAGTACAATAAATCACAACAACTATACCCGACAAAATAACAAACGGCTATTAAATAAAGCAATAAAAGAAATATCAAATTTAACGAGGTTTGGCTAAATATGCCTACGTCCTCGGATACTGCAAAATATATTTCACAAGGAAATATTATAAAGAGAGAATGAGTAAGACCAAAATTACCAAAGAGATATAAGTAATTTCGGAATGAGATGAATAGAATGGAGGGGGGATGAACTATTTATAGGGTTTAACATCCACCCTCATTTCTTGAATACCCGATGTGAGATAGGAGATGAAGTCAAAAGTTAACACTCATTATACATCGGAACAAAATAAAATGTAAAAGGGGATTTAACGATGGCTTTCTTTTATGTTGATGATATGATATTCACATAGTTTATCTCAGGCTCTGGTCAATGCGTGAAAGGAATAGATGAAGGCTGATTTTGACATGACTGACCACGAGAATTTTTTCTAGGTTTAGAATTCACAGAAGGAGAAGATGACATATTTTTTTAGCGAAAACACTACGCAAAAGAATTTTTGAAGAAATTCGATATTCTCGAATCAACCAAGCTCGACATGGTACCCTCTTAAAATTGAGGCTTAAAATTCAATGGATTTTTATGTAGAATATTCCTTAACAATCCTATAAGCATAAATAGAGCCAGACGTGCCACTTTAAGCTCGTGGACTTGCCTCGTAAGCCTTGAAATTGAGCTTGGCCCGAGCAAACCACCATCATTACGTTACCAGCGAGTTGACAAGCTAAATCGTTCAAATGACGTATCTACGTGATGGTGTGTTTGACTTATTTTATTTCTTATGAAAGTGCAGCCATGGAATCTCGGCTTTAAAAAATTATACCATTCAACCATATTGTTAAACATTGTGGAGAGTCATTTATGCAGTAGTGAAACAAAAACATTAAGGGCTTTTATGAAAATCAAATTGTTTAACATTGTGAATAAAATCGGGAACCGAACTCGGGTTCTGTTCCAATCCAGACAGGACAGTTACTCACGAGTCTGGGAACCGATTCAGACCAAATTGCATTCCAGGTTTGAAGTTGGTTCTGTGATTGGTTTAGGTTTTAATTTCTAAACCATTTTGGGTTGATTGATTTACTCATGCGAGATTCTCGTAATTTTTGAACCAATAACCGTGTAGTTGAAGATTGAACCAAAGTTTTAAAGAAATAATAACCGAAATTGGTACCTTTTGTAGGCGAAACGGTTTCGTGGTTTTACTCCATTCTCAAACCTAACAATTTTCTACATTTAAAAAAACTATAAGTAAAATCAGAGCTTAAATATCCATTAACCGGTTCATCCTTTTTCTCAAAATAGAATCAACGTTGTCAGCAGTCAGCACATCTCTCAACCTTTTCTGGGAAACTGTTGGGGTTCAGTTAAAGATGATAGAAGGAGCATTCTAATCGTGGCTCAAAGACGCCATTGTTGCGACCATCTTACAGTCGTCATTGTCTGGCACAAAGCTTCACATGCTGGCCATGACTTGCTTCAATGGCAACTCAACATCATCTTCTTCGTCATCTTCATCTTCTATGAAACTTCCTGAAACCCATCAACCTAAAAATGACCTTTTCCAAAAGTTTCAACAATTTTTTTATCGTTTTCAGAAATTTAAACCCGTTTTTCTTGATCGAAAGTAGCTTAGAAAGAAAGCATTTACAGTTTTATGCGTTAACTTGTTCTGGTGAGAAAGTTTAATAACAGAAAACTCGTCTAATAACTCAAAGATCAAACTGGAAACCTGTTAGGACTGTAATTACTATTTAGGGTTTAGTTATTAGCTTTTGTTTCCAACAACTATTAACCAAAAAGCTCTCCCCACGCATCCCTCCCCATCTCTAATTTCTATTTTGGTCATTGATCCCGCAAGAAACCCATCACTTTTTCAACTATAATTCTCAGGTTCTTCTCCATCTTCTTCCCTATAAAACCACACTTCTAACCTTCCTATTTTACATTGCAGTTTCTCCATATTTTCAAGAAAAAGCAAAGAAGCAAATGGCGAATCTGATCATTTTCATTTGCCTTTCATTGGCTTTTGTAGCTGGGGAGGTGCAGAGCTTAGAACTTCACGAGAAAGACCTAGAGTCCGAAGAGAGCTTGTTCGATCTATACGAAAGATGGAGAAGCCATCACGGAGTGACGACAGAGCTGGAGGAGAAGAACGACCGTTTCAACGTGTTCAAACAAAACGTGGCTCATATTCATCGCTCAAACCAGATCGATAAGCCTTACAAACTCGGACTGAACAAGTTTTCCGCCATGACAAACGAAGAGTTTAGGAAGGAATACACAGGTCTAAAGATTAGTGATCATCCGAATCTTCTGCAAACAAGTCCGAATAGGAGTTTCATGTACGAAAATGTAGAGCTAGAAACCATCCCTCGCTCAGTAGATTGGAGGACAAAGGGTGCTGTTACTGCTGTTAAAGACCAAGGCCGTTGTGGTATCACATTTTTTTCATAATAAATTATTTATTTAAATTCAGTCACTAAGTATTTATTTTTCATGATGAACAGGAAGTTGTTGGGCGTTCTCAACTGTAGTAGCAGTGGAAGGTATAAATCAGTTGAAGACGAAAAAGTTAATATCTTTATCAGAACAACAGTTAGTAGACTGTGATAATGGTCAAAACCAAGGCTGCAATGGAGGAATGATGAATCTTGCATTTGACTACATCAAGAAAAACGGTGGCTTGACGTCTGAAACAAATTACCCATATGAGGCTACCGACGGGACTTGTGATTCTTTGAAAGTATTTTTTTTATTTCTGGTGAATCGATTATTCGATCGAACAAAAGCTATAAAGATTGACAAATCGAAACTTTGATTCAATCTTGCAGGTGAATTCTCCTTTGGTTACCATTGATGGACATGAAGATGTACCACAGAATAATGAAAATGCGTTGCTAAAAGCAGTAGCTAATCAGCCTGTTTCTGTTGCCATTGATGCCGGTGGATCAGATTTCCAATTCTACTCGAAGGTATGCTCTTAGTTCTTTTTTGTACGTTACATTTGCTGGTATTTGAGTGAATAGAAAGTCATAATCTGAGGAAAACAAAGAAACCTACGATGACCTAAATCGCAGCACAATAAGTTTAACCGTCGTCTGCCTTTCGTGTTCCCAACATTAGGGTTCGGTTCTCAACATCACATGAACAACACAGCGTCAGAATGAACGCAGTAGGGTATCCATTGCTAGTATTTGTTATCCACTGTTTTTTGGGAAAATGAACAACTTTTTGGCGATGCTTTTCTAACAGAACTCCAGAGAACTGATTTTTTTTTGTTGCAGGGGGTGTTCACAGGAGAATGCACGAGCAACTTGAATCACGGAGTGGCGATTGTCGGGTATGGAACCTCAACCGATGGGGCTAAGTATTGGATCGTAAGAAATTCGTGGGGAGATCAGTGGGGAGAGAATGGATACATAAAGATGGAACGAGGCATATCGAAGAAAGAAGGATTGTGTGGCATAGCGATGATGGCTTCGTATCCTACCAAGAACAGTTCAAATGATCGTACTACTACCTCCTCTGAAGATGATTATTATAAGGATGAACTCTGAAACATTAGGGTTAGTTGAAATTTGAATTTACTTCTTTGAAAATTATCTTTTGTTTTCTTCGTGCATTGAGGCTGTGCGACGAAAGAAGCCATGTACATCTCATTTCAAGCTGGAAATAATGTTTTGTACTTCTTTCTCATCGGTGCCTTCTTTATTATTCAAGCAAATCATGATCTATTTCGATCATATTCAATCAACGTTGTGTTGGTTCGGCATGGTTTTTGTGACGACTTGTCCAGATGAAAAGTGTAAAGACAGTGCAATCCTACATCGCTTGAGAAAGTGATGTTTGTGTTGTATATAAGCGTTGTTTCTCATCCTACTAAGTACAACTCATTTTCAGTTGTAAATTCAAAAATAAATTCGTAAAAATCACGTCGCCTCAAAATAGAGATTATTATGTGGAGACCACTAAGATACATTATAGTTTCACGCTAGCTTAGCAACGAGCCTCTCATTAGGGTCAAACAGTTGGCCCACCCTTGATTCTATGGTCGACAATTCAGAATGAGTTTCACGTTTTGGCAGGCAAAAACTATGACAGTGAAAATTGATTATATTTCCAAAGACGGGACGCGGAGTATGAAGCTGACCAAAGTCAAGACCGAAACTGAGTGAGAACACTTGTTATGAGGCGGGCAACATGCTTATTTATTACCTTTGGTATGAAACAATGAAAATCATAAAATAACAAGGGCTAATAAAGCTCTTATACGTAGAAAGCAAGCAGTCTCTCTCACCTCACGGGAACCCTACCCCTGTATATCTATGGCTACATTCTCTCTCTTCCTCTTTGCTAGAGAGAGGGTGGATATGGCTTTGGCTGAAACCACCTTCCTCGCCAGCTGCTTCCACACTTCTTCATCCTTCCCCTTCTTCTCCTCCCTTTTGGACTTGATCTGGCTGCAAATTCACAGATAATATCAATCGATGATATTTTATTCAGAGATTTGTTTCACGTATTATATAGATGGACCATTCAACTTGATGAATACAGCCAATTCCTACGAAAAGATTGGGTCCCTCGTTGCTTGGCAATATCTCGTCTGCAAGTTAGTTTTTTAATTCATTCTTCATAATTACGCTCAAACTTATGGCAATGGGTCGTTGAAAACAGGAAAATGGACCAGCAAGAAAGAGTCGATGTGAGAGAAAACTGCGGCAGAAAGCCAAATAAACATGAAAAATACTGCGTGAATAAAAAGCTCAACTTTAGGCATTGCAAGGCCTCGTGATACTCTTCAATTGAACTTTAACCATGTTTGACTAATAATTTCAATCGTAATCTGGAGAAAAAAGAGGGTTCTTCTTTGGTTACCTGCACAGAGGGACTCTGCAAGAATCAGATTGGTCGCAAATGGCGGAATGAAGTCTGAGAAGCTGCCCCATCCGTTTGCAGCGCAGGCAATTTCCGGTGGCTCTTTTCTTGCACTCGGCGAAGTGTTTGATCAGAAGCTGGAGGCCATGGCAGGTGGAGAATCTCTTACACGGCTCTGTTCTCCTGGGTTTCGCGTCGAATGGCCAAACTATCGTACACCCTTCTGTGAATATGTGTTCTAAAGACTCCATAGCTTCGTTGAGCTCCAAATACAGCCTGCACTCTTCCCTGAGCTTCTTCGACCGTTTTTTCCTCTGCAGTTTTCAGACAGAACGGTCGAAATCGGCGTAATGATCGGAAAATAACAGAAGGTTCGTACCGATTCAGCTTCGTCGATGAACTGCAAGATCTCGAGCTCCAGCCATGGGTCGTGATTCTGCAGGAATTTCCAGCCCTCTGTTTTTTCCACAGCTTTGAAATGGCTCAAAATCAGCTTCATGCACTTGAGGTGAAGATCCGGTGCGTCGCAGAGCTTGGAGAGTTGAAGGACGTCCACCACATTCTCGATGGTCAGCCGTCCAGCCAGATCTCTGACGCATCTCTGCTTCAGCTGCGGGACCAGGTAGACGTGCGACAGGGCCAGTAGGTGGAACCCGTACTTCTCCAGATCCTCCTCCGTGAACCTGCAGAAAGCTCCGAGCAGAGTCCCATGGAATTTTGAGATGAATTTGGATTTTACCGGCAATAAAAATGAAAACAGTGGAAGAAAGCAGCCAAAGTGAACTAACCTTGACTTGTAGAGGAAGCGGAGAAACGAAAGGATGGCGTCGTAAGGGACGCCGAGAATCGGAATGATTCTCTCGGAGCTCCGGTGCTTATGTGGCCGATCGATGACATTTTCCAGCACTGGAGAGGCAGCAGCCTTCAATTCCCAAATCAAATATTACAAAATTAGATTATTTTCCGTAAAAGACTCCGAAACGAAGAGCAAAATGAATTTGCGGGAAGTACCAGAACGGTGGAGTGAGCAGCGAGACGGACTCCATCGGAAGTGAGGATTTGAACGTCGGGGTCGGAGAAGGTCGCCGGAGAAGAACGTCCGTGACTCCGTCGGTCGGGGAAGTCAGAGAGAGGGGTGGACTTGAGGGCTGGTAGAGAGAGAAACATTGGGATGAGGAGAGAGAGAGAGAGGTCGGTGGGACTTGGGAGTGGAGTGTCAAATGCAATTGCATAAAACGTGTGGCTCGCTGTATATACGGAGGGAGACAGGGGAGTAGCCGAGGGCAAATATGGAATGCACTAATTAATTTGGATCAGCCTGCCACGCTCTTTCTTAAACCGGGAAATCCGCTCTTTCTTAAACCGGGAAATCCGATTCAAATCCACGCTCACAGGATTTTTCTTTTATTTTATAATCTATTAAATTAATTATATTTAAATTTAACCATTTAATATTTAATATATTAGTAATTCAAAAGTATAAAAATAATTACAAATATAGTATCACTAATGAAATTCTCAGTAATTACGTTATAAGCTTCAATAAAGATTATTAAGCAATAAATAAAGCAACACTACGTATGAGTTATATAATGGTTGAAAATCAAATTAAGTCTTGAGTTTTCGGTGAATAGACAAATAAAACTGTAACTTTACAAAAAAAATTAATTATTGTCACACGCGGGAGTGGTCACACCATCACACTTATGATTGAACCGTTTGTCACGGCATAGGTAAATACAGTCTATTATTAAATTTTGATGCAATATTAAAAATACATGGAAGAAGTGTTGTAGTATTTTCGTTTAAAGTTAAAAATAAATAGAAAAAAAGATGCAGATAAAATAATAGTAAGTTAATTGAAAATAAAATGAATAAAATGATGGACATCATACATTTGTAGGCTCCACTCCCTAAAATAGATGATCTAATTGTCAAGGACGGAGAAACACATTTGTTCAATTAGTCTGGATCTTTTTAATAATGTTCTTCAATGCCCTGCCAATGTTTCATTTTGTCCACCCTGCATGGCGACCAGAGTGGCAAACAAATATTTATTGTTAGTCTACGTGGAACTTAAGCAAAAACGTGTTGCATATTTAAAATTATCACTGATGACGTCGGATCTGATATTTCTGCTACGGTACAAAAATGAATAAAATATAATGGGCCAGCTAAATCTATGGACGGTGTTGTACTTGCCAGCTCATCAAAATGGGTCCAGGGTGGGTCCAGCTGCCTTGAAATTGGTACAAGAAAACGAGTTAAGGCCTAGAATGACACGTAATCTGATTGGACACGTCTCATCATCGGACTCAAGCTATTCAATTGGTCTGTTATTCTCCTCGGATCACACCAAACGCTTGCCATCCTAAGCTATTCAAGTGCATAATTGTTTCCCCGTGTAGAAGAAATAGTGAAATAAGATCTCAACCTTGCTCCAATTAGATCCAGTTTGAGCCAACTCCAACTTCAATCCCCATTTCACTTCTGGTCTAGTACCATATATTAACAAGTTGGCGTTTTACTTTATTTTCCCAATCCATTTTTCAACGGACATGACCCGAACCAATTACTTAAAATTAGAATTGACTTCTCAACCTTAAATCGTTATTTTATTTAATAAAAAATCAAATCATTTTTTATATTAATTATATTTTAATATATTTAAAAACATTTTAATTAAACTTTATTAATTCAATATCAAACCCAAGAAATCTAAATTCAAAACAAAATCCAACACGAAATCAATTCTTTTAGTAAAAAATAAAATCGAACTGGCCCCCAAAGCATGTTTTGGTTCGAGACCCAAGTAGGAATGATCGATTATGCCAGTAATAGAACAGTTGTATTGCACATTAAATCATGTGTAGGATGGGTTGTGATTTTGTGAAATTTTCTCTTTGAACCATGTGTTGGTTTATGTAAATAACAAAGTGGAGATTTTTCTTAGACATTTAAAAGGTGTCCACGATTAAAAAGGGTGTAAACCTTAGGGAGAAAAAATAGAGCACCCAAGGAAAGAGATTGTGATGCACGCCAACCTCTCATTTATAGACCACAGAAAGGTGAGAGTTAGGTGAATTGAAACAATCATTGGGTTACGGTCACACCCAACACATGTGTTGTTGTGCCAAGGGTCGCATAGATACCAAATGATGCACCGCTAAATGGGTGACTCCTTCAATAGTATGTTCTCATACCAAATTATGCACCCTTGAGGTGGGTAGCTAGTTAATGGTATGCGGAGCTCGAGGATCTAGCATGATGCAATGTGTTTTGAGAGTTTAGCGAGAGGGGGATGGGCACATGAACGATAGTGGCGTGGGGAGCTGTATATCTGGATGGTTGCGAGCAAACAGACGTGTGCGCTTGGGGGTTGCACATACATTTGCGCGTTGGATGCTACTAGGTGAGCAGGCTTGATCGATGCGCACATGCGCAAATGAACAAGCATGCGTGAACAAGCACATTGGTCGATGCTATGGGTGATTGGTCGCACCTACACGAGTGGGTGCTTAGAAACGACACTGTGCATAAGTAGTTATGCGTGAATAAGTGTCACATCCCGTTCTTTAAAAACCTTTTGAAAACAGCGGTAAAAATTTTCTTTTCGTAAATACACTTGAAATACTTAACTTGAAAATTTAGCGGAAGCATAATACTTTAAATGTTGATCTAATGAACTCATACACGTGTAAACCACCATTTCATCAGTACAGGTTAAAAGTAACTTTACACAAAATAACAATTTTCATTCATTTAAAACGCTTGACATAATTGTTCAAGACTTTAACAAAAGGCTTCACCAACATCATTCAAAATATCGTAAAGCATCTAATTAGTTTTGCGAGAAAACATCAAATACATTTAAACCATTTTCTTTTCCTTCCCTCACGGGTCGTTGATTGGTTTCGTAAACAGCCCACTCCAAAACAGATTCATCCACATGTCATGGCACGTGATGAGGACTAAATTCCTCATCCCGAGTTTCGTCACCTACATCACAAAATTTAACTAGTGAGCCTAAGGCTCAGTAAGAAATCATAATGTCCTACGTGCCTAGCATGCTCATGATATGCTTAAAACATGTTCTTTTCGTAAAACGTATCTTTTTCAAATCATTTTGGGATGATGATCTGTGTCTCATACCACGATCATCCTCAAAACATCATTTCATTTTTAGAGTGAAGATTTGTGTCTCATACCACGATCATCCTCAAAACTTCACTTGATACATGTTGCCATTACATCGCATAAAAGACATCATTCTCATAATTTGATAACTTGATAGAGAGTTAGCACCTACAGGGTCCTCTCATAATATAATAGCTTGATAGAGAGTTAGCACCTACAGGGTCCTCTCATAACTTGATACTTGATAACTTGATCTATATGCGATGAATAGTGACATTTTGAATGCATGATTGATAAACATTTTTCTTGAAATATGATGCATGAATGAGATGACATGCAAAACTTGACAACTTGACTTAATTCATGCATTCTTGATAACATAAGAAATCATGTTTTGCTTAACAAATTAACATAAATCACACATAAACACATATGTCTCCCAAATGCACTTAAACTTTATTTCTTAATTTACTTTTCATGTTTTACGTATTTAGGCGTTACTTATAGCCTACACATCACAATTCAATGTCACACAAACACCAATCACACCCATATTATTGGGCCGGTGCACGGTGCGATGCACCCCAAACAGATTTCATACATATATAACTATAACGTATTCATTTCATGCTTAATAANGTGTCGACCGATTCTACACGAGGTGTCAACCTACCATTGTTTATAGGTCAACCTCTATAGCTTGAAAATTCAAGGTGTCGACCGCTTGTGTCAAATTGTCAACCGGTTTTCAAACCCGAGAGTTTTAAGGTGTCGACCGGCAATCAAGGTGCCGACTGCCCGTTAAAACTTTCATAACATTTGTTATACAATTTAGATTTCTATGATTCAAACGTCATTCTTTTTCTTATTGAGTCTAGTTTAACTTTGTAGAAGACAAAAACTTCAAATTCGGAGCGTAAAGGTATAAAATATACAAAACATCAAACATCGCTCAAAAGTCCATATTTCCTTATTCCAGTTTTCATTCATTAACTTCTAACGTGCATAACTTTTTCACCCCAACTTCAATCGAGTTGTTCAACCTATTTATCTTCTTCTTTTGATGTCTTCTATAATTTATTTGAATATTACTTTATTACTTAAGCTCATCTGTAGCATGATAAAACAGGAAAATTGAAACTATTGAGTTAACGATTTTCAACCCGGTGGTTGTTACTAACTATAAATTTCCAAAACCCTTAACTTTCTCTACAAACCTCCAAATTGAGTAATTTTTGTTGCTATAGTTCCATCAAAAAGTCTATTGAATTTCATGAGAAAAACTTAAACTCATTTGAAGAACTTAAAATCTCTGAAATCTGCTAATCTTAACATTGTGTCAAGGTGGTTCACCTTGCAAGGGTTGACCGGTTTCTAACGTAGGTCGACCGGACCATGTTCCTCACGACCAAGGTGTCGACTGATACTATTCATAAGTCGACCGGTCCTTCATTCACAACCTTCCATTTTCTATTTTCTCAAACTTTCATTCAACACTTAAACTAATTCAGTCCAACTTTCACATTTACCTTACTTTATCAACTATCAATTCTAACAATTGAATTCCAGCAAGTTAATCATCATTTCATACTCTTAATCATAATTGAAATATAAAATGATATACTTATAAGACGTTGCATTATGATGAAAAGGTCGGGTGTTACCACACGGTTGAAACTCCAACATTTTCTTTTGTTTTCATCCACTTTCCACCTCCAACACTTAACAACTTTTATTCCAACATCCAACTTTGTTTCCAAATCATCTAAATTACTATTTGAAAAATGTAACACCACCTCAACATCCATCTTCCCTTAACACATATTGTATCATTGTCATAACGTGCTATATTCATACAGGCTTAGATTACCCAGAAAAGTGGGGTGTTACATTTCAGCCCCCTTATTTGAAATTTTGTCCTCAAAATTGTAAGTTAAACCACTATGGACAGCCCCTTTCCATATCTCTGTGGCATTCCTAAGTAGTTTCTTCTGTCTAGCGGCTCTTTTATAGCACTTTGATCAGAGGAATTTGCTCTCTTCTTAGCTCGTTGATCATTAAATTTAGGATCTTTACATCCTTACCATACGCTTTTCTTATATTAAGGTTGACATAATCATACTGTTACTTAGTTCAATCACTTAATTGGGATCCATATGAACTTTCTTGACATCGATATGAGAACTACCGTGTATAATCCTTGCATAGTTGATGGAAATTCCCAATTTGTATGCTGCTTTTTCAATCTCAGTTATAATCGAGACATGTCCAATAGCTTTTGGGATGAGTCTTCCTCCTTCGTACCAAAACACTTACTCTTTTAAATGATGAAATTTTGAAGGATGGATACCATGTTTCCTCAATCAAACTTGAGTTCTGTCTAAGCTAGCATAGCCTTCATGTTGGTCTCGTGACACTCAAATCCTTTTCCTAATCATGCATATTGATCCTTGAGTCCTGTCTAAGCTTTTGGGTGTACGCGGGGGAAGAAGTGTTGGGAAAAAATTTTTTGACACCTAATAACCGAAGAAACGTGGAGAGTACTGATTAGAATAATTCCTAGGAAAACGCTCTAGGCATTTTCCTAGACAGAATTACCTTTCTAAGTATATTCTCAGGAAAGAATTTCAGTTTCCTTAGACAGAACTTACTTACACAGTACAATTACACCACTAACCGGACGATATGAAAAATAGTAGCAAACGCGATCTGAAAAATACCAAGAATATTTTCCCACATCGTTAAAATATAACGGCCAAGAAACAAGAGAAATATCTATCAAAATAGACACTAGAAATTTTACGTGGAAACCCAAATCGGAAAAAACTACGGGGACCGAGTCCGAAAAGATTTTAATATGAAAAATAGGAATTTACAATATTTTTCTAGAAATCAAATATTTCTAGAAAATATTCACTCAGAGAAATTCAACTATCTTAGAACTCTTAATGTGCACAAAAGCACCCCACCTATTTTTCTATCGCCCTCTTTCTTTTATCTCCCTCTTCTCGAGAAGCTTCTCCCTCTTCTCTAGAAACTTCTCATTTCTCTTTTTTCTCTCTTCTTCGGATGCTCTCCGGGAATACAATTGGTTGTTCCTCGACCCCTCTATTTATAGGGGTTGAGAAGGTAACCCTCTCCTACTAAATAGGAGGAGGTTACGTTACAAAGGAGGAAAGTCCTCCTTTGTAACCTCTCCTTCAATGTCTTAATGACATTGAAGAGGAGGAGGGACCCAACAAGAAGATTGTCTTCTTCCTCCGTCATTTATTTTTTTTATCTATTAAAATTATTATATTATAATAATAATATATTATAGTATATTATAACAATATAATATAAAAAAAATATTACAATATCACATTAAATCAAGTAACTTTTTAATTCTTGGTTCGAATTCAACAAATTTCCATCAAATTTCCTGTCTAATAATTTGATAACACAAACCAAAAAAAAGACCTAGCCATTACCGTGGAAAACTCCAAAGTTCCTAAATGATTTTAAGGATATAACTTTTTTCTCGAGTCCACGAAAACATGTTATAGTTTGACTTTGTTTAATTAGGCATTGTTGTGAACTATCCATTCACATTCATGGATATTAAATATCTCAGCGAATAATATTGTCATGATCAGAAATGAGAGTTTCATTTAGACTGCCATTTGATCAAAACGCCAAATTTGCAACGCCATGTGAGACTGCCATTTGAAAAAAGTTGTAACGTGAGAAGTAGAGGGTTTTGTATAGAGCCCCACAAAGTTGGAATTAATATGGCATTTCTTGGATAGGTCAATTCTAAGCTAGGCTATCTCTCCGCCCTCTAATTCAGTCTCCATCTGCTTTGCCCTATTTTCTCACCATACGCCTTTGTCATTTGTCAATATGTTGTTGTGTCAACTCTCTTCAAAAGGTCGTCTTTTCCGATTCAGTTGCTACCATTATATATTACATTTTTGGATATTTTTTCCAAATAGTATCAATTTTAATTGTTCTTTTCGTCGATTTCGTGGTGCTTTGAACTGGTCAAATGTATTTGATGGTCCAAAATGGAGCGTGAAAATGTTGGTTTGAGCTATCCTTTTGTTCAAAAACCAGTTAGGGCAACTGTTCAAATTGTGGTCTTTGTTGGATTTGCTCAATCTACTGCGTAATTTTTGTTTGGTGACAAGGTTGATTTTGACAAGACTTGGTTTACCTCTCTGGACTCAGTGATGTAGAAGTATCTCTGTTTCGTCGAATAATTTATTTTCTGTGATTGAAGTCCAGCCATGTATGCTCAAGAGAGAGGAAAGAGAGGCAATAGAAAGGATAATTTGGTGTTCAACTCATCTGCACTTGCACTTTTTCTGGCTCACTGAGAATCAAACAATCAACTCTCAGATGGCTCCAAGAATTACATGTGGAGGTTGCAATCAAACGTCGAAGGACATTCCCAAAAAAAAACATAAAAATTCCCAAAAAAATAAATAAAACGAGGGTAAGAAAAGGCGAGAACAGCTCATACTCTCTTCTTTCTTCGCTCCTTCTATTTCAGTTCCCTCCATTTCCTAATCACTTTACCTCAGATATAATTAACTTTTAGAAAATGTTTTTCAATTCGGTCATAATTAGCAACGCGAGCCCTTTTTGCAGCTGAGCGCGCCCGCCGTTACTGTAATGGAACCAACTAGGTTTGACGGCCGAGCGCCCAAGCTTGAAGCTTTGGCATAGCTTGAAGAAGCTCCGGCGCCGGACGGAGTAAAAAACGCACCGTTTAACATCAGATCTCCCTCTGACCTCCAATTCCACCTCTTCCACTCACTCTCTGGTGCATCCTCATGCTTCGTCACCTGCGCCATTTTTACAGAATCGAGCTTCGTCAAAACCGATGAGATTAGGTTAAAAAAACTTGTGAGATTTCAGAAATGAAAATGGGTATTGTAAAAAGGACCTCTTTGCTGAACCGGTAGTCCGGCGCTAGAAATCGGTTGCTTTGGCTATTGATAGTCGGGGCAGCACTCCCTCCGATGGCGTACATTTCCCAATGGGTGTAGTCATTGTTGACCACATGGAAATACCCATGCCTACACCTGCGTTTTTTTTAGTAAATTATTAAATATTATCAATAAATTAACAAAACCCATGATTTGAATTCACGAAACTAACAAAAAAAGGTAATCTTTTTGTCAGTCTCTTACCTGGGCATTCTTTGAACTAGCCCTTCTCCGAAGTGATTGAAGGCAATGGTGACTTGCATGTTCTTATCCTGAGTGTATGAATCGCTGTGGCCTAACAGCATTACCTTATCGTGATGCGTCAAATAGTTATTTGAAATCGTTATGGCCGTCGATCCGTGGATCGCATCGATCAGACCATCTTGGCAGTTCGATAACGAACAATGATCGACCCAAACGTGACTTCCACCGAAGATCGAAACCCCGTCGCCGTCCGATAACGTTCTCCAACCGTAGTGCTGTGGGGAGTCCCGAACGTAAGTGTTGCCCCCTTGCTTGCAATCGTGTATATGAAGACCGTGGATAATGATATTAGTCACAAACTGTATGGTAATGCAAGGCCCGCCGGCAATATGGACGCTGGCTCCTCTGCCGTCGAGGGTTTTGAAAGAATTCATTATCAGCTCTTCCTTCAGCTTAATCACCATGTCTCTGGCGAATATTATCCAGAGCGGCTCGTCTTGAATCACCGCGTATCGGAGTGTTCCGGGTTTGGGAGTAACTGGGTCGTCGTCGCTGCTGTCAGTGACTACGTAGATCCGGCCATCACGGCCTCCGACGGCGTTTTTGCCGAACCCAATGGCGCAGTCGGCTAGCCGTTGACGATTCTTCTCCCAGTTGGGGTCGCACCGCCAGCAGTCGTCGATGGGGTTTCCGGTCACGCAGGAGAGGTAGCCTCCTAAGCTCCGCCTGGAGCCATTAATGCTTCTGCAAAAGAAACAAAAACAAAGATAATGCAGCAACTTTCGGTACATTGAAGAATGCAGATCATTCAGTCAATGAAAAAGTACAGCATTGTCTCCATTTATACCTCTGTACTTGCTGTACTAGGAGCTCTGGGTCCTTCTCCGGGGAGGCGAAGACGACGGAAGTGAAGAGAGAGAAGAAGAGGAGAGAGAAAGAGAGTGAGAGTTTAGCTCCCATTGTCCGCTTAGAGAGAGAAGCCAGTAGAGAGAGATCCAAGGTGAGGAAAAATGAAAGGAGAAAGAAGGCGTATATAAAGAGATTAAGAAAGAAAGGATAAAGCCAGTTGGGAGATTAAAAATTCATTAAACTGAAGAGAGCATGTGGGTCCCACTCTCACTGTGAATTTCTTAATTAACGGTACTCTCTCCGGTGGTTTAAGCCGTTAAGTACGGCCAGATTGGGAGTCGGGCCCCACTTCTCGACGATCTTCTGCACTTTGGACAACAGTTCAAGATGTTAATACGACACCGTATACTAAGTTCGGGAACTTGTGGGACCCACATGTTTTGAAATGTTATACTACTATTGCAATTCTTTAGACCCACTAATACTAATATCCTCCTTTAATTCGGAGTCGACACAATTTAATTTTTGTGTCAAACTCAAATTTGGAACACATGGATTATGCCACTGCATTGACTTTCCATGACCAATTTTTTTCTGTCACAATAAAACATATTTGCCCATTAATATTGTCACGCTATTATTTATATAGTTACGTTATTCAAGCATATTATTCATTAAGTATATAAATTGAATTGAAGTATGTTCTTAATTTTGGAGTGCTTGCCCTTTAGTAAATATGTCAGGAGAACTATCTATTAAATAATATTTTATGAAGCAATGTGATTTTGTTTAATCAAGTCCAAGTTACTGCAGCACATGCATTGCACTCCAAAATCAAACTTTTGTGGGTCCCATTTACTGCCGATAATTTCGCTTTGAATTTGCCTATTTTTTCGATTGATGCTCACATGGCGGAATGCCAGCCGCTTGATGACACGTGTAAAAAGAGTCGACCGGTATAATATAACGACTAGAATTTTCATATTCAACGAAAACGTTCGGTCGACCTTAGAAATACTGCAGGTCGACCGAAGGTAGCTGTTATGAGGGAATTCTATAAATTGTAAGAGTTAGCCGAGAATTTCTTACCAGAAACTCTCTGTGCAAATCGCTGTCAAGTCATCGCGCTCAAAAGCCTTCTAGCTGTTGATCGTTCTACGCTTCCATTAACAATCATCAACAAATCGATGAACGGTATCAAAATATATTTTTTTTTAAAGTACTTCATTGTTTGTTATGGATTCACCGTTGAAATACTTAGAATTTGAAACGTTTCTGTCTTCCGACGATGAGGTGCAAGAAGTTGCACCTATGAATCTGGCATTTTCCGTCGGATTGACACACACATCTGCACAATCATCCACGTCTGCCCCTAGGGCCAAGAAATCAAAAACGTCGGAAGTATGAAAACATTTTGAAATCGTAGAAGTGAACGTAAGAACAAAAATAAAAAATAGGACACAATGCAATTATTGTGTCAAACATTATGCTTATGAATCCACCAATTGCACAATGAATCGACATTACAAAAAATATCATGAGCACTTGCATTCGAAAAATTGTATGCAATTGTAATTAAACACTCTTAGTATTCTACAAGAATACAATATAAGAGATAGAGTTTTTAGCATTACGTTAGATAATGCTTCCGCTAATGATGTTTGTGTTAATCAATTTAAAAAATAGGGCAAAATGCTTTTAATGGCCTATACTATGGG
>QAOC01032953.1:0-10367 GCA_003255005.1 Begonia fuchsioides
TTTATTTATTCTAACTTTCCTTCAAATCCTTCATACACGAAACAATTTTTTTTTTTATCGATCAGAACTTCTAATTTATCGTACCATCAAAACTAAATCACAAGATCATTGTACCATACACAAAATGCAAGTGTGTTACAACAATCCACCCACCTTACTTGAAATTTTGTCCTCAAAATTACATGTAAAACAACTCAGGATATTTCTTCTCCATATCTTGTTGTCTTTCCCAAGTAGTTTCTTTCATAGAGTGGTTTTTCCACAATACTTTGACTAGTGTAACTTGCTTATTTCTCAATTCTTTTATTCTGGAGTTTAAAATCTTTACCGGCTTCTCTTCATTTGTTAAAGTTGGTTCCACTTCGATGCTACTTGGTTCAACTACTTGTTTGGATCGCGTATAAACTTTCGTAACATTGAAATGTGAAACACATTATGCACTCCTTCCATAGTCGATGGCAACCTAACTTATAAGCCGTCTTTCCTATCTTTTCTACTATATTGAAAGGTCCGATGAACCTTGGAGTGAGCTTTCCCTTTTTACCGAACCGTCTTACTCCTTTGAATGGAGAAACTTTAAGGAAAACTTCATCACCTTTCTCAAACTCCAATTCCCTTCTTCGTTGGTCGGCTAACTTTTTTGACGACTTTGTGCCGTTTTGATCCTTTACCGAATTACTCTCACTTGTTCTATAGTTTGTTGCAAAATCTCGGGACCATATAATTGAGCCTCACCGACTTCATTCCAATATAGAGGCGACCTACATTTCCTCCCGTACAACGCCTCATACGGTGCCATACCAATCGTAGCTTGCTAACTATTATTATACGCGAATTTCACTAATGGTAATAACTTACTCCATGTCACTTGGAATTCTAAAACACATGCTCTCAACATGTCTTCTAATATTTGAATTGTCCTTTCGGTTTGGCCATCGGTTTGAGGATGAAAAGCTGTACTAAAATTCAAACTTGTCCCCATTGCCTTTTGCAAGCTTTTCCAAAACTTTGATGTAAATCTGGGGTCTCTATCCAAAATAATAGAAACCGGAATTTCGTGCAATCTTATTATCTCTTGAACATATAACTCTGCATACTTGTCTACTGTAAAAGACATCTTTACCGGTAAGAAGTAGGCAGATTTTGTAAGCCTATCAATAATCACCCAAGTGACATCACAAAGTCCATTGTGATATGTTCCATTTCCACTCCGGAATCGGTAAACATTGCAATGTCCCGGCTGGTCTTTAATTTTCAGCCTTGACTTGTTGACATACATAACACAACTTCACATGTTTTACTATGTCCTCTTTCATGTCTGGCCACCAAAATTGTTGCCTCAAATCATGATCCATCTTTGTACTTCCGGGATGTATTGAGAACATAGATGAATTATATAAAGTCAATTTGGATTTTGGTGAAATTTGGAAATTGTGCGAAAAGATTGCATATTTAGATTATTATAGACATGATGGTTATTTGTTTAAAAAAGATAAACTTTGTTGACATGCCTCGGGTTGCACCATCCTTCACCGAACCGAGAGAGGCTATCACCCGAGCTCGGGCTCAGGTATTTTCTAACAAGTTTGTTCCTTTTGTAGGAAAGGAAATACAAGGACTCAAATATATTGGAGCCTACCTTGGAGGACAAAGGAAATCCAAAGCCATTCAATTTTGATGTCAACACAAAGTCCAAGTGGTCCATGAAGGAGGGAGAATGTTCCCTTTGAAATACAGGATGTAACACTTAGCTTTAGGTTTAATATTTGAAAACAAACTTTTTATTTATATTTAAACTTTTGTGCATGGCCATGTAAGGTCCATTTAGGAGCCAACTTGGCTGCTTTTTGGTGGAGAAGGGACCCCATGCTAGTTGTCAAAGCAACCAAGCATGGGGACCAAATTTTGGATTCGGCTCGGTTGGACCTCCGAAGCTGTTTGGGCCTTTTTAAAGATCTTTCCAGCCTTGAAGCAAAATGACGTCTTCTGCAGAAATGTA
The DNA here is from genome assembly GCA_003255005.1 of Begonia fuchsioides. Classification (NCBI taxonomy): domain Eukaryota; kingdom Viridiplantae; phylum Streptophyta; class Magnoliopsida; order Cucurbitales; family Begoniaceae; genus Begonia; species Begonia fuchsioides. The sequence continues at coordinate 2,000 of QAOC01032953.1, forward strand.
GCCAACTTCACAAGATTTCAAAGCCATTACAGAGAGTCCAGTGCCAGAAAGCTACCTGGGAAGAACACTTTCCTCTTTTGAAGTCCACAAGCCTCAAGACATTGGTCCAAGCCCAATTCCAAGGGATAAGGACGTCTGAATCTCAACCTTTTGAATGTGTTTGTTTCAGCTTTACCAACTTACTTTTAGGGTTAGGGTTGCAAAATGGGTTTCCCATGGGATTCCATGGGTAAGTCATGGGTTTCCATGGGTGTGTTGTGGGTTTTATCTTTTGCATGGGTTTGGAGTGGGTTCCCTTTTGGGCCAAGAGAGGCTCTCGGTTGGCAGCCAAATGAGAGAACCAAATTTGGGGACCACCTCCCCTTTGGTTCCCCCTTTTCCGGTAATGTTTGGGTGGTCCTTTCCCCCCCCCCCTCTCTTTTTGTGTCACTCCAAATCAGGTAAGCAAGTGTATGCCACCTGATTAGAGCTCTCATCTCTCATGCATTGGAGATAAAAACTCCCCATCACCGAGCATTGTAGGGGTTGAAGTTTGAATACAAAAGTGCTTTGCATTTTCTCCTTGGCTGTGGTTTTTCCGACCTCCAAGACTCGGTTTTCTGGTGAGTAATATCCGGCGACCCGAGAGCGTTTCTTCAAGGTTTTGGCTTCCCTTCTGAGCTAGGGTAACCTAGGCTGTGTTACACATCTTCAGCCACTCTCCCGTGGCCTTAGGGTAAGCGTGTAATCCCCATTAGCTCTTCTCCATCTCCGGTTATCTTTCATTTTTCCAACCAACACCATCCCTTTTCCGATAACCTCATTTTGGCACCCAATATTCCCCTCTGCATATCTCCCGATTCCCAAAAGCTTTTACCCTCATTTTTGTAGGTTAAACTCTTCTCTCATCCGTAGAAAATCTCTCCAAATCTCGGTTGCAAACTCCAGATGCAACTCGAGAACTCCTTTTCTTAATATCACCCCTTTTCGGCCCATTTCTTCCTTTCTTTCTCACCCGAAGCCCCTTTTATTCCTCTTCCCACTCTTGAAGCTTGTCATTTGTGTTCCTAAATGTTCGTTGAGAGAACTATTTGTTAGGGAAACTCATGCGGGTGGATTAATGGGACATTTTGTAGTGAGCAAAACTTTAACTGTTTTATGTGAGCACTTTTATTGGCAAAAAATGAGACATGATGTGCAAGTTATTTGTGATAAATTTATAGAATGTAGGAAAGCTAAATAAAAAATTAAACCACACGGAAAGTAGATTCCTCTTCCAGTTCCTATTCAACCTTGAATTGATATTTCAATGGATTTTTTTATTGGTTTGCCGAAAACACAAAATGGAAAGGATAGTTTTTTTTAGTTGTTGATAGATTTAGTAAGATGACACACTTTATTGCATGCTCAAAAACTAATGATGCTTCACATGTTGCGGATTTATTCTTTAAAGAGATTGTGCGGTTGCATGGCTTACCAAAAACTATTGTTAGTGATCGAGATGTTAAATTTTTAAGTCACTTTTGGAGAACTTTGTGGAATAATGACATGCCTCGGGATCACTTGACAAAACCTGAACCTGCTGGAGTCATCACCCGAGCCTGAGCCAAGGAGCTTGCTAACGAATTTTCTCTTTTTGCAAGAAATGTTTTGCATGAACTAAACATCATGGAACCAACTTTAATGGACCAAGAGAAACCCAAGCATCTCCTAACTTGGCAAGAGAGCTTCGACATTTCGGCGATGGACGACAAGGGAGAGCCGATGCATGTTGGGGCAATTCACGGAGCCTTGAAGATGGATTGTGAAAGAAAGAGCCCAATACTTAATCAGCCCAAGATCACTTAAAGGAGAGAGAGTTGTCTCATCTTATTTTAGGTGTTAGTTTAGCTTTTATTTTTATTTTTGTGCCCAAAATACTCAGCCAGCTTGAACTTGTGATTGCATGAGAATTAAAGGCTCTCTTAGGGTAGCCTTTAGGAGCTGCAGTACCCTCATGTAGGCTGTATTTTGGTTTGCTCTAGGGTGGCTCATGCAGGTAGAGGTTGCACCCTAGTGTGTCCCTATTTCGGTTAGGTCAAAGGGAAACTTTCCCTTCCTTTTTGGTTGCTTGGCCAAATCAGGTAGCTTAATTTGAGGCATCCGATTTGAGCACTCTGCCTAAGAAACTTGGTGGATGTTTTAAGCTCTTTGCTTGGTGTTTGTAAGGAGTTGAGTTAAATCAATAGAGTTCTTAGTATTTCTCTCCTCCTTGGACGTTTTTTTTTCCTCCAAGACTCGGTGTGCTCCAACGATCATTCTGGCGACCGAGAGCTCTCCTTAGGTGTTGACTATTGTCCGAGCTAAAATAGTTAAACCGTGCTACCTTGAGGGTGAGAGTGCAATCCATCAGCTCCTTCATCCATAACCCTACCGAAACCCATTTGCATCCCGAGATATCCTTCCTCCATTATACCCTTGTATTTGGCCCATCCGGGTTTACTCCCTCTAACTTGAGTGCTGGTTTTTCCTTCCCTTGCCCTTGATATCCTATCAAATAAGTTAGGTACTAAACTTTTATTTTCAATAGTAGCGCACCCACAAAAGGATGGACAAACGAAAGTAGTTAATAGAACACTATCTACTTTGTTAAGAGCAATTATTTCTAAGAATTTAAAACAATGGGAGAAGTGTATACTACATGTTGAATTTCCATATAATAGAGTTAATCATTCAACTACATCTTATTCACCGTTTGAAATAGTGTATGGTTTTACTCCTTTAACTCCTGTGGATATGCTACCCTTGCCTACTAATGAGTTTGTTAATTTTGATGCAAGAAAAAGGTAGAATTCGTTAGAGATTTGCATACAAAGGTCAGGGAGAATATAGAAAAGAAAAATGAGCATTATGCGCAGCAAGCAAACAAAAACCGAACAAAAGTCGTATTCGAGCCAGGAGATTGAGTTTGGATTCACCTAAGGAAAGAAAGATTCACAAGTAGGAGGCAAACTAAGTTGCAACCTCGAGGAGATGGTCCTTTTCAAGTGTTGGAGCAAATCAATGACAATGCCTACAAAATTGATTTGCCAAGTGAATATGGTAATGTAAGTGCCACTTTCAATGTTAGTGACTTATCTTTTATGATGCAGGAGATTCGAGGAAAAATCTTTTTGAGGAAGGAGAGAATGAAGAAAATCAAGTGATGACACAAATCAATCACAAGAAGAAAGACCAATTGCAAGGAATTGGAGGCCCAATAACAAGGTCAAGAACCAAGAAAATGCATGAAGCGCTATGTTGTTTAGTGGAAGAAATTGTAATGAAAGAATCTATTCAACACCAGAATAAAATGCTTATTATGTTAAGTGTTGAAGAAGATATTGACATCATACAAGGCGGTCAAGCACACAAGCCCAAGATCCCAAGCCAATAAAAGATATTGAATGGACAAATGAAATAGGAAAGTACATGCAACTTTCCTTAAATCAAACTTTTACTTGACCAGCAAGAATATATTAGAAGATTGGGCAATCTTTCCAAAGTTATTTTAAAATGTTTTCTTCATCAAAGTTGTAGTTTCTTTCAAGACCTTTTCGGAATGGGCTGGATCATAAAAATCGGACGTCATTTGCTTGAAAAAATACACAACTTACCAGAACAGAAGTGCCTTGCAACAATTCCGAAAATTCTTTCTTTTTATTTTATTAAGTTTCCTAATTACTTTTTATTTCCTAATTTACTTGTTGTTTGTTTAGAAAGTGTGTAGCCTATTTAATGACATTTAAGCTATCGTAATAGGGGACAACTTTTATGATTAATTCACCTTGAGTGTTTTGGAGAGATTTTCTCTTTGGTTCTTTGTGAAGAACTTGATTTTCATCAAGTTAATTCATGATAGATCAAATTTGATAGCTTTGGTTCTTACCGACAAGTTCGGTCTAGGTCAAGCTCCTTGTTTGATACCTTAGGTTCCGTCGGCAATGTTCGATTGGGGTCAAGTTCCTCGTACTTGATTCAAAGGCGATCGATGTGTCTTTTTCCGCATTGTTGAAGGGTCTCAGGTTTGATATACCTGTTGTTCTCATCAGCTTACATCTTTGAGGTTTAGGTTTAGGGTTTATTCTTCAAGATTAAGGGCATAGGGCTATGGCTTAGGGCTTTGGGCTTAAGGCTCATGGCTTTGGGCTCAAGGCAAAGGTTGTAGGACTAAGATCTTTTGCTTAAAGCTTGGGGGTTAGGACTTAGAGCGTCTTAGAGATTTAGGGTTTGGGCCTAGGGCTTAGGGCTTTGCGATTAGGGCTAAGGTCTTATGGCTTAAAACGTATGGCAGGGCTTAAGACTAAGGGCTTAGTGCTTTGGGCCAAGGGATTAAGTCATGTCTTAGGGCAAAAGGTTTAGGGCTTTTGGCTTTAGGCTTTGGAAGTTTTGCAATAGACTTTGTGCTTAGTGCTTAGGGCCTAGTGCTTAGGGTTAAGGGCTTAGGCCTTAGGGCTAAGTGCTTAGGCCTAAGGCCTAAGATTAGGGATTAGGGTTTAAGGCTTAGGACTTAGGCTTTAGTGCTTAGGACTTATGGCTAAGGGGTGAGGGCTTAGGGCTTAAGGCTTACGACATACAGTCTAGGGCTTAAGGCGTAGGGCGTAAGGCTTTAGGCTTAGGGCACTAGGTGTTGGGCTTTGGGCTTTAGGCTTTGAGCTTATGGCTTGAGGGCTTTAGGCTTTGGGCTTTGGGATTTGGGATTTGGGATTTAGGATTTGGGATTTAGGCTTTGGACTTGGGGAATAAGGCTTAGGCCTTAGGCCTTTGGCATAGGTGTGACGTCGTAAGGGTTAGGGATTCGAGGTTTTGGCTTAGGACTTATAGGTTAAGGCTTAGGCCTTAGGGCTTAGGGTTTACTTTCCAAAAAACCATTCAAACTACTAAACCATCACCGAAGATAGAAGACAAGGGCTTACCTTCCAAAAGTTGACCGAACAAAGCAGCAAGTGAAAAGAACCTCAATCTCGATCCTAAACCAAGGTCATGGGAGGTAAAATATTTCAAGTGTTTAGGGTTGGGGCATCTAGCGAATCAATGTCCTAACAAGAGAGTTATGCTTGTACAAGAGGAATCAGGAGAAATCATTAGCGATGATGAAGATCCATATCAACAAATCAAGGAGGAGGTCATTCAAGAGGAGGTTTGTCATGCCTACGAAGGGCCTTTGCTAATGATAATTCGAAGGGCCTTGTCCTCTCATTTTGGAGGTACGAATCAACAAAGAGAAAATATTTTCTATTCCCGTTGCTTGATCTATGGCAAAGTTTGCTCCCATTGATGGAGGAAGTTGCATCAACATGGCTTCTACCAATTTAGTGGAGAAACTTGGACTTCCAACTACCATGCATCCTATGCCTTATCGCCTGAATTGGTTGAATGATAAAGACTCGGTGTTGTGTGAAAGCCTATTAATGTGAGCCATCTTTTATTAGGGACGCCCTGGCAGTTTGACAAGAAGGTCATGCATGATGGTTTCACTAACTCCTATTCTTTTATGGAGAATGACCATTTTGTAAAATTGGCACCACTTCAACCTGAGCAAGTTGTGAAAGACAATGAAGCTATGAGGTCCTTATTAAAGGCTAAGGCAACATTATTTCTATCAAAGTGACAACTTAAAACTTTTTTGAAGGTAGGTGGTCCATTTGTGCTTATTATGTTCAATGATCAAATGGTGAAAGAAAAGGATATAACCGAAGAGACGTTGACACTTCTTAATGAGTTTGATGATGTTTTTCTGAAAGAGATGCCTCATGGTTTATCTCCACTTAGAGGAATTGATCGTGGTATTGATCTTCAACCAGTGGCTATACTACCTAATCGACCCGCTTATCGTATAAATCGAGAAGAGGTCAAGGAATTGCACAAACAAGTTTGAGATCTTTTGGATAAAGGATACATTCGAGAAAGTTTGAGTCCCTGTGCAGTTCCTTCCCTACTTGTCCAAAATAAAGATGAATCTATGAGGATGTGCATAAATAGTCGCGCCATCAACAAAATAACCATCAAGTACCAGTTTCCAATTTCAAGAGTTGAAGACATGCTTGATTAGCTAAGTGGAGCCTCACTATTTTCTAAGGTTGATTTAAATAGTGGATATCACAAAATCCACATGAGAGAAGGTGGTGTGGAAGACGGCATTTAAAACAAAGTATGGACTATACGAGTGGATGGTTATGCCATTCAATTTATCTACACATTTATGCGCCTCATGTATTATGTTCTTAAAGACTACTTGGGTAAGTTCATTGTGGTATATTTTGACGACATCTTAATCTCCGTGCCTTGTTTACTACCTTAAAGGCAGCAAAACTTCATGGACATCTTAAGAAATGCACATTCTTGCAAAAGGAGGAGCACTTCCTTGGTTTCATTATTTCTAAGCATGGATTGGCCGTGGATGAAGCAAAGGTACAAGCCATCAAGGAATGGCCCGAGCCGAAAAGCATATCGGAGGTAAGGTGTTTTCATGGCCTTGCTTCTTTCTATCGACATTTCATAAAAAAATTTAGTGCAATTATGGCTCCACTAACTGACTGCACTAAAAAAGGAAGAGAATTTGTGGATTCAATCTTGTCAGGAAGCGTTTGAGTCCATTAAAAATTTATTGTCCAATGCTCCATTATTGGCATTACCTGATTTCAACAAAGTTTTTGAGGTTGAATGTGATGCATCCAGAATAGGAATTGGAGCCCTCCTTATACAAGAGGGAAAACCAATTGCTTACTTTAGTGAGAAACTAAAAGGATCCACTCTTAATTATTCAACATATGAAAAGGAATTCCATGCAGTGATTAGAGCATTGGAAGTGTGGCAGCATTACCTTTTACCAAAGGAGTTCATAATTCATACCGATCATCAAGCCTTGAAGCACATTAAGAGTCAATGACACGCTTCAAGGATGGGAAAAGGAGAGAAAGGGACTCGGGTGAAAGGAAAGGAAAACAAATGGACCGAAAAATGGGTTATATTGAAACATGAGTTTCTCGGGTTGCATACAGAGTTTGCAACAGAAATTTGGAGGGATGATTTGTGGATGAGGGAGGACCTTGACCTCCAAAAATCATGGTGAAAGCTTTAGGGAAACAGAAGATATGCAGAGGGGATTATCGGGTGCCAAAAAGGTGGTTATCGGAGGGGAAATGGGGATGGCCGGAAAATGAAAGATAACCGGAGATGGAGAAGAGCTAATGGGGATTACACACTTACCCTAAGGCCACGGGAGTGTGGCTGAAGACGTGTAGCATAGCCTAGCTTAACCTAGCTCGGAAGGGAAGCCAAAACCTTGAAGAAACGCTCTCGGGTCACCGGATATGACTTACCGGAAAACCGAGTCTTGGAGGTTGGAAAAACCACAGCCTAAGAGAAAATGCAAAGCACTTTTGTATTCAAACTTCAACTGACCACAATCTTGGTGATGGGGAGTTTTATCTCCATTGCCTGAGAGATGAGAGCTCAAATCGGGTGGCATACACTTGCTTACATGATTTGGAGTGACACAAAAATAGAGGGGGAAAGGACCACCCAAACATTACCGGAAAAGGGGGAACCAAATGGGAGGTGGTCCCAGAGGTTGGCTCACTCCCTTGGCTGTCAACCGAGAGCCTCTCTTGGCCAAAAAGGAAACCCACTCCAAACCCATGCAATACCCATACAAAACACATGCAAAAGATAAAACCCACACCACACCCATGGAAACCCATTTTGCAAACCCTAACCCTAAAAGTAAGTTGGTAAAGCTGAAACAAACACATTCAAATGGCTGAGATTCAGAAGTCCTTATCCCTTGGAATTGAGCTTGGACCAATGTCTTGAGGTTTGTGGACTTCAAAAGAGGAAAGTGTTCTTCCCGGAAAAGGCTTTTCTTGGAACTGGGCTCTCTGTGATTGCCTCATTTGATAAAGCAAACGGTGTCCAATTTAAACGTTTCACCATTCTCTGGAAAGCTTGGGAAGTTGGCTACATTTATTAGGAAGACGTTGATTTTAGCGGAGTTGAGGATGGCTGTCAAAATAGCTGAGAAAGCATCGGAGGTCCAATTGTGCCGAATCCAAATGTGGTCCCCATGCTTTGCTGCTTGGACCACTAGCATGTGGTCCCATATCCACCAAAAGGAATCCAAGCTGGCGCCCTAAAATGGCCTCAAATGGCCATGAACAAAATATAAAGTTTTGTGCAAGGGAACATTCTCCCTCCTTCAAGGGCCACTTGGGTCATGGCTTGACTTCAAAAGGGAAGGATTGGGCTGCTCCATATCCACCTTGGTTGTCCTCTAATTTCTCATTTCCTTCAAATAGCTCTCGAGCCAAGGTTTGACTCCAATTTGGTGAAGGCTTGGAGCCGACAAAGGTTGAATTCTTCAATGAAATAA
>QAOC01032964.1:9353-71392 GCA_003255005.1 Begonia fuchsioides
ATAGTAATACATATAGTTTTTTCATATGTTTTGATATTGAAAATCAAATTTTGGAGATTGACAATGATCATTCTTTTGTAAGTGAAATAAAAAGTTCATTTTATATCATTGAAAATAGGAGTCTATGCTATCAAAAGATTTTCGGTTGATAGCACAGACTCCATTTTTGAACCAAAATGGTGATATTGTTGCTCCATTGAGTGGCAATTTATATTTTTGTGAAGTATAATGATCATTCAGTAAGAAGCGTTTCTATTTTTTTTAAATGAGCGATTTGAAGGCCAATTGATTCTAAGAACTAATTGCAGAGTAGATCATTTTGACCTTTCACTTCATAGATATAGATGTGGATCTCGTACCTATGAATGATGATATTTTTTAAACTCACAAAGAAAAATTAAAGTGAGTTATACAAAAAGAGAAGTAACTTGGATGTCGATAACCTCAAACCAATCAATCAAATATTAATTAATACGCAATCGATCAAACACTACTTGAAAATGAAATGTTCCAAATGTTCTTTCAAATTCTTGCTCCTATTTGACCATTTGCATCGATATGCATTAGGATCCCGATTCATGGATCTCTCGATTCGAGAAATAAAAATAAGAGGATCGAACTATTTCTTCTTACCCTTTTTCAAATTTGATAAATGTTGGTTGATCATTTATTTCATTATAGTTCTATGATTCAGAATATCATTTCAATTTGATTCGTTTGGATTCCATATTTGAAGTTGCGATCAGATCTATTGAATCGATTTAATACATTTATTTTTTTGGAAATTTTAGTATATTGATCAAACAAAAAATTACACCAAATCTGCTCAAGCCAAATTCGTAAAAAGAGGAGGCTACAAGTCAGTTACTCATCCAATTATAAACCAGGCAGGAGCAGAAGTTGCAAAGATAGAGTAGGAAAACCACAAGTTGGCAACTCGTCACACCGCAATCGAATAAAAACACACTAAACACGAGAATATTTCCGATTATAATCCGATACAAAAAGGTAACAAAGATACAAAATGCACTAAACCTGCAGAGAAGAGATCAAACAGAAGAGAAAATACAATTAGTGAAAATGAAAGTAATTTGGAGAGCTAACCTGGAATGGGCCGATTGGATGGAACTTCAAGGGAATTCAATCAAAGCTAAGAGCCTTGGAAAATATCAATACAAAATCTTAATGACATGAAGCTCTATTCTTTTAGCAACTAAATCCGGGTGGTCAAATCTCCCCTCGAAAATGTGGGAGTTTCGGGTGCCCCAAAGATGGTAAACTGAAGAAGAGAGATTGATCCTTAGTGTCAAAGTCTTCTTGGTGTTTTTCAACCATTTGACAATGCTAACTATGGTAGACATTTGCCGATGGAAGCAAACTTTGCTTTGACGGTTGCCCAAATGGAGAAGAGAAGGGCATATGAATCAAAGAATTTCTTCAATCAAGAGATAGTATTTTGTAAATATCTAGAAATTTTTTTTAGGGAATTCGTACTAAATAGTTGACCCAACTACTTGTTATTTGAAAAAGCCCTCCACTTCAATTAATTTTTTTCATGAAAAGCAAACATGACATAACAAATTCAGTCTTTTACTAAGATTTTGAATAGCTGTCGTGAATTCAAGTTGATTATGTTTTGCCTTTTCCTTGGAGAAAGATGATAAAAAAATTCTCAATCACAGTCCTTGTGGATATTATTATCCAGATAATATACAAAAAGAAACTTCAAACATTTGATATCTTTCTCTTTGAATGAGATCTCAATTCCAGCGATGGGTTTTATTAGATATCTTATAACTAGAATTCTTCTTTTTTCCGACCCAACTCCTCCACTACTGTGAACCCCAGTTAAATTCAGGCATGATACACTTTTATGTTATTTGGAGAACCCAAGTACTCTCTTTAGAATCCAAAAAAGAGCTCTCAAAGATCTTTTTTCATTTAGAAGATACAAGAGCGAAACAATCAAATTATTGATGTCAAAATATTCTTCTAATGTATCATATTTGGGTCCAATGAAATTCATAGGTATTAGTAGAAACTTGTCAAATAGAAATTTTGTCTTTCAACTCTTTTTCGATTGTTAATACATTATATAAGAATTGCTACTACAAATAGTAGTTCACCCTTGATCGTGAAATAAAGATTTGTTGTTGTACCCGATGAATTTCGTGAAAGAAGGATACTCCAAATTCGGGAGTCTAAGAGTTTTGTGAAGCGTTCTTGATGAAAAAAACTGTGCAGGAAAAAACCCGTTGAATTGAATTGGGTCCATGAATCTTAGAAATAGTGAGAATTTTTTATCTCTCTCAATTCAAAAATCCAGGATTCGAATCGATGCCCTTTCAATGAGTCCTTGTAAGTTGGATTGATTTATCCTAAAGATTTTATTTCAATTTGAATTTGGTTATTCACTATGTATGAATATCCCCATTTAGCATCCATGGTTAAAGCGCCGAATTCATAATTGGCGAATTCGTATGTACAATTTCGATGCACGCCAATGAGACCATGCAATGAGTCTATTGGAATTGGCTCTATATCAATGGAATCTCATCATCCATACATTGGTTGGTATGATAACATATGATCAGTACGAAATGACATTCTTATTAAGGCTAGAACTCATAAGGTAGAAAATTTATGGATAGAATCAAATATGTAGTATTTACAAAAAAAGTATTTGATTATTAGGGGAAAAAATATACTTCTAATGTCTAATGAGGATCAACATGGTAGAAAATAAAGCATTGGGTCAGACTCTTCTTTGGGTTAAATAATAGCTATCAATAGTCATCGACTCCCGAGAATTGGTAGAAGAATGAGACATACTATGGACAACAATGCATTACAGATGTATGATCTAAGTGCGTCAACTGGGTTATTCGATTCAATCTCTTAGAAAGAAAAGTACTTAAATTAAAATAGTTAATAGCATGGCAATACATTTATATAAAACTTCTACTCCGAGCACATGTAATGGAGTCATAGATAGTCAAGTGAAATCCAATGCACAAAGTAATTTGATCTATGGACAACATCGTTGTGGTAAAGGTTGTAATGCTAGAGGAATCATTATCGAAGGGCATAGAGAGGGAGGTCACATGCGTCTATACCGTAAAATATTTTGACGGAATGAAAAAGACATATATGGTAGAATTATAACTATAGAATATGACCCTAATTGAAATGCATACATTTGTCTCATACAATAAGGGGATGATGAGAAAAGATATATTTTACATCCCATATGGGATATAATTGGAGATAGCATTGTTTCAGGTACAAAAGTTCCTATCAAAATGAGAATTTTTTTTAGTGCAGGGTTTAGACTATTGATTTACGTAATTGGAAGTACCCAATCAGGTTTACGACGTAACCTAGAATTTAATCATTGATCCAATTGGAATACCTCTACAATATAGACCTCAACAGAAAAATGAAGAGTAACAACATCAAGTGATTGAGTTCAATAGTTCCTCATATAATATTGATGACTCTAGAGATATAGTAATATGGAGAAGAAAAAAATATTTCAAGCACCGACAAAACTAGAAGTGCCCCTTGTTTCAAAGAGAGGAAGACAGGTTATTCACATTTCATCTTATGGTCAAAGGTGAATTGAAAGCTAAGCAGTGGTAATTTTTTGGATTCCCGAGGGAAAAATAGAGATGTCTTCTACGTTATCCATAACATGTGGAAGTATCGACATAATTTCATAGAGTCATTTGGTCTGAATGCACTTTCCATTAATTCAGAAGCTTGTAATTCTTGAATATCTCCAATCTCTTCTTCGAGTCCTTTCACAAATCTTGCGAGCACCAACTCTTTAGATTCTTTCAATTCACACTTCATTTTTAAAGTTTCAATCTCAGTTAGGTATTCTTTAATTGGGAAAGTTCATTGCTTGAAACTCTGTAATTAGAAAGTAAGTTTTTCAGGCAATGAATAGGTACAAACATCTTTTTCCTCAATTTATTATTATCATATTTTCATAAGTATCTTAAAAGTATCTCTTCATATTTTAAGTGTAGATGTTTTCCACTTTTTGTAACTTATTTTTCTTTATTTTGTTGTACATTTATTTCTTTATTTATTTTCTTTATTATACTTTTTATTTCTTTTGTTTTTTTATTTCTTTGATAACTATCTTATAAATATCTATAAATATGTATATAAAAGTGTGGTTAATTTTGATTTTATTTAATGATTTTATTTATTTTTTGTTTCAATTTAGATCTCTATTTCCTTATCTATATTCTTTTTTAATCTTTTTTCTGTTCATCTTTATATCTATACATCCTTCTCTCTTTAAACATAATTTTTTAATATATTATTTACTATACATAAATTTAGAATTGACAAACCGCCAATCATCTACCGCATACTATACAAATACGTCGACAACCTCTTGTTGGTAGGACTAACTACGCCTCGTTCATGTCGATTAACTGTTTGTTTTTTTTTCATCTTAGTTATTTACATATCATTTTAAATATATTTTTTTGTAATATATTTTTTACGAGACTGAAGTTCATGTAAAGTTACATTTTCTTATCTAAATGTTTTCGGTGTAGTTATTTTAATTTATTTTCATCATTATCTCTTCATAATTTTATTCTAATCTTACGATAAATTATTTATATATTTATCTTCATATTATCATTTATTTTGTTTGTTTTTACATATAACACTTTCTTTAGTATTTTTACATTAAGAAAATTAATATATTTAATATAAACAATGCGCCTCGTTCATGTAAGTGTGTGTACATGCTCACACACACACTTACATGTTTTGAAATATCAGCATATATTTGAAGAGAATAAGATGAGAAGATAAACACAAAATTATTTAGTAATACTAAATTTACCTTATTATTGTACATTCATATTATTCTTGAAGTATCAAATAACGATTAATAGTTTGTAGGTACTTGTAAATAATTAAATTATAAATCATTTATACTAGTGAACAACTTATAATTAATTTATAATCATTTATACTTGTAAATTCCATCGTATTTAGGAGTATGGAGTCGACATCTAAGAATAGAGAAAAAAACGTAACAAATTTTTGGATGTCACGGGCAGAAAGACAAAGGGAAGTTTATAAAAGGGAAGTGAAATTAAAAAAATTAAAGGTCTTGGCATGAAAACATCTTAAAATTTTATATATTCTCGAACGTAGGATCAATCTTCCATCTATAGCAAGAAAGAATTGTTATGCAATGTCAATGTTTCTAACATCGCTTCATAGTTTAAAGCACTTTTAAACGTTAAATACGTTATGTTTGCTGTGAAAAAACATCGAGACAATCGCGTAGACGAATACTTGACATACTTAACAACTTCCATTCCCTTACTATTTCCTTGTTCTATTTCTTGAAACCATCATAACTAAGAAATTTAATACATGTGCAAATTAGTTAAATCTTGCATGTCACTTGTGACATTTTCAATATCATTAGTAGACACATTATCCATGTAAGGCTTGTGAAATTTTCAAACTTTCACTTTTGGATACTTTCTTTGTTTTTTTTCTTTATAGTTGTGTAAGAATAAAACAAATTTCTCCACCATCTATTGTGCATAGATTTAATGAATTGGTAAGAACATATAATTCAAAATTTGAATTGAAGTCCACGTGTCCTTAGTCAAATACTCGTGAAGTACGAAAAAAATCAATTAAGTTACTTCTTTCATGCTCACGTATCTTTAGAATTTGTACTAAAATAGTTTTTTTTACACGCATAATGAAGGCGAGATTCAAACATTAATAAAATATCATAAAAATAATTACTTCAACTAATTTAAGCAGCTCGTTTAATATGATCATATTTGTAAGACATTTTCGACCACCCATCACATTGAATGTCGACAAATTAGTACTAATGCCCGACTAAATTCAAAAATCAATATCTTTTATCCCGTATTTGTCCAAGATTAATGCAAAAAAAAATGTTGGTTGTTAGTGTCACATCTCCACAAAGGTTTCTAGGTTGCAGTAAAGGTTAAAGTTGATCATTTGGAGGTTTAAAATGTCATTTTACCAAATTAGAGAAGGCAATTGCATTTTAATATCGTAATTTAATATATCAAGTAGGGGTGGGTACGAGCCGGTCTGATCTGATTTAATCTTTAAATATAACCAAAACCGGAACTCATGGTCCTGGATTTTTGAAACTACCACTGAATTTTTAAAAAGTTAAAATATAATAATAAATATATTTTTTTATTATGTTAGGGTCGAGTTTTACGTAATTGAGTGAGTTTATAACCAATTTTAAGATTTATATCGAATTTTATTAAGGTTTGAATCGAGTTTTACTCAATTTCAGAACTTTTTTGACAAACAGTCCCCGGTTTTAGTTTCACAGTTTTTTAGTCTTAAAAATCGAGATCGACTCATAAATCACGGTTTTTTAAAAAATTAAAATCAAGACTTGATTAAAACTGACAGTTCCAATCTAGTTTACAGTTTCTGTCTTGTTTTACCTAGTCCTAATACTAAGCAAGTTCAAATTGAAGTATCATGAAATCTATTAATCCAGTGATCACCAAAAGTCCATAAACAAACCAACCAGTAAAATTGCCTTGTGCTACAGTAGTAACAAAGAGTCAACGATTAGCACAAGTAGAAAAACCCGCGGTTTTTTAAATATTCTTTTATTACAATATAAATTACACCGTATAAAATAAAAATATACATGCATAATTAATTAATTAATTATAATCAATTAAACAATATAAATATTAATTACTTGGTAACTCGTCTACCTCCAAATCTGAATTCTCATTCACTGTCGTCTCTTTTACATGGCTAGAATCCTCTACCGAGCCCTTCTCCGCCGTTCTATCTCGCCGTCTTTGTTCCTCGGCTCTCCACAATTTGCTCTCTCTCCTTCCACCTCTGCTTTCGCCTGCCGGAATCGTTCTACGCTATCCGGCAAGGCCCAGCTGATCGAGATCGATGTCGAATCCTCTTCTGCGCCATCGTCTTCTTCCTGGCCGTCTTCTTCGGACAGCGATTTTGAGGCCAGGGCTATTAGGAATCTGGAAGAAATCGTGCAACGGGTGATTGTGCAGCGGTCGACGCCTGATTGGCTCCCTTTTGTTCCTGGATCCTCCTTCTGGGTCCCTCCCCGGCGCTCCGGCTCTCTCAAGATGATTGACCTTGTGGGAAAGTTGGCCGAACCGCTCAGTGAGGAGGAGTCCCTCTCCTTAACAACTTTGCGTGGCTGGCCTTGCTCCGATTTTCTAACTCGCGGTCATGGTATGCTCAATTATTGATGTGTTTGGCCTGGATATTCGAATGAGATAAAAGTTTATTGTTTTCTAGGTTTATTGGATATCTTCTTCGTAACAATTTGGGTTGTTAGATTGCTAATTTTACAAAATGTAAACCGAAAAAGTGTAATACTATTGAATGTTTTAGGCTGCATTCATTCAAAAAAAGTTCCGCAAAAGAAAGGTTTCTGTGAATTACACCAACATACCCATCTTTGGCAATATCACTCGGCTGGAACATTTGAATTTTCAGAAAATAAAGTCTCTGTAAAATGGAGGCATATTTCCTTGTGATTCTCTCCAAAAAGTTAGAGATCATAATTTTTACTTACTTTTCGCAGGATTAATTTTCAACTTTTGTTTACATGGGTTCTTTTTGATAATTTTTTTTTATTTTAGTTTATATTGGAGAATTCTTAAGAACTTTTGAAAACAAGAGATATTATACTTTGTAGTGAATACTTGAAAGCTGATATAGAAAGTCTTTTTCTATTAGATTTGCGATTATAATTTGGCTTGGCAACTATCACTATGCAGAAAATCTTAGAACAGTTCTTTTGATCTTCGATTTTGCCAGAGCTTAGTAGCTTGTCAGTATCCTAACTTTCCAATGGAATAGGTATCTTAAACATCGGGCTTCACATCAACATGACCTGAAAAGGTCTGACATGAGATTTTCATTAGGATAGAAGCCTCCGTAGTTACTGGTTAGCGTGGAGTTCCTTCCATGACTAATATAGGACTATATTACCAATTCTCTCAAAAATTGTAACATGTAAGTAATGAGAGAAATGCACACTTATTACCTCAACTACATTGTCCAAGTCCGGGCCTTAATTCGAGAAATCCCCTTGTTATTTTGAACCATTCATTGTGTTTACATAATGCCATTGCATCATTGCAATCCTTTTAATGGGCACACTGACTTGAACATAGGACCTTGAACTCTGACACTTTCTGTTCTAGGACAATGTTCTGATACCTCCAAAAAGTTGCAACTAGTGCGTAATAATCTCATTTATCACTTGAGACTAAAAAAATAAGAGCGTGTTCCTTGAGTTCAATTAGTTTAGGGTTTATTTCTAAAATCTCCTTACAAGTAGAACTCCTGCCCTCATGGTCAAGTGATGTTCAAACCCACGAATGTTATGCTACACAGAACGATTCTCTCCCAAAGAGAAAAAAAAACGAAAAGAGAATACGTTTTTGTTTTGGGAAGGGGCGTTGTTTCAACACCTTAGACAAGTGTCGCGAAAATATGATAGAAAACTGTCTATGCAGCTTATATTGTTAATATGAGTCCAAATTATCTCTGCATCATTTCTCACTATTCATAAAGTGAAGTTAAGTTGAAATTTCAATTACACTTACCACTCATGAATTGTTGTAGTTCTACTCCAAAGTGGAAATTTTTATAGCATATCCAGTTATATGGCCCCTTCCTTGATATTTATCATAAGTTTTGGGAATTTCTCAAATGCAGATTCAGGAACTGTTGAGTCTCCTCAGGAAGAGGTGGAGGTGGAGGTGGAGGTGGAGGTGGATGTAGAAGTACAGGCACAGCAAAGTTCTCACTCAGAATAGGATACACAAGGATCATCATCTCGTGGACGAAATGGTTAGGCTCGGTCTCTGTCTTCTAATGTATTAAATTAGTTTCAATTAAAGTGGTCCAGATATTGGCAAATGGGTAATGACCCGTCTCTTCGTACAATCTTTTTCTGCTAAGTTGATACAATAACATATTACTTTCTGCCAATCTTAAATATTTGAAGAGTTGCCTCGGAGAAAGAAAGGAATAAGATTACTTTTGGTTCCCATCTTAGTTGTTTGATTTGTAAATAATTTAAATTTTTTGCTAATATTTATGATTTCTCCTGCGTCAAGGGACATGTACTAGGGTGTATGAGCTACTAGATCAGTTGAAGTCCTTGTGAAATTTGAACTGCCGTGGCTAATCTTATCTTAAGGGCTAAATATAGCAGAATCAATTCTTATAAATGTATATTATTGTACATGTTTAGAGTATGTAACTTAATATAATGTCATTTCTGTTTTTAAATTTGTATATTTTCTAATTAGCCTTGATGATGGATGCTGAATTGTGTTACGATCCTCTCCCTTTCCCGCACTCGGGGTGCTTCACTCGGGCTTTTTCTCAGTCAGTTTCTTTTTCCGGTCAGAACCCTCGGGCTGGGAGGAATCATAACAGAGGGTGACTCATACTACTCGGCAATAGGATTCGGTCTCCAATAATTTCACCACGGGAGGATTCGAACCCTGCACCTGTATTTTGGAGTACAAGTCTTTTAACCAAGTGTTGCATGACACACATGGTTAAAGGATTTGTACCCTTAAAGTACAAGTGCAATGTTCTAACCCCTCCATAGTAAAATTATTGGGGACCAAATTCTGTTGTCGGGTGGTATGAGTCACCTTCTGTTACGATTCCTCTCGGTCCAAAGGTTTTGACCGAAAAAAAAGAGTTAACTCAGAGAAAGCTAGAGTGAAGCACCCCGAGTGAAGTGCAGGAGAGGGTCGTAACACTGAATTCAAATAACTCCAGTCACGATGCTTAGACAGATAGACTTGACATTGGTAGGCGATTATGCTTGTTTTTAATGCAATTGAATAACACATCCAACTCTCAAAATGAAACAAAAAAGGCCATGTGCTGAAACTTGTTTCAATTTTATTTTATCTTTCAACAAAGAATTTGCCACTTGGCAATTAAAATAGGGGTGGGTTTGGTTTGGAAACCTGCAAAGTGTTGTTCAATTGATGGTTTCAGATGTTGAAATTTGAAAATTGCTCCTTTTAATTTACATGTGTATCTGTCTCAAACCATCTACGTTGAAGAGAGATACAACTTCCAACTTTAGTATGAGAAACAAATCAAGCTGAATTGCGATATCAAAGCGCATAATAACAACTTGTCATATGAGGTGGATGAGGTTGTGGTCGGTTTTGTCATTTTTTTCCTAACTGTGCAGACTTTGTATCAAGGTGGAAGCTTGTCCATGGCTTGTTGCCCATGGCTGCTCATGCTTTTAATTTTCTTTTTTATCTTTACTTTTTTTTGTTATAAGGAGTGACTTCTCGACCACATAGCGTGTTTACTCTTATTGTAGCTAATACTTTTTTTTGAAAGTCAATTGTCCACCTCCGCCAAATATTGTAATTTGCTAGCCATTAATGACTATGCTTTTTGCAACTCTCTTTATACACACTATGCTTAATGACTCATTTTTCCATTAACCTCACTCGCTAGATAAAAATGCATATACTAACGAACATTATGCTGACAATTAGACTATTAGTGTCGACCCAATTTCTCAAAAGCTCTTTAGCTCTTGGTGTCGATTAAATCAAATGATCCACATGATCTTTTAGAATTACTTAATTTTGAATTTTTGTTGTCGATTGTCTGTTATGTTGACGAATTACTTGATTCAAATATCCCAATAACTCAAAGTGTCGATCAAACTAATTAATTGTCAACAAACAACTTAATTCCAATTTCCCAAGAGCTATTAGTGTTGATTAAACTTTCTATGTATCGAGCGAATTTAACAATTGTTAACAAACGACTTGGAGTGTTTACAGAACTTCATCAATTGGCGATAATCAACTTTATTGAAATCAACCGACATATCAAAGTGTCGACCGTGTCAACCTAATCAACTTCTCTCGAGAGTTCTAAGAGTCAGCCAAACTTAATCAATTGTTGACAAAGAACTTAATTCAAGTCTCTAGATAGTTCAAAGTGTCAACCAAGTTTTCCTCGTGCCGTCTGAACTTAATTAATGGTAGACAAATAGCTTAATCCCAATAGCTCAAGGGGTCTAATTGTCGACTAAACTATCCAAGTGTCCACCCAACTTAATCAATTGTCAGCATACAACTAAATTAAAATCTCATGATTGCTCAAAGTGTCGACGGAACGTAATCAATGGTCGACAAACAACTTAATTAAATTCCTCGATTGCTCTGATTGTCGAGTGAACTTTCCAAGTATTGACTGAAGATAATTAGACAGATAGCTGCTAAGTAGAATAGTTAATAATAGAAGTTAAGGTAGGTTAAGGGTAGTGTAGAGAGATTAGTCNTAAAGAGGTTGACCTTTGGTGTCATTGACACACTTGTAGGTGGGCCCATAATGATTGTGATTGTGGGTGTTGCACAGCCCTTAACGAATATTTGAAAGATAGGACCGTGCCAGTTGGTAATAGAGCCAAGTTGGCTCAAATCGTGAGAACAATGCCGAAAAAAGTTTATATGTGAAAGACAAATTTCTAGGCCGAACGTGGAGTTCAATGCATGTAGAATGCTTGCAGAACTAAAACACACTACAAGCATTTGAGATTATGATACACAATTGTTGGGCCTCATGCTCAACAAAAGAGATTTGTCGAAAAGATAAAATATTTACATTCATTGAAGGCCTCAAGTCTCGTGGGCTAGGACAAGGTTATACGAAAAAAAGGTTCAAAGAAGACTATCTTTGACTACTCTACGGAGCACCCCTGAACAAACGAGAACGTCCCTAACAACTCAAACTTTACAAAGTTCTAAAAGCCAAACATTGAGAGTGCTAAAAAGAAGACTTTTATCCTCAGAGAATCTCTTGAGACATCGAAGAGCTTTGGGAAGCAAAGAACGTCAAATAGACCCATTGAGTTGTCGAATGCCCACACAAATCATCGCTATGTCTTGACTCCTAATTAAGATTAAGATTACTTTTTTCATCAACCACCCAGAACTCAGAAGACGTCATCTGTGTTGATTGTTTAATTTGACATCTTTTCTTCATTTAATTGTCGATCGAATTCTAAATGCTATGTCTTGCCGTGGTTTATTCAATTGTCTGTTATGTTGGTAACTAATTTCTCACCACATTAGCCTTAAAGAATTTTGAATGTTTTTATTTTCTTTATCCAAATGATCTTTAGCGTATGGGGATTTTTGGATTATCCCCACATCTTGCACTAACTTAAACATTATGCTGACACTTAGACTATTAGTGTCGATCCAATTTCTCAAGAGCTCTTTAGCTCTTGGTGTCGATTAAATCAAATGATCCACATGATCTTTTAGAATTACTTAATTTTGAACTTTTGTTGTCGATTGTCTGTTATGTTGACGAATTACTTGATTCAAATATCCCAATAACTCAAAGTGTCGATCGAACGTAATTAATTGTCAACAAACAACTTAATTCCAATTTCCCAAGAGCTATTAGTGTCGATTAAACTTTCTATGTATCGAGCGAATTTAACAATTGTTAACAAACGACTTGGAGTGTTTACAGAACTTCATCAATTGGCGATAATCAACTTTATTGAAATCAACCGACATATCAAAGTGTCGACCGTGTCAACCTAATCAACTTCTCTCGAGAGTTCTAAGAGTCAGCCAAACTTAATCAATTGTTGACAAAGAACTTAATTCAAGTCTCTAGATAGTTCAAAGTGTCAACCAAGTTTTCCTCGTGCCGTCTGAACTTAATTAATGGTAGACAAATAGCTTAATCCCAATAGCTCAAAGGGTCTAATTGTCGACTAAACTATCCAAGTGTCCACCCAACTTAATCAATTGTCAGCATACAACTAAATTAAAATCTCATGATTGCTCAAAGTGTCGACGGAACGTAATCAATGGTCGACAAACAACTTAATTAAATTCCTCGATTGCTCTGATTGTCGAGTGAACTTTCCAAGTATTGACTGAAGATAATTAGACAGATAGCTGCTAAGTAGAATAGTTAATAATAGAAGTTAAGGTAGGTTAAGGGTAGTGTAGAGAGATTAGTCAACAGAGAGATTAAATAGAAAGGAGATATTACTTACCCATGGTCCTTAGCTTAATTTAAAATCGTTATCAAGTAGAAACAGGCAAATAAGTTACCAATAATTCTCTCATTTGATTTTTCGTTAGAGATATTATTAAAAATAAAATACTATCATTCAATTATTTTACAGATAAGTGGTTCGATCATTTCTTTGCTGAATATTTAAAATTATTTAATTTATCATTGCAAAAGAAGACATGAAGCATTGTTGGTTGAGAGACAAAGACAAACAAAGCTCTTTCACTTCCTTTCAAACACTTAATATTTGACAAGGCAACTAATGCCCAATTATATGGTGGAAATTGGAAATTAAATATGCAAATAAATAAAGAATAGCCATCATAGTTAAGAAATCTAAAACTATATTTTACGCTACAATTAAGTAGTATTTTTAAATATATATATATCTTTTAACCGAGACATTGAAAGCGGAATTATTAAGTGATGCTTCCTGATGGGACAGCTGGCGGAGTCTGAGAAATCCAACCCAACCACCTGGATACCATCCCGACCTGTTGTTTCCTCTGCTCCTCGTCGTATTTATGTCCTCCTCCGCCGTTTTCTTCCTCCCTCCTCCTCACGCCTGACATCTCCGACCTACACCTCCAATCTATGACCCCTCTGTGACTCCACCCGCCGCCGTTGCTTATGATCATTTCCGATTGCAGGTACAGAAGGTCCGATGGAGCTATGTCGCTCCATCTGCCGGAGAGCGGAGCTGCTGGGTTTTGTTTCAAAATAGGAGAGACAATGATTCGATGGTCGAACCGACCGCCAGCTCCGGTTAAGAGGAGCCCGTCCTTCCGGCGACGGTCGAAGCAAGCGGTGGCCACGCAGTCTGCAGATTTTCTCTCAGTGAATCTGGTCGGTAACAGATTTCTAGTGGCTCCCTCTCCGGCGGAAGAGTGGCGCCCGGAAACCCTCCAAAATCCGCTTCTTCTTCCATTGTCGACACCCAAAGCAACATGGTCGGAGGAGCTTTGTTCCTCAGGCGGAGCACCGGGCGGTAAAAAATTGCTGTTTCTGATGAGAAAGATGTCTTCCATGGCCACTCTGGACCTACAAAGAGGACAGGTAGAGTGGGCGTCCAACCAAGTATCCACACATTCTACGTGGAAGCCATGGTTGCATTTCGGAAGCAACCGCAAAAAGTCGTCTCCGGCGAATTTCGAGAGGCAGACACCGCATTCGAGGCCTTCTTTGTGGCCACGGAGGGAGGAGAATTTGAAAACAGGCAGCGACTCTATAATCATTCGATCGATGCCCGAATTTTTTCTCTCGGCGTACGGCGGCCCCGGAGTGCTCCAACTCCGGTTATGTGACGGCAGTCCGATGGCGACAATACCACCGCCTTTGCAATGCTTGGCGTAGAGGAGGAGGAGCAAGGTGACGGAGAAAATGGTGGTCAGCCCGCCGACAATGACTGCCATGCTGGGTTTGAAAGGGGAGAAATTTGACGCCCCGGCCGCCGTTTGTGGCGGCGACGGGGAGGAAGGGGGAGATGGGAGGAGAGAAGGGTATGTTAATACAGGGTGAATGTCAATATCATTACCATGGCGTAGTGGGTTTGAGGAAGGGGAGGTCGAGAAATCGCCATAGCTTGAAGTTGAAAGGAGGAAGAAGATGATGATGATGATGATGAGAGAGAAGGACATTGTCTGAAGTTTCTGGTGGAACTGGAGAGAGAGAGAGAGTACAGTTCAAGTTCAGTTTAGATGATTTGTGTGTCGAGATAATCTTTAGAGAGACAGAGTTCTTTTGTTTTCAGGGGGATTTCGTAATATTAATTACACGTGTCAAAACTCAAACTATAAATTAAATCAGAATTACACATTGTACTGGAAACTTGATTATAACTATCGGTTTTAATTTAATTTTAATTTTAAATTGTAATTTATGAAACGATGATAGTGTTAATAATTAGAAAATCATAAAATCAGAATCGTTACTGTGTTAAATAAATTTTATAATCGAGTAAAAATAAATTCAATAATAAAATTTAATATAAATTATAAAATTAATTATAAATCTCATATATATTAATTTTTTGAACCATAGTCACAGGTGCTTACCCATAATTAAAGGTGGCAAACGAGCGAGCTGCCGGTTCGCTCGCTTGGCTCGTCACTGTAGCGAGCCGGCTCACCGACTAATGTCGGCATCTCACCCTCGAGCCTCGGCTTCGCCGATTCCGTTCGTCGGTCGATCAATCAACGACCAAAGGGCTCGCAGGTGTCCTTTGTTGTTCGGGAGAGGGACGACGACGCTCGGGAGTCGGAAAATTGCCGGGAATGTTCGAAGTTCTGAATCGCACTGTCGCGGCTCGCCCGCTGTTGTTGTCGGTCGCCTTTGTCGTCGAGGCCGCCATTCACCGGTCCCACCCCATCGAAGATTGGAGTCGAGATCGCAAAATCCCGACTCCAATGGCCGACTCCGACCCCTATTTCCTCTCGGGTCTCGGCAGTCCGCCTCGGCCCCCAGGTCCCCGACCCCCCCTCTCTCTCTCTCTCGCTCTCTCTATGTGGCATCAGGCATATGCCACGGTCCTGATGACCGGTGTTTTTTTAATTTATTTATACATGTAAATTTTGATATTTTGTATATGATTGACAATTAGGTAGATGTCAACCTAGTTGTGATGTATATAAGTTGTGGTGATGCAAATGTCAAAATTATTTGTATAATGGTAGCTAAGAAATTTTTTAATAAAATATTCTTTTTCTATTTATTTCAATACAATATTTACAATATATTTTTACGTTTATCACATTTTCAATCTTATAACGAAAACTTGTTAAATAATATATACAATATAAGTATTTTAAAAATTATTTAGCTCGTTTGGCTGGGCTCGTTTAGGCTCGTCAGGCTCGGTTCGCTCGGCTCGGGCTCGAGCTAGGCTGAAATAGGCTTGAGGCTCGCGAGCCGGCTCGAGCCTAAAATTTTTCAAAAAGCTCGATAGGCTCAGCTCGAAAAGCTCAACAAGTTCAACGAACCAAACGATTTCAAGCTCGGTTCGCTCGAACGGGCTCGAATGCGACCTCCAAGCACAAGGTTAATAAATGAGTTTTGGGAATGGCGAAATCTAGTGAGAGAGGGTAAAAATATAAATAGGAATTATTACAATAATGTTTTTATTCTTTTCGGGGGGGAAAGCAGAATTGAAGCAGTGTTACGAGAGAGAGGATTTTTGTGAACAATTTATTATATTTTTTGGGAAATGAAAGAGAGATTCTTTTCTATGGGGATTGATATTTTAGACAACATACAAACGTGACAAGACAAACAAATCTAACCAATCTTTTCCATGTGCATCTCTTTTAATCTCGCTATGCAAACCACACTCTAAAATCTTCATCTTGTGGCAAAGAAAATAGAAGGGTCTTAATTTTATAGCACCAGTAAAACATCGGCGGTTGAGGTTTCGATAAAACATGAAACCGTTTGAGAAACTTGTTATAAAGTTGTCGATAATGATGTCACAGTCGATCTTGATATGATTCGTTCCCGAAACACCGGGTTTATAAAAAGGTCTAGAGTAGCATGTTTCGAACCATCTATATGTTGATCATTGAATCAATATTTCGACTCGATAAGTTCTACATGCACCAAACGAGCAAATCTACACTTAAAAAGATATGTGTCCAAATATCTAACTTCATGAGTTTGAAATTTTCGAGAGTCGAACGGTGACTAGAAAAAGAAAATACCAGATTTATGTGAAGAACTTCCTTTAGAATAAATTTACTATGAAAATCGAAATACAATTACTAAGTTTATAGATTCTAGCTTACGTAATGAAACATCTTATATATAGATATCAGTTATCTATGAAGTTCGAAGTAGAGGGGATCTCAGCTGAAAAAAATATGTTGGAGGGCTCGATGCGGAAGCTATACGATAAGAAGAGCAAGTAGTTATCGGCCTTGTTCGGTCGACAGCTCATCTAATCCGAGTAGCTCATTTATTTCCCTGGCTGTATCTTAGAATTCAGTCATAAAAAACCATGGACAGGTGATTGACAGTCTCCTTTTGCATTTGATTATAGTTTACTTGGCTTTTGCTCTAAGTTAGATTCATAGTAAACAAGTAGGTAACGTGCGTCATACAACAAGTGTTAGTTGGAGCTACCCAAGCTCAGTCCATTGCTGTAAAAATTAGAAGCGGCCAAAATCTGACTAGCATTGTAAATTAGACTAGAATTGTCAGTTTTAATTTGATATTAGTTCTAATTTTTAAAAAAACGTGATTTGTGAGATGATGTCAGTTTTTAGGAGTAAAAAATTATAAAACTGAAACTACAACTGTTTGTTAAGCTTTAATAAAATCTTATATAAATCTTAAAATTGGTTATAAACTTGTCAAATTACTTAAAATAACTTAAATATAATAAAAAAATATTTTAATTTTTTTAAAATATAAAATAAAACTGGGACGAACCGTCTCATATCTACTCCTACTAAAAATAGGAAAACTAGAAAGCAATGTCAAAAAACTGGGCTTGAGTTAATATAATATAGATAAACCATGAAAAACTGAATATGATTCGTCTCTTTTGTTATGTTTCAATGCGACTTTAAATCGACCACCACCCAAAATAAGAATAATTCAGCCCGGTTGAGAATTGAAAAATATGACCCAAAAAAGAAAATAAATGAGCAATAATGTGGACATCGATATTTACGATGACAAAATTACGTGCATAGAAGAAATTCACTTGCAGAAATTCAACGAACAAGAAGTTTTCTTATTCAAGTATTAATATATGAAGTAACCTTAAAATTTGTAATATTGATTATACGTGACACGGACTTAACCCACTTAGAATTCTGGTCAATTAATTTAAATAATATACACATTTATACGAATTTCACATGCAACAAGTTACTCGATGAAACCCAAAATTATTTTAATCTATAGCAAGTTGATCGGTAATGAACACGTTAACCTACTTTTCGAAGTAAATTGATTTAAATTTACTCATGTTCAAGTTTGGGAAGAAATTAATTTTTGATATTTTTGAATGAGTCCTAAAAATAGAAGAAATAAATGAAGGTAGTGGAAGAGGGGGTGTGGGTCCAATGACAAGAGGAGGGCAGAGGGATGAAAAGAGGGAGGGTGTTGAGTGGAGTGAACCAAATTTCCTCATCACTCGCCTCTTTTCCATGCAACTAATTTTGACCTTATTCAGTCCTTCCTTTTTTTATTATTATTTACTAAATTATGCTCCTTTTCTTTTGTTTATAAATTTAACCATTAGTTTCTATATTTGATAGGGATTACCTGATTTGCTGCCATAACGCTATGGAAATGCGGTCCGCGATTTCTAATTTTTGGGATCAACACAAAAATTGTGACGTTTCATGAGCAAATGGGCCGATTATGAAATCAATCTGACCTTCCAAACTGATTGATGCGCTAGTTTTTCAATTTGTTGCGTGTTTCACAAGTGACGGGTGGATTTTTTTTCGAATCGATACACGCACAGTTATAAGAACGACTTGATTTTGGGTTAGATCTTTGGGTTGAAGGTCGTTTTCAATTGGATTAGATTTAAATAAAACTAGATTTCCACAATTTAAATAAAACATAAAAAAGGACATAATTAGAAATTCACAGAGTGTCTCACAATTATTTAAGTAATGATTAAAAGAATAATTGGCTTCCATGTGATTTGGCTAAGCTACAAAAATGTAGAAGTGCAGGTAACTTCAATTATCAAAACGGTCGACTTCTCCAAATTACCAAACGTTTAAGGGTCAAGATCCAACATCTTAAGCCGAGATGGATCACTTAGAGCTAGGGGTGGACAAGCGCTTGGCCACGGCGAGCCTTACCCTATTTCAAAATCGGCCGTGGTTGCAGTTTCAAGATATATAATTTATAACTGGTATCTTTAATCAAAAATTGGTTAGGCCCGTGGTGAACCACGGGTAAAACTGTTTGATTCAATTTTAAATTTAATTATGAATAAAATAAATATTTAATCTTATTTGGGGTTGGGGCTATTTTTAATCGAATTTTCGATGGTTAAGGTTGGATTTAACCAGTTTTAGGTTAAAATTTTGACCTACCAGGTGGGTCGGTTATCATGTTTTTCGGCCCCAAAATTTTTGATGTTAATTAGATGTAACACCCAATCTTCTCTCATCTTCAACACCCCTCTTGAAGCTCAAGAGAAACCTATGTAAGAGGAGACTAAATGATAACCATATGAATTTTTTGACCTTTAGAACTTTTTAATATTTTGTGCGCTTTTGTGGTGACAATTTCCATCAGGTTACAGAGTGACAAGATTTACCATTCCCTCCATATCAAGCCCCAAAGTCCAACTCTGAAGAGAAATCATCGGAATGAGCTTCGGAAGTAAGTTATTTCTCAAATTATTTGCTCTCTTTTTTTTTTTATTTCAGTTTATTTTGTTGTTTTATGCTTGACAATAAGAGCCTGGTCAAAGTTCAAAGAAGGGGTGTACCAAAATCATTCGGATGAAAAACCAAATCACTCATTCAGCCTCGAGGCTGCACAGATAATCTGTAACCCAAATCAGTGAAAGCAAGAGCTTAAACAACAGATTGGAAGTCCATCAATGCAATAATACTAAACTAAATCTCATATACCACAGATTTTGCCCAATCCCCAGTCTCACCAACAACTTCAGAGCTCAGCTATAAGAATCCAGACAGCCACATTTTTTGCACGCTAACTAGAAAGCTTCTAAGAATCAAGACAATAAGTATCAAGATACCAATCAGTCCAACATACTCCGATTCAGTGTATGGGGATGGAAACCAATGTGAAGCATATTATGTGGGCGGATATTCTAAAATGTGAATCATCGAAGAAAGAGAATTCTACCATGGCAGCATTGCAAAAAAACCATATCCCTATAAGACATAATTTGAGAGAGCAGCACGAGTAAGTGAAGGAAAACACAGCATGAAAGATAGAAAGAAGGGCTAAAAGAAATGAGACAATACCAACAAGTCCAGATCCTATCAATCCAAATTTAAATATGTACAGAATTCAAGCCCATAAAAGCAAACAAAAAAACCTTAGAAGACAAGTTGAACTGGATGAAAAATATTGAAGAACACAAACTTAATGAGACTCTTAATTGATGGAAAATAAAAAATATTTTCTCCACCCAAAGAAATGTTATCTTTTCACATCCCATTTCATGCACCAGAACTGCAGACCAAAAAACTTAAACTGTGAGATTTAACTAACAATGCAATTAATTGCACACAAAATACAACAAATACAAGTTAAAAAATAAGAATTTCCTATTCTTACATTTATTTCCCTTCTATAAGCACATACATAGTTTCATGTTTTTGATTTGCAGGAAAGAAGAGCTTTCAAGTTTTGAAAACTACATCACCACCATATTGTCCATTTTTGGGCTCTAGCACAAAACACGCTCTACTAGTTAAGAAGAGAAAAGCAAATTAAAAACCATCACAAATTTAACTCCCAAATACTTTGGGTCAAACACTTGCAAAATGGATCATCATGAGAAGTATCGTAATTAAGATCAATTTGCAAAATAATGGTATGCAAAGAGCTTTTTTTCTATCAACATGATGCATCTCGTCATGCTCATGAATTAGGCATACTCTTTCTAAACAAAGACGCAACTAGATGCAACATTATTCAAATTATCCCATTTTCTCTTAAGATAAAAGAGAGAAAAAAACTTGGACGGAAAAGCTTCCTACCAATGCACATAAATTAAAAAATCATAATATTTCCTGGGGTGACCTACAGCATAAAGCAGAGCATACTATGTAGCACCTCTATAACAACACAATGCAGCTCCAACACACTCAGATTCAACAATCAACAAAAATATCCGCAATGACAGAAGAACGTCAGAAACCATGCATTAAACTGCAATGATTACCCATGACAAAGAATATTCATTATCCTGAATGTCAATTGCACATGCAATGCCAAATTGCATATAGACACGGTTTCAGGTCCACATTGACATCTACTATGCACCTAAGTGCCTTTTAAGTGTAACTACTGACAAGTAAAATTACAGACTAAAAAACAAGAACATATCTCCAGTGACTTCAGGGCACTACTTATTGTCATTGGTGCAATATTCAATATGTAATATAGTGTGCGGCTGATATATACAACAGTTTAAGTAAAGCAAGATGCCACGGAAATGAAGAAGATTCCAAGAAATCAGCTAATAGTCATACTGTTCGGATTACTTAATAATCTTGGGAAAAGTTAAGTAAAATGTCAAGTTCAAAACAATGTGGAAAACAAAGGATTACTTTAATCTAGTTCTGATTCCATCGCAAAGTTCTATATAACTTTAATCTAGTTCTTTTGAAGTCCGATCTTAAACTGTGAGCCGGTTGTCATCAAAACAACTCAGATACATTGACTGTCCACCAGAAACTTGGGCCATAAATTACTTCATAAAAAAATTAGGGCATAATTACTTTTTACAGAGGAAAGTATTAAGCAAAAGCAAGAGGAAGATTTGTACAAGAGCGAGAAGGTAAGTGATCAGGCTGCGAATGACTTCACTTAAACCGGCGGTATGTTGGAGAAAGAGAAGCCCTTGTATCCTTTGTAAGCATAATAAGCAATTCTAGTGTAATAGAATCCCGGAATGAACAAAATGCATCCCAAAATAGAGAAGAAGATACCTTAAATGTCAAAAAGAACAGCAAATTCACTTTCCGACGGCGAAAAACTAAGAGTTCAACCCAAAAAAAAGAGGCCAATTCATCAACTTACCGTGAGCACGGTCTCCCCCCACGCGATTATAAGACATCATAACACCGATTAGTATGCCGAGAGCCCCAAAGACAAGAAGCGAAACGGCGAGAGCGATTTCCTTCACCGGAGGTCGATTATTCACCATGTAGGACGTCTCCACCATTATGTCCTCGTCGGTGATGGAGAAAGCGTGATCTACGTACGCCATAGTTGAGAAAATTTCCTCTTTCTGAGCTGGAAGAATCGATGAAAATTGATTGAATCGAGAAAGCTGGAGCTGCAGCCTGAAGGGTTTCGTCACACCGCCTCTCTTTTGTTGCGACTTGCAAGACTAGAGCTAAGAATTTCCCTCGTTTTAAGATACAGATTTACGTTTATTATAGAAAATTTATTTATTATGATTTAATATGAGATTTCTATTTTAGAATATAAAATAATAAAATAAACGTGATATTTTTTTATAATTAAATTATGGATTAATTCAAATAAAAGCATTTGACTTTCATTCATTAAATTAATAAGATAAGTTGAAGCAGCGTTACGTTATTCCAGCAATTATGGATTAATAAAAGTTAAACATGTATTTTTCCTTAAACTATTGAAATGACATTTTGCAATTCTTAGTATATTTTACAGCAATTGCAAGGCTTCAACAATTTTTTAAATCATTAAATATTAGTAATACTTTGTGTTCAATGATTATTGATAATTTTAATATCATTATGAAAATAAAGATATTCATTTTGTATGGTTCACCATAGTAACACAAGTTGATGACATGCACGTGCATCACACGAGATTCACTGGTTGTAATTAAAACTATTTTTTGATTAATTATAGTAATTTTTATATTAAATAGAATATTAATCCATTAAAATTTTGAAAATGAACCAAACCTACGTGAATTGAACATAAATCGTGTGAGTCGGTGTCAATTTTAAATAATCACTCAGTATTTAATATGGATGATACTTAAGTCATGACTCTTTAGAGATACGACGAGTCATGGTTACTCGGCTAATTATATTATATGTATGACACTTAAGCTAGGACTAAACCTATTTAAATATATGTGTCTTTCATATATTTATCATATTTTCATCGCATTAATAGTACTAAAAATTGGATTTTTAAGCAATTGTAATGGCATTTTCCAATTCATAATGTATTTTACAGTAGTTGTAGTAGTTTAGTGATTTTTTGAAATCATTGGGTATTTATATTGCGACATGTTCTATGATTATTTAAATTTCTAGTATGATTATGAACATTCAAATATTTATTTTCTGTCATTTACTGTAGCCACACACGCTCTGCAATATTTAAGGAAAAAAAGATTATTTACCAAATTTCCATGCACATACTAAAAATTAAAAATCCTAATGGGTTTTCTTCTATTCTCTCTCTCTTGCAGCTGCCTCCATTTTTCTTTATCCCGAAACCAACGAAACTCAAATCCAAATTCGTGAGTTTTCGTTCGTTTTCGTCAGATTGTAGCCCCAAAATCTTATTCTTCATCTTCTTCTCTACATTTTGATGTGCGAAAATCGCCCTTTGACCCACGACGTCGAAATCGAGTTTTTCAATCTCGAATTTTGGCATTTTCCGAGCGGTTCTGGCTCGGAATTACCTTCAACGAGTTAGATCTAAGAGTTTCGTACATAGATTAGTGGGCGACGAAACTTTATTCACAGAAACCGCGAGCTTTACCAAAAACCACCGCAGGTTTTCGACTTCCGGCGACGTTCCGGTGAGTTTTCATTGTTGAAAATACTCATTTAACATTTATTGGTGTATTTTTTTCAATGTTTGTGAGTTTGGCTAAATTTAGAGGAAAAACCGTCTCGAGAGCCACCGTGTACGATGGCCAGAAATCGCCTAACGACAGAGCTATCCAGCATGCGACGGTGGTGGACCCAACGGGTCAAATCCACTGACCCGACCCAGTGGGTCGAATCTACGGGTTGACCCAGTGAGCTGACCCAATAGAATTAATCCAATGGGCCGACCCGTTTGGATGAACAGTGGGTCAACCCGATGGGCCAACCCAGTGGGTATGACCCGGCCCGATTGACTGGTGAACCAGTCAATCGTTGATCTTGACCGGTCAATTATTGACCAGTCAACAAGTCAACATTGACCCAAAATAATAATAAAATAAATTGTGCATTTACATTATGGTTGTCACCACCTTAGAGTAGATGTATACACATCAGTTGCATTGCACCTCATTGTGCATTTATATATTTAAGGATTGTTCAAAATTCTGTTTAAACATGTTATTTATTTATAATTTAATAATAAAAATAAAATCCCTACTAAGAGTAGTCACTCACTCATTTGACTACAAACTTTGTTTACATGATCATTTTTAGATAATGCCTAGTAAGGCTTAGATTGAAGTTTAAATTCTCCGATTTGTATTTGAAAAATTTGAACGATGTATTATTTTAAATTGTAAAATTGAGTTGGATTTATTAAATGTTGGATAGCATAATTTGATTAATATATTATTTAATTTCTTGAGTCATTATTTTGACTAATTTTTTTTTGAAAACTTCAGGAGATTAAATATGCCTCAAAGACGAGCAAAATGCCGAAATATCCCAGTGGCTGATTCTACTAATCCTATGGGTGAGCCTCAACCAATGGACCATTTAGCTACTATTAGGAGTGTACTGGAAAATTTGGCACCGCGGGATGTGACACTCGACCCGCATACTAGGCAGCTAAAGTATTTTAACCAAATGAGTCATATGAACACACCATCTTTCAACGGGTTGGATGATTCTGGAGAAGCTGATGAATGACTTATATTAATGGAGAAACATATGAATGAACTCCATGTACCTGCAAAATTTTGGGTACCTTTAGTCACTTATTATTTTGTGGGTACTGCTGAGAGGTGGTGGCAGTCCATTAAAGCGGATTTTCAGAATGAGTTTATGCTGTGTGACCAGTTTGAAGCCTTATTTATTGATCCGTTTTGTAATGTGGAGCATTGCCGAGAGATGAAATCTTCTTTTTACGAATTGGAGCAGAGCGATATGACAGTTTAAGAGTATTATGCTAGATTTCTACAACTCGCAAGTTATGTTTCTAGGTTGTCTATGGAAGATAAGATTGTGAGGTTTAGAGTGGAGCTCAAACCGAGAATTAAATCCTGGTTAGCTGCCTTGAGCTTCACTTCTCTACCACTTCTTGTGGCTTCGGCTAAGCGAGTAGAAGTCGATCAAGCGAAAAAGTTTGCTGCAAGTAAAAAGAAGGATGATAGAGACCAGAAAAGTGGTGGAAAGATTATGAAGAAAGATATTAATAAAGGCCAAAGTAGTAGAAACAGTTCCTCTAGTGGCCCTTATTCGGGTAAGCCTGGAAGCAATTATACTTCTTATACATGTGGGAAAAGGGTCACGGGAGGAAATATTGTTATTTCAATAACCGGAGTCAGCAGGAAAATACTTCGGTTCAACAGCCGATGCCGGCATCTTCTAGTTTCCGTGATAACTTCTAGGGAGTGAGTCTACGCCCTCAATTTGGGCAAACATCTTATATGCCTACTCAACTATCTGGATCTCGACCTCAACAGTATCTGTAACGACCAGATTCCCGAGCCGCCGCTCGCTTGCTTCTCTGCTTACTTGCTCACTTTACTTTCTCACTTTCTTACTTTCCGACGACCCGAGAACCGGTCTGTTACGGAATTTCTTACTTACTTACTTACTTTGGTGGAAAACTTGTTACTTTAGTTTCTGAAAACTATCTTTAGTTTATAAAATAGTTTACAAGGAAAACCGTCGAATAATAAAAATATACATTTGAATTCCACCTTTTATAAAAAATACATAAGCATTTAATAACTTAAAACATACAGCGGAAGATAATTACTTCAACTTAAAATACATTCATTTTCAAGAGTTTTGTAATCCATCACTCCAAAATAATATATACATTTTAATTACATCTTCAAAACGTTCAAAACATTTAGTAATATAACTTTGTGTGTGTGTCATGCATCACTCCCCGTCGGTCGTTACTCAATAAACTGTATCATTTGGACACTCATCTGCTCTAACTTCTTGGTCAGTCACTTGCACCCATTCTTCCATTACATTTCATACATTGCAAAGTCTAAACTATGAGCCTAAAGTTCAGTAAGTATCATAACTATAAAATGCAATGCATGAGTATGCTATGTTGTTAAAACAATGCACATTTTCATTCACGTTTCTTAGGTTTCATATCTTCTTTATCTTTGGAAATATTACAGGATCTCAAGAACACCACCATCCACCTACTTCAACTTCTACTGATCTTGGGCCACTTACTACTTGGAGTGTTCAGGCCTGTAATAACCATTTATTTTACTGTTCTAATATTCAAGTTCTTAATTCATCGGAGACGAAACATAATTAGCATCTCATACCACTAATCATATCTCGTTTACCTCCAACTACGTCGTAAAACAATGCATGAAATCATTTCGTTGACATTTTGTAAAACTATGATGCATGACAATGTGACTATGAAACATTACTTAAATCACATCAAACATAACATGAAAATAAGTATAACATCAAACATGTCATGAAAACAAACATACAACGCACATCAAACATACATCCTAATCTTTGTAATGTAGTCCCACTTAAGGGCCAAACAATCTTAATACTAACTTACCTTAGCAGGTATCTTGAAATAATCCACTTGAGCCTCTTTTTAATCAAATTGAGGACCTAAACATACAGATCATTTAAGGATGAGAATTCATGTAGCATGACCTGTTTTATTGTATAAAGTCATAACTTTTATCCAAACTTTGATCAACTATAACTTCCTCTATATTGATCCATTTGTGATGCTACGGGTGTCAAATTATTCCTTTAAGAGTCTACTATAACTTTTTAGAAGACACCAAATTCCCAAAACTAACGTAGCATAAAGTGTCGATCAATGTTGTCTGGAAACCAAGGACAGGTCGGCCCAACCTTGGAGGGGTCGACCCATGCTGACAAAACAGAGAACATGCGTTTCTAAAATCGGGATTCGGTCGACCGCTTAACTCAAGGTGTCGACCGCTGTTCATAAATAGAGAGCAAAAATTGGGAACCGGTCGACCGCTATCTTACAAAACAGACGACCTAACCTACAAAACGGTCGTCCGAATTCCTCTCCCAGTTTTCGTCCGCAAACTTGCGACATTTATAACTTTGTCTAAAAAGCTCCAAATTGAGTGATACAAACAGCTATAGATCATTCTAAGAGTCTACTTTAACTCTTATGAAGGATATAAACTCAAATTCGTGCTAAAATTGGACCGAATCTCAAAAACTATAATTTTGTGCATAATTAACCGATTTCACAGCAATTAACATGAAATCATTCATATTTATCCACCAATTCAACCAATACAATCATATTATCCTTACTGAACCTAAAAGGAATTCAGCGAATAGAAAGATTACCTTGAAATTCAGCTTCATTACTCTTTTTTATTACAATATCTCTTTCTTTCTCAATCTCACTCTCCCCTTGATCAAGACGTAAGAACTTAAAGTGAAATAGGAGTCGTGCTGGTAGGGAAATGGCAGATCATGTCTTCTTGTCTCCTTAATTAAACAAAAATCGATGTTTCTCTCACGTCCATCCATCAAGATATTTTCCAAGTTTTGTTGATTTTTCAACTTGAATCGGGAAAGTGTCGACCGCTCGTCCATGGTGTCGACCGAATCTATTCCCGAGAATCATTTGTGTCGACCCCTCCTCGATCCTGGGGTCGACCGCTAGTATTTTAGTTGCTTATATTGTGTCGACCCCTCCTTGATCCTGGGGTCGACCGAAAGGGTTATATTGTGTCGACCCCTCTTCGATCCAGGGGTCAACCGAAAGTATTTTTGTGTCGGGTTCTTCGATCCTGGGTCGACCGAAAGGTAATATTGTGTCGACCCCTCGTCGATCCTGGGGTCGACCGAAAGTTATTCCTAAATACTTCAAATATTTTCTAACCTTTCCAAATAACATCATTACTTATACCCCTTAAACTTTATTTTCTTCATCACCTTCAACCTACTAAATTGCTAACATCGATAATACTTTAATTCTACAATATTTACCCAACATTCGCAAAACAAATCTTAAACACTTTCATCTTAAAGTCACAAAATTCTAAAATAAAAATGAGGGTTGTTACAGTATCAGCCTCAATACCAGCACCAGTATCAGGCGGCCGGTGTCAAACCGCAAGGGTTACATTAGCAGATGTCTGATAACTCAACCCCTTCTAGTTAAAGAGACAAACGCAAAGGTAAAGCTAAGATCACTGGTCAGATGTATGTTGTAGCTGATCCAGAGACTTCAGAGCGGCCTGAACGAGGAGCGATTGATGGTACACTCCTCCTTTCTAATACTTTTGTGCATGCCTTATTTGATACTGAAGCATCTCATTCTTTTATTTTGAAAGTAATGGTACGTGCTTTGAAATTGAAATCGGAGAAACTAGAAAATCCTATAGCGTTAAGTACTCCCCTTCATTCTAGTTACCTAGTGGATAGATGGGTTCCAAAGACTAATGTCATTATAAACGGGCAGCAGTTAACAGCTAGTTTTATTATAATTTCCATGGACCAATTTGATATAATTCTTGGTATGGATTGACTGAGCTGTTATAGAGCTCAGATTGATTGTCACCTTCGGCGGGTGACGTTGACTTTAGATGATGAGACAATATTGGTGCATAAGTGTAACCCTCATACTATTCCCCATAATCCTATTCTGCGAGCTTGTTTTGGTGGGAGGAAGCAATTGGAATGCTACGAGAATTTATTTGATGGCAGACTTGGACATATTGATTGTTCAAGATTTTCCCGATGTTTTTTCTGATGATTTGCCAGGATTACCGCCAAATCGTGAAATCAAATTTGATATAAATCTTGTGCCCAGAACAACTCCAATTTCGATTCCTCCATATCGTATGGCTCTTGCTGAATTAAAAGAACTAAGAATTCAATTGGAGGACTTGCTACAAAAAGGTTTTATTCGGAATAGTAGTTCTCCTTGGGGTGCACCAGTACATTTTGTCAAGAAAAGTGATGACTCTCTCCGCTTATGCATCGATTATCGAGTTGAATCAAGCCACCATTAAGAATAAATATCCATTGCCAAGAATTGATGATCTTTTCGACCAATTGAGTGGTTGTGAATATTTTTCCAAGATTGATTTAAGGTATGGGTACCATCAGGTGAAGATCAAAGAAAACGATATTTCTAAAACAGTCTTCAGAACTCGCTATGGCCACTTTGAATTCACGACCTTACAGTTTGGGTTGACCAATGCACCTGCAATAGTTATGGATTTAATGATTCAGGTGTTTCGGCCATACCTTGATAAATTTGTTGTGGTTTTCATCGATGATATTTTATTTTATTCAAAGTCACAGGAAGAGCACATGAGACATTTGGAAATGGTGCGGAAACCTTGCGTGAACACCAATTATATGCCAAATTACTCAAGTGTGAATTTTGGAAAAATGAAGTTAAGTTTTTGGGGCATATCATTTCTCGTGATGAAATATCTGTTGATCCTGAGAAAATTGAAACAGTGGTGAAATGAAAACCACCTAAGAACGTTTCTGAACTTCGAAGTTTTCTTGGGTTGGCTGGCTATTATGGTCGATTTGTAAAAAAAATTTCATCTAAAGCTAGGCCATTAACTCAACTCACCAAGAAGGAGGTGAAATTCATTTGGAGTAACGAGTGCAAGATGACTTTTGATGAATTGGAAGAACACTTGACTTCAGCTCCTATTCTTGCAGTACCTAATGAGGATTTATCGTATAATGTATATACCGATGCATCAGGAGTCGGTTTGGGATGCGTACTTACGCAACAGGGCAGAGTCATTGCTTATGCCTCTCGACAATTAAAGGCTCATGAGCAGAATTACCCTGTGCATGATTTGGAATTAGTTGCCATCGTTT
Organism: Begonia fuchsioides; assembly: GCA_003255005.1. NCBI lineage: Eukaryota > Viridiplantae > Streptophyta > Magnoliopsida > Cucurbitales > Begoniaceae > Begonia > Begonia fuchsioides. The sequence goes on from QAOC01032964.1 coordinate 39,215, forward strand.
TTGCTCTCAACATTTGACGGAGTTATTTGTATGATGTTAAATTTGAAGTCCTTTCAAACCATAAATGTTTGAAATATTTATTTACTCAGCGTGACTTGAATCTTCGTCAGAGACGTTGAATGGAATTAATCGGAGATTATGATTTCTCTTTGGAGTATCATCCTGGGAAAGCAAATGTATTAGCCGATGCCTTTAGTCGTTACCCTCGAGGTTCTCTTTCGTGCCTCATTCTAGAGGATTGGAAGAGATGTTTAACTCTCAAAGATTTTGAGTTTTAACTCCATGATTATGGGCATTCTGCTAGGTTATTTAATGTAGTAGCTACTTCTAGTCTTTTGCAGTGTGTAAAAGGAATGCATAAATTAAATGACGAATTAACAGAAAAATTTGATCTAATACAAGCTGGTGAAGAATTTAATGATTGGAGTATTGGGCAAGATAAATGCTTATACTTCAAGAGTCATATTGTAGTACCGAATGATTCTGATTTAAGACAGTTTATTCTTTCTGAACACCACAAGTCCAGATTTGCCATACATCCTGGGTCTACCAAAATGTATCAAGGTTTGAAGCGCCAGTATTGGTGGAATGATATGAAACGAGATGTGATTGAGTTTGTTTCAAGGTGTTTGACGTGTCAACAAGTAAAGGCTGAACATCAGAGACCTGTTGGTTTATTGCAGCCTCTGCCTATTTCGGAGTGGAAGTGGGATAGGATTGTTATGGATTTCGTGGCTGGACTTCCCAATACACATAAACAGCTTGATGTTATTTGGGTCATAGTTGATCGATTGACTAAGGTCTCTCATTTCATTCCAGTGAGAATGAACTTTTTAGCATCTAAATTCAGTAGGCTATATGTCGACAATATTCTTCGATTGTATGGAGTTCCTTCTAGCATCGTGTCAGATCGAGATCCAAAGTTTACTTCTAAATTTTGGAAAGCATTTCAACGAACTTTGGGTACCGAATTACATTTCAGCACAACACATCATCCTCAGACCGACGGTCAATCAGAGAGAACTATTCAAATTCTTGAAGACATGTTGCGATCTTGTATTTTAGATTTTGGTGATAGCTAGATTAACCATTTGTCATTAGTGGAATTTGTTTATAATAACAGCTATCAGGGAAGTATAGGAATTTCTCCTTATGAAGCTCTGTATGGTAGACCATGCAGATCTCCTCTTTATTGGGCTGAACCTGAAGAGCCTGCATCTCTTAGTCCCGAAATAATCCAGGAAACTACAAATAAAGTTCAGACCATTAATGAAAGACTGACAACTGTTCAAAGTCGCCAAAAGAGTTATGCAGATTTGTTGAGGCGCGAAGTAGAATTCAATGTTGAAGATTTTGTATTTTTGAAAGTCAGACCAAGGAAAGGCGTCAGCCGATTCAGAGTCAAAGGGAAGTTAGCTCCAAGTTATATTGGGCATTTTAGAATTATTGAGCACATTGGCCCTTTGGCTTATCGTTTGGAGTTGCCATATCAGTTGATGTATGTACATAATGTTTTCCACGTGTCTATGCTGAGGAAATATGTTGCTGATCCTGACCACATTAGTTCGTGGCCCGAAATTCCTATTCAACCTGATGTGTCATACGAGGAAATACCTGAAAGAATTTTGGGACGCGATGTCAAAGTCCTACGATTGAGCATGTGTGAGTTATTGAGTCTTTATGGTTGCCACCACCTTAGAGTGAAAGTATACACATCATCTGCACTGCACCTCATTGTGCATTTACATTATGGTTACCACCACCTTAGAGTAGATGTATACACATCATTTGCATTGCACCTCATTGTGCATTTATATATTTACAGATTGTTCAAAATCCTGTTTAAACATGTTATTTATTTATAATTTAATAATAAAAATAAAATCCCTACTGAGAGTAGTCACTCACTCTTTTGGCTACAAACTTTGTTTTCAGGATCATTTCCGGATAAGGCCCAGTAAGGCTTATATTGGAGTTTAAATTCTCCAATTTGTATTTGAAAAATTTGAACGATGTATTCTTTTCAATTGTAAAACTTCTCGTGTATATTATTGGGTTGAAACATTTTATGTATGCTATCCGACTATTTGGATTAAATGTTTAGGCTTGCTTGAAATTTTAAGACTTCCGCTATTTGATTTCAATTGAATACCCGAGTCTCGGGCTCAGTGGTTGGGTTCCTTCGAGAATCGGACTATTGAGCCCGGCGTCTGTCTAGGCCCGGTTTCGGGTCGTGATAGATATGGACATGCACCTTATGTGAATTTATTAATTTTAATTAAAGTATTTTTATTTATTGTATTAATTTTTGTATTTAAAGTAATATTAATATATTAAAAAAATTGATATCAAATTGGACTAAACTAAGTAGAAAAGTTCTTTGGGTCGTTGTCAATTTCGATATTGGAACTAGGGGTGGGCGTGTCCGACCCAACCCGCCGATCTGATCGGATCGGATCAGATAAGGTATTTGGTACACGTATCAAAAAATCAATCCGATTGTCGGATTGTTGTCGGATTTAATCGAGAATCGCGAGGCTCTACGACTCTAACCCTAACTCCAGGTAACCCCATCGCCGGCCCAGAGCCGACGAAAGCTCGCAAGCCTCCGTCCGAACTCCGAAGATCGATTTAACTCCGAACGCGAAACGAGTGCTCGTACTCCTCTGTAATCATCTCTTTCATCTTCCGAACTACTTATTTGATTAATTTACTTATTTGATTGACTCTTTACGCTACATTGTTTTATCTTAGTTCCTGAATTCAAATTGAAAGCAGAAAATGCACAAATGTTAACAGAGTTGCGGAATTAAAAAGAGGTTTACCATAGTCGTAAATAGAAATTCATTTGATATTAATTTCCAGGGAAGCTTTTTGATGCCGCGGTTTGATGGATTACCAAATGTTAACAAAATTGTTAATTTCCCGGGAAGCTTTTTGATCGATTGTTAGAAATTCATTTGTTGGATTGTTAGAAATTCATTTCCCTGGAAGCTATTTTGTTTATTTTGCTTCTTCTAAATTTTTATGATCTGGCTCTTTTGATGCGGCAGTTTTATGTGATCATTAATTTTGGATTCTAGTTCGGATAATTGGTTTCTTTGATTGGGTATCATGGTTTTGTTCCAATAGTCGTAAATAGATGTTGTGTTTTTCCAAATCGCGTCATTTTTGAAAATTGATGTGGTAAATAGCTTTCATTGACTAATTCTTTTCATTTCAATGTCGTTTTGTTTTCTTTTAGTTTGAAATTAAGATGGAACATACGACATCTGCTTCTATTGACAGTTTTGCTCCTTCGACCGCTGCTACTGTTATTGCTCGTGAGTCAATGAAAAGAGTGTTAAGGGCTGCATGTTGGAACCATTTTAATTTGGTCGATGGTTGTGATAAGGAGGAACCTAAGGCCGCCTGCAACTATTGTGGGCATCAATATTTATGTCATTCGAAGAAGACTGACAGTTCAAATATGACTAAACATTTGAAGAGCTGAAAGAAATATTTGTTGACCACAGATGCAGCACAGACGACACTACCGTTTAGTCTGGCTAGTGCGGCTGCAAGCTCATCTACCGTTGTCTCGACTTGTACCCAAGCAGAAGCACGCGAAGCTCTTGCTCATATGTTAATCACGGAAGAACTACCTATTAGAATGGTAGAATATAAAGGATTCAGGAAGTTTTGTTCTGTCCTTCGATCCGAGTTTGTTGTTCCTTCTCGACGAACAGCTTCAAGAGATATCGAAGCTGTATATAACAAGGAAAAGCTGAAGTTGAAAGAATTTTTTACTCATAGCAGTTAGAGAATTTCCATAACTACAGACACTTGGACATCAGGCCAAAATATGAGTTATATGGTTTTGACGGCTCACTTTATAGACGGGGATTAGAAATTGCATAAGAGGATCTTGAATTTTCGGGAAATTGGCGACCACAAAGGCGAAACACTTGGAAAATTATTGGTCCAGTGTTTGCGGCAATGAGGGATCGAGAATGTCTTTACAGCGACGGTAGATAATGCTTCCTCAAATGATGTCGCTATTCAACATTTAGTGAGGAGTTTGAGGCATTTGAATGGATTGGTCTTGGATGGATCGCATCTTCATGTTCGATGTTTCGCCCATATCACAAATTTAATTGTTAACGAAGGGCTTAGAGACCATCAAATAGCAATTAGTCGAGTACACAAAGCTGTGAGGTATGTGAAATCGTCGCCAGCACACTTGAAGAAGTTTAAATTTTGCATTGATAATATGAAAATAACATATAAGGCCAATGTCACTCTTGATTGCCCTACTCGATGGAACTCAACATTTCTGATGTTGGATAGGGCTGAAAAGTATGCACTAGCATTTGATAAGTTAGCTAAATGTGACACTCAGTTCGTAGCATATATGGGAGAGGCTGGCCCTCAGACGAGGATTGGAGCGATGTTCGCGCTTTTTGTAAGTTTTTGGATGTATTCCATGATACGACGGTTGCAGTATCAGGTTCTCAGTATGTGACTTCTGCCATGTATATTGCTGAGGCATGCCGACTGAAACTCAATATCCAAAAACATATTGAGTCAGATAATCCATTACTAAAAAACATGGCTCCTGGAATGATTGAGAAATTTGAAAAGTATTGGGGCAACTTTGATAGACTGAATAAAATTATGTGGGTTGCAGTTATATTTGATCCAAGATGTAAAACCACTTTGCTCTAACTTTGTATGAAGATTCTACTAGGGGACGATCGATAGAGTTTATTTCAAAAGGAAAGTGAGGTTTTTTTGCGACGATTATACTTGGGGTATCAAGGTTCTAAGGCCGAGTAATCGACTTCAACTAATTTCAGAGCACCACTAGCAAAAGATCCTCTTTTTTCAAGATATTATGGTAGTAGTTCCTCTTCTATGGAGACTCAAAGCAGTAGGTCGGATCTTGATCTATACTTGCAAGAGCCTGTTGAGGAATATTCAGAGAATCTAGACATTTTGCTATGGTGGAAACTGAATTCACATAAATATCCAGTTCTAAGTAAAATAGCAAAGGATGTCCTGGCCATTCCGATTACTACTGTTCCTTCAAAGTCGACGTTTAGTACTGGCGGTCGTGTTATTGACGAATACCGCACCTCTTTACTACCAAAGACTGTAGAGGCTCTTATATGCAGACAAAGTTGGATCCTATCAGAAACTCCAACGTTGTTAGATCCATTGGATACGTTGGACCGGTTGAAAGATTATAAAACCATTGATGAAGGTCTATATCACAATTCATTATCAATATAAATTATTACTGTTTTTTAATTGATTTTAAATTATGTTTGTTTGTTGGCCAGAAATTGCATGTCATGGAGAGGGAGAGGGAGATGGAGACGGAGAGGAAGAATTTACTATGTTTGATCTTTGAAGTTGAATTTACCATGCTTGTTTGATATTTTTTGATATTTGATAGAACATACTCTACATTATATTAGTTTTATTGGATTTTGTTGGATTTCATTATCAATATTCGGATATTGTTGGATTTGGTTTGGATTTTATTGCATTCTGGAATTAGTTTTAGTTTCTGGAATTAGTTTTAGATTTGTTGGATCATCGACGAGATTCAGTAAGTTTTTTTGGCAATCACTCGGATCCGATCCGATCCAATCCGATCGGATCTGTCGGATTCAGATTCAGGTATTTTTGTTTAAAAGCTGTTATCGGATCAGATCCAATAATCCGATAAAATATCGAATTAACAGCAATCGGATCGGATTGATCCGATCCGATCCGATGCCCACCCCTAATTGGAATTGAAAGAGTGATTGGTTCCTTTTGATCACGTAAAAACAACATGAACCAACTCACACCCAAGACAAACAAAAGCGACCCAAAGTTATTGATCAGAATGAACTAAAACTTTTTGGTAAGGTTTTAATGCGTCTTGGTCATGTCTGATAATGGTTCTAGTCCAAACATTTTAAATCTAAAATATAATGGCCGACTCCTTACGTGATATTGAGCTAAAATCGTGAATATTTTAATTTCACAAGATTTTCATTTTCATGCCGTTACAGATATTTCTAGAAATTAATGATCGATAAAAATAAAATTAATACTCGACAGTCAAAACTAAATACTTTGATAAAGTATAGGCATTAAAACGCAAGGATACGACTCATCGAATGTTCTATTACCCATTTCACAAATTTATAAAGTGATCATACTCAAATTCTTATTTTTAACAAAGAAATTAATAAATAATTTTAGGGCAATCATATTACACAAAATATAAAACTAATTCCATCCTTTAACTCGATTATAAAAAATCCACAATATCGAATAGTATCCAATGAGCAATGATTGTAACGTGACAAACGATTTCCGTAACAAATATATCTAAGTAGAAAATCAAATTTCCTTACCATTATTTCTCATATATGAATTCGTCTCCAAAAACATATAAGAACATAAATTCAGAATCCAATTTCTTACTATTATTTCTCGAAATCGAAGATGAGTTCCCTCTATTCACCAAATGAAGAGTATACAAGCGAATTTCTTGGAGAGATGGAGGGTGCCTTTGTAGAAGCGCGAATCGTCTCCTTTAATAGAGAGTGATTTTTTCTGAAACGGAAACGGCTGAAGCTTCGTGATTCGTTTGACTGGATAAAGTGACGGATTGAAGAGCGAGGCTTGGGAGAGGAAGGAATAAGGTGGAGGGAAATATCTGGCTGAAAAAGGAGAGATGGGTTAAATAAATATAAAGAGTTAATGGGGAAAAGGAAGCGAGAGATGAATGTGGAAGAGAAAGAGAGAGAAGGGAAATATCTTTTCTATTTTTAGGTTTTTATTTATTTTTATGAGTTTTACATTATTTCATATCTAATAAAATTCGTCCTCAAAATTCAAGACGGTCTCTACAATCCTATCAAACAATGTTATATTATTTCATTATTTCTATCGAACATAGTATAATTGAAGACTAATCAACATATTTTCGTCCAACATAGTATAATCGAATCTTATCCACATAGCTCATGTATAATACAAAGTGATCCTGACATGTCACGGTTTGACATTCTAATTTTCTGTAAAAATAACACACAAATTAGAAAATTTCTGAGCTCGGGATCAGGTGAGTGCTCCGCTTGAAATGCCAAACCGTGACATGTCAGATCCACTATGCCCTACTATGGTAGTACAATCGAAACACTACCATCAATCCAACAACTAGACACACAGATCATTGGTGGGTTATTGGATTTCAAAAGTAACGTCTCCACTCATATAAAATTTCTTTATCCATACCCTAATCACAAGGATTTAAAAAAAGAAATCTTCTAACTTAGTCATCTTTTCATTCCATGACCATGTCAATAACTTTTGCATTTTAATTGCTCTCCAAACTCTTCGAGTAGTCGTTGCATTTTCTTCTTGTTATAGGGGAGTAACAGACGTTTGTGTATTTCAGAAAACCTTAAATTCATCCTCCAAAAGTATGCCCTAGATAATAACATTATTAGCCAAAGGAAGAAACATGCCCTGCATTTTAATCGTCATCATTCTTTTATTATTTTATCTGCTCATTGATTGCCTAATTCTCAAGGATTGTGCTGAATATAATTAGAATCAAAGAAATAGAAAAAGAAGAAATTAGAGATTATTACTGATCATTGGAGGGACACGTTCCGCTTTTGTTTTTAGTTTTTTTACCCACCTTATCATATTGGATCTAGTCACTTAGAAAGGCTATTGCCAATTGAGAATTAATTTATTTGTCCGGTCTATGTTCAAGGTTCTAGGACATTGCAGTTCAAGACTAAACCAATAAAAATCAATTTTAATATAATATAGTGGAAAATATATTTTCTGATGCGAAAACCGTCAAGAATTGGACTAAAGTTATCGATTTTGGTTCAATTTTGTGGTTCGAGCCTGTTTTGCTCACAACTTATTTATACGTGTAGATTTTGATCGCGTGAGGGATAAAGATCAAATAAAATACTCAATAATCCTTGTAACTCTAATATGGTTAAGGTTTTAAAACGAAGGAGATGACATGATCAGTTGTTCAATCATTTCACTCCTAGAATTATGAACAATTTCTCGACCACTAAATGTGATATCATACGCATAGGATCATTATCCTCAATAAAAGTGAAGAAAACCCGTTTTTGTAACGAATAGGATCAACATTTCAAAACAATTAATTCATGCGAAAATCGCACGTACACATTAACGGACACAAGTGTAACAAAAGTTTAACCTATAAAATAAACAATCTTCTCATTTTTGTGGAAATTTTGATCTCTGTTTATGAAAATTCTTAGATTTTATGATGCACAACATACTTCCACAAAATTCCAAAGTAATATTGTCATTTTTTCGAGTAATCGCCACATTCCTACCAACTCGAATGGAATTTAAAATTCATAGACTTTTCATTCAAACAGAAATATTAATATTTTTAAGTGATATCTTAAATCTTTCATTATAATGATTGTCATCCTGATGTATGAGCATTTTTATGATACTTTATATTTTTATCTATCAATTAATAAATTAAAGTGTGAGTGTATTATTAATTGTTACCTTAATCATCAGAATTTTTACCATTAAACTTTCATTATTATACACCATTCAATTTTGATTTTTTTTCATTCTAATTTTTTATTTTCTATCATCATAATTGAAAATATATAATAATTAAAAAATTAAAATTAATTAATATGGTATTAGTTAATAATTTTCAAATTTTCAAAGTGTTAATTGATAAATTAAAAGTTTAGGATGTCATATAAAAACAATAATATTTTTAGTTCTCAATTGATATAACTAAAAGTTTAAGATATTAGTTAAAATATACCATCACTAAACTAACGGGTTGTCACTGATAACTACCTTGGTACATGTACTCGTTGTCACCCCAGCGTAGATATTCATATGCATAATGTTTTATAACCTCAACCTTAAAATTCTCCCTTTCGGATGACTTCAGCTTGTTTTCACAATGAAGATAATAGATTCTGGTTGAGGGTTACAAATATATAAACACCTAGATTTTATGTAGAGTAGTATACTTCTCACTTGTGTTGTAGTACATTGTAGATGCAAATTCTGTCTCCACGTGTTTTGAATTTACACTGCCATCCACTTGCTACCTGTCCATCCATCTTATACGCTTGCCCTAAAATTCACATCCATGTTTAACGAATCTTTCGCAGCATTAAATTATAAATTTCAGAGACCCATCACTCTACAACTCTCTCCTTCTCTCTCTAGATTTAATCTTCCTCCTAAATCTTCCCTACTTCTGCACAGTCTATCTTCATCGTTCTTTCAAGTTTCTCTCATTCTTGTTGCTTCGCTCAATCTCTATCTCTCTGACCATGATTACGGGAAAGGACATCTACAATGTTCTCTCTGCCCTAGTTCCACTATATGTAGCAATGATTTTAGCCTACGGGTCTGTACGGTGGTGGAAAATCTTCTCCCCTCAGCAATGCGCCGGAATCAACCGGTTTGTGGCGGTGTTCGCGGTGCCGCTGCTCTCCTTCCACTTCATCTCCTCAAACAATCCCTACACCATGGACTACCAATTCATCGCTGCCGACTCTCTTCAGAAGATAGTCGTCCTCGTAGCCCTCTTCCTCTGGCAAGCCTTCACAAAGAGTGGGAACCTTGAATGGATGATCACTCTTTTCTCCCTCTCCACCCTGCCCAATACCCTGGTAATGGGAATCCCGCTCTTGAAAGCCATGTACGGCGACTTCTCCGGCGATCTCATGGTTCAGATAGTCGTCTTGCAAAGCATTGTTTGGTACACTCTCATGCTTCTTATGTTTGAATATCGAGGAGCAAAGCTCTTGATCTCCGAGCAGTTTCCGGAGACTGCGGCCTCCATTGTGTCTTTCAAGGTCGATTCCGACGTTGTTTCGTTGAATGGAAGAGAGCCCTTGACGGCGGACGCGGAGATCGGAGAAGATGGAAAACTCCATGTGGTGGTGAGGAGGTCTTCAGCTTCTTCTATGGCCTCGTCTTTCAACAAGTCAAATGGTTTTAACTCGCTGACATCAATAACTCCTCGAGCGTCCAATCTCACGGGCGTCGAAATTTACTCGGTTCAGTCTTCACGAGAGCCCACGCCTAGGGCTTCGAGCTTCAACCAATCGGATTTTTATGCCATGTTTTCCAGCAAAGTTCCGAGTCCCAAAACTGGAGCCACGCCTAGGACTTCAAATTTTGAAGATGAAAGCACAGTGAAGAACGCCAAGAAGAAAGGGTCGGGAGGAAGAAGCATGAGCGGAGAAATGGTGAGCTTTAATGGAGATTCTTCTGCTCCTCCGGCGAGCAATCTCAGTGGTGGTTTGAAGAAGATCGGTAGTGGCGGTGGTGTAACGTCGAATAAGGAACTCCATATGTTTGTATGGAGCTCCAGTCCTTCACCTGCCACTACTGATCGCCGTTCTTCCTCCAAACCTCCTCTTCAGCCTGATTCCGCCATTGCCACACCAGGTATGGAGCTTCATTTTTTCTTATAACATAAATCCCATCTTTATTCTTTTCCTGTTTTGACATTTTGTACGAAACGTCACATAGATTATTGTAAGTTGGAGAAATATATAGGTTTCCAAGCATGAATGCATCTCCATAAATTGGCCAAAAAAATGACGCAACTTATTTTTGAGATTATAAACAGAAAAGGGAGAAAAAAGAGACGATATCGAAGAAGGATCAAAGCATGAGGTGAATGCATCTCCATACATTGGCCAGAAAAAAGTTGCCAGAATGGAAGATGGAGACATCGATGGAGATCAAAAGAACCGGCAAATGCCTCCTGCAAGGGTGATGACAAGATTAATCCTCATCATGGTTTGGAGGAAGCTCATTCGAAACCCTAACACTTACTCGAGCCTCATTGGCTTGACATGGTCTCTCATATCATTCAAGTAAGTTATTGCTGGTTGATAATCAATTTGAACATAGTTTTACTTGAAGATAAAACATCATAATGTTACTCCTCGGTTATTTAAACATGTATTTTTGTAACTCTTTATCGCTAACATTTTGATTCGCGTATTTGATGACAGGTGGAACATTGAAATGCCACTGATCATAAAAGGATCGATTTCGATACTGTCCGATGCAGGTTTAGGAATGGCCATGTTTAGCCTTGGTAGAGCTCTTATTGACTAAGTTTGAGTTGATTATAAATAACGCTTAGAAGATATGAGATTTTAACTTAAGATTAATTAGAGCAGGTTTGTTCATGGCTTTACAACCGAAGATCATAGCTTGTGGAAAATCAGTGGCCACATTTTCAATGGCAGTGAGATTCTTGACGGGCCCTGCTGTTATGGCTGCGACCTCCATTGCTGTTGGTCTACGAGGAGTTCTTTTGCATGTCGCCATTGTGCAGGTACTCAAATTTTACTAAGCTTTTCAAGTCCAAAACCGTAATATCTTGGAAACCCTAATTTTCTTTTCCAACCTAGATTTCTTTGGAACCTTAATTTGTTCGAAAGCATTGAAAAAAAGAAATAAAGATCACACTTTTCCATTGTTCTATGCATGGTAAAAGGTTTAATGAACTCAAAATTATCATGCTATTAATTCAAATCAGTACATTATTAACTTGAAATAAATCATCCACTTTGAATTGCCATTCATTTAGCACCTATTTAATCAAGATATAGCGATATAAATCGATACACAAGGTAAGTACATGAGATGAAAATCATGCCCTTGCATTTTCCCCACAGGCTGCTCTCCCGCAAGGCATAGTTCCCTTCGTGTTTGCCAAAGAATACAACGTCCATCCAGACATACTTAGCACAGCGTACGTAAACCCTAACTCCCATCCACTATTTATGATGATCTTAACTAACATAAGGGGAATAATTTCGCAGGGTTATTTTCGGAATGCTCATTGCCTTACCAATAACAATTCTATATTATGTGATTCTTGGGGTGTGATTTTCCTCTCAGATGATAAAAAAATGGCGGGTAAATGGTCGCAAATATTTATATATATTTGTTGATTGCCATCGTTTTCCGTGGAAGCCTTTAAAGCTCATATGATTTGATCCTTTTGCATGTTACCACTGTGCTTTCCATATCTCTCCTACAGTTGTTAGAATCTTCTGCTAATATCTTTTATATTTTGACTTTGTTTACGTACTGTCAACCCGTCAATTAAAATATTATACTGATTTCAAAATTTGGGTGAAATTTCTCTTTTTGTATTCCATTAATGGGTTGGGTTCCAGTTCCTGTATCAGATCGAGTTAGAGGACATGTATTTTGCCGTGACTTATCCTCTCAAATACGGAAGATCCTATATTTTGTTGATTTCAAAGAAGATCGAACATTTGGTTGATTATATAGACTCGCCGTCTAAATGAGAGTAAGTAATTTCACATGGTCAAGAAGAGAGCAATATTTATTTTATATAAGTATAATTTTTTTTAACTAGTACGATATAAACACAACAACAAAATGATTCAGACTCTACCTAAATAGACAATATTGCTTAATGAACTTGATTGTATTAACTTGAGTGAGTGAACTACTGAAAAAAATTTGCATGCCGAAATTGAATTACAAATATTCGTACTGAATCATACTCACAGTGCATCTAAGACCGAGCTCTTGGTAAATTATTTAAGATTTTGGTAGATCATTTTAAATGCGTAACTTAGTTGCAGATCTTGCCTATTATATAGTTTTTAAATCTGTTTTCACAATCTTCAATGTGACCATAAAATAAAAAGAAGAAAAGGGCATCTACTATTGGTCGCGTTGATATTTTCCGAAAAACAAATTAAATGTTTTTATTCATAAAAATTAGAACGATTTATGAAGTTGCACGTGCTATGATTAGTAAACAAATGGCATTAGAATCAAGAATCAGATCCAAACTTGTTTTTGTTTTGTAAAATATTGTTGGAAACTGCATACTGATTTTAGAAATCTCTTCTGTAAACCTGAACGCAGACACTGTGTTTTCCATGTTCTAATCTGAGGTTTCCTCTCTCTCTAAATTTCTGTCTCCTGTAAAATAATAATTCAATCCATTCTGGATTACTATTTAATATGCTTATGGTCTCATTTTTCTATCAATAATTAATAATATAATAATCCACTTTCACCGACAGTTTTTGACAATTTCTTTATTTGTTGTCTTAATTATTCATTTACTATATTTTCGAATAAAAAATATGGTCAACCTTTCCAAGCTTGAGTTATGAATTTACCGACTCAGATTTTATCTACTTTCAGTTAAAATCTTCTAGGTTAAATTGTTGAAGTTAGCTAATTGCCTATCCTAATAACTAGATAGAAAAACTTTATTTTTAAACATATATTTTTTGTATCCAAAAGGCGAAATCTCTCGCCCCAGGGCCCCCATATCCCGGCCCGATAGTTTGTGAGATGGTTAAATCACGGTAACTTAGCAGCCCAGAGATAAAAAGCCTTTACCTGATATCCCAAGGAGCTACCCCAACATTGAGGGTAACAACTCTCACACTAGGACAACGCAATCGTCGAACCTAGGCTCTTGTACCTAATCTACCATCTCTGAGCCAACTGAGCTATGCCCATGCGGGCATTACACACTCTATCTAACAACTATTGGTTATATTAAATTCTATTTGTTTTCATGTAACAAGCAACGATTATTGTTGTATTAGCATAAACAACGGAAGAACAGACTAAACAGATAAGAACTTTTCATTTCAACTTTTTTTTTTGAATGATCTCAACCTCTAGTAAACTGTTTTGAAGAGATCTGATACAATGAAACTTCCTCTATAAATTAAATTTAAAGATACTTAAATGATTAAATTTTTTGTTGGGTGAAATTCTCAACCTCTGTGTCGTAACATGATTAACAAACAATATTTCTAACAAGGAAATATTCGAAACAAATTCATCCGGAACTTAAACTCGGTTGTCATCGCCTTCAATCTCTGCGAAGGTTGTTGATAACTTTTATATAAGTGAACATTCGCTTAAGTTTGGTAGTGTGAAGGACGAATTTGAAATTTTTATATGTAGAATGCTTCATTGCTACTCATCTTGACGTATAGTGTGCGACTAATCCTATTGTTTTAACATATTTCGATACACAAAACAACTAATGGCAGCCCTCCTGGAACATAGTTACAATATTTAATCTTTCAAATAAGAATTTGTACTTAATCTTAGCAAAATGAAACTCATGCACAGTTTATGCGTATCGAAAACTATGATAATTCATTCGTTCTTTCAGCCAAAATGAAATCCACATTCTTTAAATCAATTATGAAATCCATTTGTATAATATAAATCCAAATTTAATATCGGATATAAATATCTCAACCAAATTCGTCAACATTTCCATGCAATATACTAATACTAGCCTATTTCCATTCCTTAACATATCTGCGATCATTGAACAAAATCATTGTCTGAATATATCCATTTTATAATTTTTAATCATCGATATAACCAAGTTTTCGATCGAGACTTATTTTTTTTGTGGTCAAGACTTTATTATTGATGTGAATCAAGTGGTTACATAAATTAACCATAAGTAGAAAAACTAATTGCAAGGAATCAAAGGTCTAATGACAATGTTAAGAAGCAAGAAATGCATGAAGCGCTATGTGAATTAGTAGGGGAAACTTAAAAGAAAGAATCTATTTAACATGAAAACAAAACGCTTATTATGATAAGTGTTGAAGAAGATATTGATATTGTTCAATATAGTTAAGAACACAAGCCCAAGAGCCAAGACCACTATAAGATATTAGAGGGACAAAGAACATAAAAAAGTGTTAACAACTTTCCTTAAATCAAAATCATACTTGATCTGCAATATTTGATTGGCAGATTAACAACATTCCTAAGAAAGATTGTTTCTTACAAAAGTTGTAGCTCTCATCAAGAAAATTTCAAAATGGGATGGATTGTAAAAATTGGACTTTATATGCATGATTTACTAGAATAGAAGTACTTCACAACAATTTTGAAAATTTGTTATTTTATCCTATTATTAAGGTTAAGTTTCCTAATATCTTTAATATGTTTCCTAATTACTATGTATTTCTAAATTTTTTTAATTATAGTTTAGGAATGTGTGTAGCCTATTTAATGATTTTCAAGCTATTATAATAGTTTGGATGCCTTTAAATAGGCTATGAAAACTTTTCTAAAGTGGAACTAAAGCAATTAGGTAATAAATAGCAACTAAAAAAAATTAGAGACACTAGGAAGCCTATACTAAATAGGAAAATAGCAATTAGGAAAATACACACAATGTGGGGCTCTTGCTTGCTTTTTCTGATGCACTTCTATTTTGAAAATCTGTACATGATGCACTTCTATTTTGAAAATCTGTACATTTGAAGGTACAAGCAATGTTTTGAAATGATATCTGGAAGATTGTTGCATTTGACCAAAAATTCTTGGGGGTCAACTTTAAAATCTGATTTACAGAAAGTATCACACTCTTTCTTATTCTTTAATCCTCAATTACTTTGACCTATATTTTTGGCTTTTATGTTTAACTTTGTATGCACCTTGGATCACATCATTCTATTCTTCTTTGAAGACAACATCAAATCTCTGGGATCATACACAAAGAATCAAAAACAACAAAAGAGTGAAGAGTGTTGGAAAAATCAAAATCTTTTGAACAAATAATATGTGCTTCCCTTTTCACCAATATCGTTAACCTTTTCTTCGTAGGCTTCATATTCTTTTTATCATATTTTAACGTCGACTCTGCTTCCTAAACCTCATAGAGTTATTGGACTATTTACTCAATCACAAAATTTATATCTTTTTTCTCGAATCTTCAATTTCAAAATCTAGTTCTTCGAGAAGAAAACTGACATCTTCGATTGTGTTCTTTTGGTTGTCACTGGACACGTGTTTAATATTCAAGCCCAAGAGAATGGAGATGACGTACAAAGAGAGCATGTATTTCATATTATACGCCACATTAAAAATAAGGTATGTAGACATACAAAGAGAGCATGTATTTCATATTATATGCCACGTTAAAAATAAGGTATGTAGCTTGACAATTGATAGTGGAAGTTGCACTGATGTTACTAGTACTTTGTTAGTAGGTAAGTTTGAATTTGAAACCAAAAAGTATTCAAATTCATACAAGGTACAATGGTTAAGCTATTGCGGTGAAGGCAAAGTTACTAGGCGAGTGAAGATTGCTCTTTCTATTAGATAATATCATGCTGAGGTTCTTTATAATTTGATTTCTATTGGGTACAATGCTGTTTGACTCAACTTTGCTTACGTTCGCACTCTAATATCGCACCTTGAAGATTATTTTATTTCTCTTATGAGAAAACTGTTGTATTTGCACCTAATGACCTTATATGCTTTACGAGGGAGAGAGAAAAGTAGAGAACCAAAGAATATTGGCAAAACTACAACTATTGTTAGGAAAACAATTCAAAGTAAAAACAAGATACACTTGGACTCGAACAACCCGTGCTCTAAAATATGTAAGAAGAGATTTTTTCAAGCCTTACTTAATGTAACATAGTAATTATATTTTTCATTTTTCAATTGGGGGAGAGATGGGTGAGTTGATTAAAGTGTCGGATTCCCATTTTTTTTTATCTATATATTTTTTTTAAATCATTGATGGGTTAGTTCGAATATTTTTTTTTATGATATTCGAATAGGTTTTTTCATGATAAGATAATAAAATATCTCTCCCATTATTGGAAAACTTTAGTCAAATAAAAATATCAAGGTAGAAAACTTTCAATCAATTATTTTGAATGATTTCTTATGAATCCTTGGTAATTGAAGAAGTGTTAAATTGAGAAATCCATCCAATTAAGAAACTTGAAAATGCGGATTCAAAAAGAACACATTTCTTATTTATTCATAATATTTTCTAAATTGATAGGAAGAAAAATAAGAATAATATATATATATTCCATTTCAGATTCAATAGATATCACATTCATACAAAAAATTGTATTTATCCAATATACTAAAAGAAAATCCAATATCTAAAAGAAAATGTGGCTTTCAAGAAAGTGGAATTCTTGCTGATAGTTTTTTAAAATATTACCCCGTCATAGCAGTATAGACAACTATGTACCAACTAAACTAATGACTATTCATAATTTCATAAATAAATCAATTACATACCAGTTTCAAGAAACAAGAGGTTATGGTAAAACTTTGTTTAAAATGATGTGATAGAAAGCAACGTGCTACTTGAAGGACATGAACAAATGTGGATTCTTATTTTAAATCCACCATTTTCTTTTATATATAAGAATGAAGATGTTCTTGGCTAGACATTGTTTGTTTTATTCTACCATAACCCTCATTTCGTTTTGGGAAAGTTTGATTGTAAATATTACATGATGAAGCTCGAGTAGAAAGTATTAATTCATTTGTCAAGGGCGGATATCTATATCTATTTATTCACAATCAGATTATATTTGTTTAATCCACTATTGTCAATATGAATGTGAATAGTGAAAAACTAATATAATTAAGAACACAAAAGAATAAAAAAAAGGCGGACTCCAACCACTGACATCTGCCATAGGGTAAACCACTGCCTCTCAGGAGAGCACAGTACAATGAAAGTTGTAAGTTGTGTTGGAAGGGAGTTATAGTCTGTTGTTGGCCTATATGGTAGAATTAGTCGAGAGCCTATATGGTAGAATTAGTCGGGAGCATAGTACGACGAAAGTTAGTTAGTGGTTTACCCTAACTAACTTTCATTAGTTAAGGTAAACCACTAACTAATGATTCTTGTGGTTATGGAGGATCCAGCTATAGGAGAACCACGAACGGAGAGCTTTCCTCCCTCTTTCGCCTTCCTCTTTGTTATTAATAATGCTAGTTTTAAGAACGAGTGATTGCCCTTGTCTGACCCTTACTGCTTAACCAGACTACGGACAACTAGTGCGTTCCACTTATTGTACAGGGTTCTATGATCGGTCTGCGACCCCTAGATACCAAAAGCGTCTTTGGGTAATCTGGTAGTTCCTAGAGGGTGGAGATCACCCCAAGTGTAATGCATTAGTTGTTTGCTCTCTGGTTTGGCAGTAAGGGTCGGAAAAGGTAAATCGATCATTCTTAAAACCAACATTCTTAAGACTAAAGAGGCAGGCCGAAAAAGGGGAGAAAGCTCTTTGTTCCTGATTCTGCTATAGCTGGATCCTCTAACTCAGACTTGTTTCAAGAAAGTCAAGGCATTTTGAATTGTTTGTTGTCATGTACAGAGTCAAGGAAAACCACTTTTGAAAGGATTAAAGATCACCGAAATAATGTTTAAGCCCAATGATTCAAAGCAAAGATAAAGTCCAAGAACAAGGAAATATCTTTTTAACTGTTTTGATAACTAAACTTGTTAATTATCTCAATAACTAAAGTAGATCAGAATGAACAGTAGAATAGGTTCTAAAGGAGACACGCAAAAAGAGGGTTATAGATAGCTCAATAAATAAAATGCTTTAAGGTTTTCCTTTGAGTGAGAGTTACCCAACTTGAGTTATAATTTGACCTCATTTTAGGTGTGGTCCATTTTTCGCTATACATACATTTTCACAAATAAACTGATCAAGGCGAATTCTTGTGAATGTTTCATGAAAATAATTATTAGAATAATTATGATGAAGAAAAAACTAAGTCAAATTGAATGTATTCAAAGCCGTGTTACTACACGGATCAGAATTTAAAATCATCCATCCATTAAGTACTAGTTAAGTACTTCAAAAGTCTTTTTTAAATTGTCAAGTTCCAAATAGTTAGTTATCGTGATTTTATAAGGAGTTATTAATGAGTTATTAATTGAGAAAAGGAATAAAAAATTAAAATTTGAGGGACTGCTCCTAAAGGTCCTAATGAATTCCTAAATGAAATTAGCTAATCTTTTCTGAATTGATTCTTTTATCACATTATAAGATTTTCCATCATTAAATGGATTCGCTTGAAAACAATTAGATGCTGACAAAATTATCAAAGAAAAAAGAAACAAATAGCGAATGGTTCCTTGATTTTGACAGAGTACGAATAGTTCTTGACTTTGACTAAGGGATTCTTGAACCTTCCCTTGGAATAAAGAAAAGAAAGAAAAAAAAATCCAATAATAAATACTACAAAAAGATTTTCTAAATATGATTGTATTGTCAAAAATAGTGATTTCTTTTCATCTGTTGCAAAGAAATAAACTTCATAGGAATAAAAATCTGAAGAAATAGGTATGCCTAGGTATTTTATCAGCCCGCTCCCATAGTGTGACGGCGGTGCATATGAATCCCCAGAAAGAATTCACTGTCGTATGACTGACCGGCGATTACTAGTTATTCTAGCTTCACATAGGCGAGTTGCAGCCTGCAATCCAAACTGAGGACGGATTTTTGGAGTTAGCTCACCCTCACGGGATCACGACCCTTTGTCCCGGTCATTGTAGCTCGTGAGTCACCCGGGACATAAGAGGCATGATGACTTGATTGATGTGCAATGGGACCCCGATGTTTTAACTAACTTGCTTGTTCATTTTGTAGGGAACATAATCATGGAGAAACCCTCGGAGTTAGATCAAGACCGGCCGAGAACGTGCATCACATGGCACCCCGAGCCGGACACCACAGACCGCGCCAAGACCGCGGCGCATAACGAGACAGGCTGCACCGTGGCCGCGCCTCCCGGGCCAACCGACACGGCCCATGCCGAGTCCCATTAAGGGGCTCGGCCATCTTCAATAAGTGGCCGAGCGCCACATTTCCTTTCAGCAAATAAAGACTTAGAAGAGTAAGAAGAGCAAGCCCAAGATACGGGAAGACGGATTAAAAGCCCGCGATCCAACCAAGGCCGAGGCCCATGCACCACTCAAGACGTCCGCAAACAACTTTCAAATTACTCCGTGCCAAAACTTCACGGAAGAAGACTTTTAGCGGGAGAATATCATCTAGGAAGGATACGGAAGATTCGCACACGGAAAATCCCATAAGACACGGAGAACGAATCTTCCCGTATCTCCGCATGCTCTCCGCGCTCACCGGACGACACTCTAGCGCCACGAATCAAGCAAAATCCCGAGATCCTCGCGCCACCTCACCGATCCGAGTCTTCACAATCCGAGACGTCCAACCGATAAAACGGCTTACAATTCTTACTTAGTACTTTTCCTTTTATGTTTTTGTCTATTTAAGAGGCACCTAGCCTCTATTGAACTTAGTGAGTAAAAAATTACCCTTCGTGTGTGAGTAAAAAATTTGGCAGCACTTCTGCGTCTTTTTTCTCAGGCCGAATTCTTGCTACTTTGAGCAATTCTTCTTCTATTTTTAAATTTAGCGTTCTATTGAGTTTTTAGTCTACTTAAATGTGTTCCGATCGACCTAAACTTATTAGCTATTGGAATATTGCCATTGAGGGGATATTTCAGTCCACCTATACATTTTTTATCTGTTCTTTTGTGATTTTGTTAGACCCTTCTAGTGACTTGACGTATTTGGGCATTTTTGGTTGATCCTTTTGTGATTTCAGTTGAACCTTCTAGACACTTGAAGTTTTTTTAACAGTTTCAGTCGACCTTTTTACAGTAACTGCCCAAAAATATTTTTTCCTAAAAACAACTCAAACGAACCCTAATTTGAATAAAACTAAAAATGCTTGAACACATAATTAGAAATATTAAATACCCCTAATTAAGAAGTTATTTCCAATGAAAAATAAATACTTAAATTCATCATAAAAAAAAAAAAAAAAAAACTTATCGAATACTTAATAAGTCAACAAATGTGATCTCAAATAAGTTTTAAGTGGGTTATCCCTTTTAAGAAGAATCAAACACCAAATTGATTTCATGTCTTGGGTTTGGATTCCAAATAGGCCGGTAAAGCCAATCCTGAAGAAACAAACGAAATCCAAAAAAAGTAGACGAGCCAGTAAAGAAAGGTTTCATGAGAGAGAGTCTTACTCCATGTTCGGTTCCTGTTATTTTAGTTCCAAAGAAGGATGAGAATCAGTGAAAATGTGTGGATTGCCACGATATCAATAAGACAACGATAAAATATCGATGTTATATTCAAAGGTTAGATGACATCTTGATGAGTTACATGGTTCATTTTTGTTTTCAAAAATAGATTTAAAGAATAGATATTGCAAAAACTGATTGAAAAAAGGAGATGAATAAAAGACAACTTTTAAAACTAAGTATGCTCTTTACATGTGGTTGGTAATGCCGTTTGGATTATCTAATGCACCAATAGTTTTATTAGATTAATGAATCATGTACTAAGAGCTTTATTGGAAATTTTGTGGTTGTAGATACTTTGACAATATGTTGATAGATACTAAGACCTAAGATGCACATGTTGAGCATTTAAATTTTCTTTATTGCTTCGTAAGAAAATCATTTTTATGCTAAATTGAAGAAGTTCCCTTTTTGCATGGATTCAATAGTTTTTCTTGGTTTTTTTGTACGATAAAAGAAATTGACGTATCAAGAGAAAGTCAAGGCAATTTAAGAGTGGCCGAGACCAAAAAAACGCAAGTAAATTTTTATTGAAGGTTTATTAGAGATTTAGTAATATTGCCATACCTTTAAATGATATTGTTAAAAAAGATGTTGCATGGAAATTGACCAAAGTATATGAAGAGGCTTTCAACCTTCTAAAAGGCAAACTTACTAGTGCATCATTATTTATGTACCGAAATTTTTCAAGTATTTGAGATTGAATGTAATGCTTGAAAAAGGTATTGATGGTGTTTTCATCCAGGATTCCTAGTCAATTGCTTACACTATCCAAAAATTCAATGGAGCTGCTTTAAACTACCCAACATATGACAAGGAGTTGTATGCATTAGTGAGGGCTGTACAAACATGGCAACATTATTAGTGGCTGAAAGGATATATTATTAATTCTGATAATGAAAGTTTGAAGCATTTTAAGCCACAAGAAAAATTACACAAAAGGCACGCAAAGTATATAGAGTTTATTGAAACATTTCTATACTTTATCAAATACAAGAAAGGTAAGAAACATATTGTAACACATACCATAAGTTTTATCAATGTTGAATGATGAACGAAGTTAACCTATGCGACCGATAAGATTAGTTGATTTTCAAGAAGATAAATTCTTTAAACGAGTTTAACTCCTCTTAATGAAATTAAGTGAATTAGTTAATGAAAATATAATTGTTGGAAGCTTATGGTCAGTTGGGTCGACACAATTTGTGTTGGGTCGACGTAAACTCTTAAGGATCCGTCTCTGGAAAGTGAGGGGTCGACACAATGTAGGTTATGTCGACACAATTTGTGTTGGGTCGACATAACTCTGAAGGAATCCGTCTCTGGAAAGTGAGGGGTCGACACAATGTAGGTTATGTCGACACAATTTGTGTTGGGTTGACATAACTCTGAAGGAATCCGTCTCTCGAAAGTGAGGGGTCGACACAATGTAGGTTATGTCGAGACAATTTGTGTTGGGTCAACATAACTCTGAAGGAATCCGTCTCTGGAAAGTGAGGGGTCGACACAACTGTTTTGGTTCGGTCAAGACAATCTAGGTTGGGTCGACACAACTTTGTGTTGGGTCGACATAACTCTGATGGAATCCGTCTCTGGAAAGTGAGGGGTCGACACAATGAAGTTTGTGTCGACCGCTCTTTGAAGTTATCCAAAAACGTTTCATCTTCCACCATTCCACGCCTGATATTGTTTAAAAAATTCATTATTTCAGCCTTAACTATGACTCAGCTCACCCTCTCCCAAAGTTCTCTCTGATCTAACTTGAAAAATTTAGGGTTTTGTGATAAAAGTGTGAGGTTTTAGTGTTTTGAGCAAGAAACTTTGATGTTTAAGAACTACAAGTGCAAGAGAAGGAAAAACTTACGACTCAAGCCCTGAGGTACTCAGAAATACCTTTAAGATATTCATTTTGATGCCGTAATGACTTATAAAGGATGGAATTTACGTTACATAGTTAAGAATACATGAAATTGTGAAGGTAGTTTATGAGTATACACTTTATAAGTCATGTTAACCAGTTTATGAAATGTAAATTTTACAAAGTCTTTGAGTTTCAATTTGGTCATGATCTTTTCTAATGATATGTAGCCAACATTTTAAGGTTTGGATTGATACCTTATTCATTTTGATCCAATTAGTTTAGTGAAAGTTGTGTATATCGGAAGTTGAGGTAAAAACAGGGTATGAACTAATATGGTTATGTTATACTCGATTTTAAAGATGTAGAATTTATGAGACTTGTAAGTAAGAATCTGATCACAATGTCTTCTAAAGAAATGTAGTAGACAGAATAAGTAAGAGATTTATAGCAATTACATGGAATTTGGATAAGTATAGAAAGAGTTATGAGCCCCGAAAGTTAGGTGAAAAACAGAAATAAAATATTGAGTACTTATTTTAGTTAATTGTGATTTTTAAGGTGTTCTTGAAGACAAATCAAGGAAATTAAAGGAAATTTAATAGAAATTCAGCTTGGAAACGAGGTAAGTAATTATGCATGTGTTTGGCCCTTTGGGACTGCATCATAAAGAGTAGGATTAAGGTTGTATGCTTAGATGTTAATTAAATCAAGTATGAAATGAATATGTTACATTAAGTATGTATTGAATTCTGCTTGGGGTGTATCGCACCGTGCACCAACCCAATAATATGGGCTTGATTGGTGTTTGTATGCCATTGGTTGTGATTGTATTTTATGTTAAGTATCGACTAAGTATATAAAGCATGAAAAGTATGTAAAGTACGATTAGTAACAAAGATAGTGTTTACATTGGAGATATTTGTGCTATGTTGATTGCATGATGTTAAGTTATCAAGCTATGCATGAATTATATTAAGTTATCAAGTATTGCATGAAATTATGTTCATGCATCATGTTTTAAGAAAAGAACGAAAATGTTTTCCATGCACGTTTTCAAAACGTCGCCCAACCGTATGTTGAGAATGGGATATGGGGAGAGTTGTCTCGAGGGAGGCCAGATGGTGCTAATACCCTATCCCGAGAATTCTCTCATACGATGCATGAAAAATGTCAAGGAAGTAAAGATCAAGATTAAGAAAAACTCGGAGGTGGAGTTGAATTGGCTGCCTTTCCGAGCGGGCCAGATGGTGCTCTGTGAGCTGCCCGTGAGGAAGACCAGATGGTGTCATTCTCTCCCTTACGTGTGCCCGTATGTTATGTCAAGAATGAGGATCAAGTATCAAGTTAAGAATCAAGATAAATAACAAAATAAAGCATGGTTTTAAACGTGACATGAGCATTTTAGGCATGTAGGTGATATGATTTCTTACTGAGCCTTAAGCTCATTAATTAAGCTTTATGATGTAGGTGATGAAGCTCGGGATGAGGAATTTAGTCCTCATCGCGTGCCATGATACGTGGATGGAGCTACTTTTGAGCGGGATGTTTACGAAACCGAGTGACGACCTGTGGGTGAAAGAAGAAAGGAGTTTTAAATATTTTATTGAGTTTTATGAAAACTTGTTTGAACGAATTGACACGTTTTAGATTATCATGTTAAGAACTTTTGTTGAGTAATTCGATAGGCAATGCTTGAATGTTTTGTGCTATTGCCTATCTATGACATGTAATGAATGTAATGGTATTTTGATATATATTTCTACGACGTGTTTTTATAAGTATGACGAGATCACATTTTTTTTTAATAGTTTTTAATGTCTTACGCTTCCGCTACGATTTTAAATCAAGAGTTTTGAACGAGATTTTAAAAAGAAAAATTTTACTGCTGTTTTTAAAGAACGGGATGTTACACATATTGTGGCTGATGCATCTCGAAGGTATGTGCTTCTAACTTTCTTACAATCTAAACTACTTGGATTTGGATTAGTCAAAGAATTATATGAAGTAAATTGTGTCCCTAAGTGTTCACTAGGAGACCTGATTATTAAAGCGATATTTTGGAGTGAGAAAAACTTTAGATGTTGATGTGAGCATTTTTATTGACATAAAATGAGACATGATGTGCAAGTAATTTGTAATAAATGTATGAGTGTAGAAAAGCTATATCAAAACTCAAACCACACGGAAAGTGTACTCCTCTTCTAGTACCTAGTCAACCTTGGATTGATGTTTCGATGGATTTCATTATTAGTTTGCCAAGAACTCAAAGTGGTAATGATAGTATTTTGGTACTTGTGGATGTGTTTAATAAGATGACATATTTTAATGCATGCTCAAAAACTAATATTGCTACACATTTTGTAGATTTATTCTTTAAAGAGATTGTTTTGTTTCATACTCCACATGAACTAATGTTGCTACCAAGAACTATTGTAAGTGATTGAGATGTTAAATTTTTTAGTTACTTTTGCAAAACTTTGTGCAATAAGTTAGCCACCAAAGTTTTATTTTTAACTGTAGCATGGACAAACCGAGGTAATTAGTAGAGCACTATCTACTTTGCTAAGAGCAATGAATTCTAAGAATTTTGGGAGAAATGTCTATTATATGTTGAATTTACATATAATAGAGTTGCTCATTCAACTACAAAGGGGTTTAAATACAAAGGTAAGGGAGAACATAAAAAAAAAAAAAGAATGAGCATTATGTGTGACAAGCAAACAAAAGACAAACCAAAGTAATGTTTGAGCTAGGAGATTGGGTTTGGATTCAGTTCAGGAAACAAAGATTTACAAGTAGAAGGAAAAATAAGATGAAACTTCAAAGAGATGGAGCGAATCAATGATAATGCTGACAAATTGATTTTCCAAGTAAATATGGTAATGTATGTGTCACTTTCAATGTTGGTGTCTTATCTTTATCTGATGCATAAGATTCAAGGACGAATCATTTCGAATAAGAAGGGAATGATGCAGATCAAGTGGTAATAGAAATCAAGCACAACAAGGAAAACCAATTGCAAGGAATTGGAAGCTCAATGACAAGGTCAAAGACTAAGAAAATGCATGAAGCATTATTTAGATTATTGAAGAAAATTGAACAGAAAGAGTCTATTCAAAATAAAAACAAAATTTGTATTATGTTAAGTGTTAAAGAAGATATTAATATCATCCAAGATTTTCAAGACAAAAGGCCAAGAGTCCAAACCAAGTATAAGGTATTGGAAGGGCAAAAGAGATAGGAAAGTATAAGCAACATTCTTTAAATCGAGCTCTTACTTGACCTACAAGAATTGATTGACAGATTCAATAACCTTCCTAACGTGATTTGAAAGAGTGATCTTTAAAAAAGTTTTAGCTGCCTTTAAGAAAATTTTGGAATGGACTGGATCGTGAAAATTGGATGTTGTTTTCCTGACCAAATGCACAATTTACCAAAATAGAAGTGCCCACAACAATTCAGAAAATCTTTTATTTTATAATAAATCACTTTGAGTGTTGAGAGAATTTTTTATTTGGTTCTTTGCAAAGAACTCGATCTTCATCTAGTAAACTTGAAAGATCATCTTGTTAGCTTTAGTTCTTACCCACAAGATCATTCTGAGTCAAGCTCCTTGTTTTATTACTTAGCTTCCGTCAGCATCTCCATTGTGGTCACGTTCCTCGTACTTGATTCAAATGCGATCTATATATCTTTTTCTGCTTTGTTGAAGGGTCTTGGGTTGTATATGCCTGTTTTTCTCATCAATTACTATAATAATCGTAAATTTGAGAGATTGTAACACACAATTTTATAAAAAATGAACAAGCAGGTAAAGGAAAGAAATTTGGTCCTCTCTGTCGATTCTGTTGTTCAAACACTTTTTCATCGCTAGCTGTTGTAAACCTCTATCTTGGATTTATAAATGTGCTAGTTTGTCTTGTTCCGCAGTTAATTCTCCACACCTTTTGCACTTTGCTGCATTCTCTTTTTATAGTATCTCAGCTGATCTTCATTGCTTTCTAAAGTTGTTGACATTGGAATATTTCCAAAATTCAAATGAAGATAAGATTAGTTTATAAATTCGAATTTGAATGTTTGTTTGGTAACTTCTTCCTCAAATAGATCTTGTTGTTTCCTTTTCCTTATGGCGCAAATCTTCTAAATAATATGCTCATGCATGAAATCTAAGGTTTGGTAAGATATTTGTCGAGTTTCTTACCATAATCTTGTAAATTTATCCATGCAGATGTCGCGCATGAAACTATGACATTTTATCCTGAACACATGATTTTTACTCAATTTATTATCTCATTTCCAACAATTGTTAAATCTGAAAATGGGATAAATTAGGTCTTTTTCAAGACATAACATTTCTTTTACTATACGTTTGTATACTTAGTTTGCATATGAAATGTTACATACTAGTGTGTTCTTCCATCGGTTCTACTTTTAGGATGAATGTATAACTCTATCCTTTTTAGTAAATTTTAGTTTTTGCCAAACTTAGTTGTCATACATTAAGCTTACTAGATTATTTTATTAGCACATTAACATTGATTTCACAATATTTGTATCGAAAACATTAATTTAGTGGTATAAAAAAGCAATTAAAATTTCTGCGTCATTTGTTCTATCCGGAAATTCGTTCTCGTCTTTCTCTTGAAATGAACAATAACCTTGACCTTACTAGCAACGGAACCTGGAAAACCAAAAGTGATTAATATATATCGAATTGTTACTAATAGTATCAATGATCATGGCCTAGCCGGTACGAGGACAACTCAACAATTACAATAGACGTCCAAGATACCAAACGATTCACTATATCAAAAGGAAAAGTTTTCTTGGAGACCCAAAATTATCATGGAAGACAGTAAGGTGGGCTGGTTCTATCTTAAGACCCACCCTTTTCCTCCACCAACATTGTATTTCTTTAATCTTCCGAATAACATGACAATGATTAGTAGAATCTTCCCTTGTCCACTCCATTTGCCCACTAGACCAATCCATCTGTCTTCACACATCGGTTCCGGCCGTATTCTCCTACTGCAACTGTAACCGGTCGAGAACCCGACATTCCCGTACGCACTATACGTATGTAAATACACTTCATTATACAATACACTAAAATATCGATAGTCTACATGTTTTGTAATTTTTCTTGTCACATTTTTTTTTAGATTTTCTTGTTGGAAAGTTACCTTATAACTTCAAAGGTGATGTTCATGACGCTGAAGTTGATCGGATCTTCTTTTAACTTGTCTCGTTCGGTGATGCAAATGAGAACTACGAAAACCAGCAAGTACGAGAGATCCAACCAACTCAACAAATCCAGTAATGTGTTCTTGTCTTTATGTCTTCCCCTTTGATTTAGTGATCGTTCTTCCTGATATTTTGTTGGTATAAATGTTATGTAGGGAGGGAGGTACCTGGAGATGGAAAAACATGAGTTATAATAAAAATAATAACTAAGGGTTTCATCCAGAATTTTCAAAATTTTATGTGAAAGTCAGACACAGGTTGCATGTGTGTCTCATTATCAAGCTTTCATAGTATTACTTGTGTAAATAAGTTCTTTGCACTCTATGCTAATTGAAAGAAATCATGACTCTGTCTATTATTTACAAAGCCTAACTTGGTATTAGAGCCAGAGTGATCTCTCTCTCAAGGTTTCATGGTTTTCTGACATTTTTTCTTTTTCTTTTTGTCCTTAGTAAGAAGAGAATGATTAAGTTATGTTCAAACATAAGCTCGAGTATATAAAGTATTAGAGAAAGAATTCTAAAGTATTAATATTCAACAAAGGCGAGAAATCTCATTAAAAAACAATATCCACGTGTAAAGACAGAAAGAAACTGGCCTACATGTGATGTGAATATTAGAAAAACTTACTCGAACGATTAAATTTTTAGTTCAAATTTTTGAGATAGTTGATAATTTATTAGCAACAAAACTTGACCTAAAATAAAATTTAGGAATTTTTTATGGATATCACCTAAAAAAGGCTATCTCTAGTCGCAAGAAAGAAAATTTCTACCAATAGGATGGAAGCAAAAGCGCAAGGAGACTGTGCCCAATACAGATGCAAGAATTATCACAGGTCTAGCATATACAATGATGGTCACATAGAATAAACTTCGGTAGAAATAAAAAGTAGAGGGGAGTCTTATTTTTTCACCCTAAACTAACTACAATAAATTCTTTTAGGGTCTCGAGTCAAAGGAGATAATATCTGGGTGGCTAAAATGAGTATGTGCATTTTGCGTCGGATAAAGATTATTGAGTAAGGATGATGTTAATGACTTGTATTTTTGCAATCTAACATGGCTAGTTTCATGCATGCATTGATATAATCTAAGTTTGGTCTAGCTACTTATAGTCTATCATGCGGTAAATGAACGAGTGTAATGACGACGACTTTGAATAATACGGTAAATGGGGGCTCTTAAGTTTTTCTTGGCCTACCACTAATGAGAATTTCGAACAAGAAAACAAAAGAGTCATTATAGGAAAAATGACACGCCTATAAACTCATAACACAACTCCACCCAAAATAGTGTGAAAATTTACGGACAAAAGTATTTGGAGAAAAGTAAGGGGGGCTTAAGTCTACCTTTGTTGGAGTGAGTCGTGAAAGCCTTGGTCAAATGACGTGTTATAATGGAAGATGGAAAGTTTGGGGAGGATGTTGTGGGGTTTATTATTTTATTTTGTTTTATTTTCTTAAATTAATAAATTATAATTAACGTGTTGTAATTGAAAATAAAATAATCACAAAGGAAACCTAAAACCATGGGAGAAACAGTAAGAGAGAGAGACTCACATCATAAGGAGAAAAGCCACTAGAAGAGCCGGAGAGAGACGAGACAGATCGAACACAGATTCACCGCTGTGCCTCGAATTCGCCACCTGAAACAACGACGATACGAATTTCTGGTAATTACTCAGTCCAGCCAGCACCGCCGAGTTCCACTCCGTACACCAGAAAACAGTCATTTGAAAGCACAGAACTCCGATGACAGTTCCGACCAGAAGACCGGAGCGCCGGTTAGAAAACAAATCATCGAACTCCGCCTCTTTGTGATTCTTCAAAATGAAAATGAACTCCTCTTTTTTCGTCATTTTTCCCAAACCCCAGATCAAGAACCTCAAAAATGGCGGGTATAAAGTATTACCCACAAGAATCATGGCGACGAAAATCAGCAGAAGGCCTGAATTTTCTTTGAAAACAATCATATTCTCATTTGTCGGGATGAAGCCACAGTTGACGAAGGTAGAAACAGTAGAGAAAACTGCAAACGTCACTGAATTAAGTCCTTTGCCACTAAGAACGTTTCTTGCGCTTGAAACAAACCTCGTATACAATAAAACGAAGCAAGAACCAAATGAGAGGATTGTCAGAAGATACCCTAAAAGCACAAAACACAAGTATTTTCTCGCTCTAGATATCAGATTATCACTTTCAAAACTCGAGATCTCTCCACCATTTTCGAGCTTTTCTTCTGTATGAGGATGAATTGCAGAAGAAGAGCTCGCCAAGTCTTCGTTTGTCAAGCCCGTGGATCTTCTCCAGAAGCTGCCAGAATTTATGGCTGACTTGTCAAAAAGAATCCTAAACTGCTGCGACAGAAAGGAGGAGAAGACTTCTCCTCCCAAAAACATCAAAAGGGTGATGACTAAAAGTTGAGAGTTAGAAAAAATCTCCATTTCTAGTACGGTCATGCTGGATACAGTGGCAGCAGACACAGAAGTGAAGAAAAGATCGAGGTTTTGAAGTTCGTAAGGGACGATTCTAAGATTTGTAAGCTTCAAAGCTAAGAAACCCAGAAGAGATATCGTCAGAAAGTAAGCAAGCTGCCAGTAGAAGTTCTTTGTACGAGAGACAAGGGAACGAAAATTAGGTCTATGAACACCATTGCAGAAAAATTTGCGAAGAAACGCCATCTTTACCTGAAAAACTTGGCAAAACTGGCTATGTTTTGTCTCTGAGACTATGATGCATGAGGAATCTATAGAAGCGAAATTAGAACAATTAGACATTTTTCTTCTTTCGCCCCAAGAAGGTTTCAAGAATCCAAGTTTCCTGGCAGGGCTAAGAGTGAGTTACTCTGTTTTAAGCGTGTCAACCCATTCCTCCAAGTCTTAAAAAGAACCTCGGCTTAACAGTTACACGGATTCTAATTTCGTTTAGATTTCAGAACATAATGGTACCTTCCTTCCACTTTCTGTTGTAGGTACCCACTGTAATAAGTCGTCACCCAATTTTTCTCATAAATAATTAGTACTAAATAAACAAAAAAAAAACTAATTTTAATATAAAACTGTAATTTCTAATTTTTGTTTTTTTGCCTCCTCTCGAAAAGGTAGAGGAGACCCCGGAGTTTCATCACCAGACCAAGGATTTCAACATTTTAAGATTGCAAAAAGTCTTTCGTCATTAGACAAAAATTTTCAACATTTTAAGATCACAAAACATAACATTTTAACTGCGAAAACAATGTCAAGTCTTGTACAAACATAAACATACATTAAGCATCCAACAAGTGAAACATATAGAATATTCTTCATTCGCTCCTTTCAAAATCGTTCTTCGAGCACTGGCTCAAATAGACCCGATCACCCTTTACAATGGGAGATCCATTTGGTAATGAGAGATTCATTTGGTATCAATCTTTCATCTTCTTCTCTCTAAAACTTTGTTGAAATAGATTTTTTAAGATAGACTCAAAATACCTCTTAATCTATCCCAATGTATCTGGATTCTTATAACATATGATGAATGATGCATATCCTTCGTATAAAAGTTTTAAAGCGAGAAAATATTTCACCTAATATAGTAATCGTTTATCATATGTAGCAACCAGAATGTCATTCACATATAGCATCAGAAAAAAAAATCTTACTTCCACTGACCTTAAGGTATATACATTTATCAATAATATTTTTTTCAAAATCAGAAGAAGAAAAAACATCATAAAACTTTAAAAACCATTGGCAAGAAGCTAGTTTCAAACAGAATATGGATTTTTTGGGCTTGCAAACCAAAGACTCACCTGTTAGCTTTAAAAGTTTCTAAAGCAATCAATTATTTTTTATGATAACTATGTAAGATAAAATTGAAGTTTTAGCAAGTGCAGTTAGGCTCGAAGAAGCAACTTATGTCGACAGGTAAGAACGTATGTCGACCGCTTAAAGACCAGAGAAGAATCATATGTCGACCGTTTATCAAGTATGTCGACCGATTGAAGTCAATTGAAGTTCAAGAGATTGGATCGCATGTCGACCGGACGCGACATATGTCGACCGCTTAAAATCCAGAGAAGGATCGTATGTCGAC
>QAOC01032964.1:82475-148780 GCA_003255005.1 Begonia fuchsioides
AAGGGAACTATTATTCCTATTAGCCGAAGTATTGAATTTGCTTCCAAATTTTCAGATGAAATTTTAAATAAAAAACAACTTCAACGATTTTTGGGAAGTTTAAATTATGTTGCAGATTTTTATAAAAATCTCTCTAAAGATACGGCAATATTATATGATCGCCTAAAAAAGAATCCTCCTGATTGGAATAACAATCACACGTCTGCCGTTAAATTAATAAAATCTAAAATAAAAGATTTACCCTGTTTAAACTTAGCGAATCCCAATTATTTTAAAATTGTTGTGATTGATGCGTCTAACGAGGGATTTGGAGGAATCCTTAAACAAATCAATCCCACTTCTAAAAAAGAAGACTTAATACGATTTTATTCTGGATCTTGGAGAAATGCTCAGCTTAATTATTCAACGTTTAAAAAGGAAATTTTAGCTGTTGTAAAATGTATTCTGAAATTTCAAGATGATCTCTTAAATCAAAAATTTTTACTACGAATTGATTGTTCTGCTATAAAACAGATTCTTAAAAAAGATGTCAAAAATCTATCATCTAAACAATTTTTTGCTCGTTGGCAAGCTGAATTATCAGCCTTTGATTTTGATATCGAATATATTAAAGGAAGTAATAATTCTCTTCCTGATTTTCTTTCCCGTGAATTTTTGCAGGATGGCTAATCGAGGCCGCGGAAGAGGTCGGGGCAGGGGAATGCCCCATTTTCCCTCTTTTCCAAATGAGGAAGAGATTGACTTGTGGCGAACTTATAACCACAAGGTTAAAAAATTACAGAAGAAAGGAGAATCTTCCACCTCCAATAAGGGAAAAGATTCAGCAACAACGGAGGCCTACAACAAGGTTCTAATCACAGAACCCACTTTCCTTGAAAATAAGGAATTGGAATTCGTGATGACAATTGAGTCAAATCACAACATAGACATCATTGATCCTCGGAGAATCAAGCAGTTTTATCTTGATTCTAATAACTCTTCATTTGCCAATGGCAAGAGTCGCCTCTACTACGAAACGATTCTAATCGAATCCGAATCTGTTGAAATTAATCATAATTTCAATAAAGTTACTGGACTAAACTCCAGCATTAGCTATAGTAAAGCTCTTTTTAAAAGAGTAATTCCTCCCTCAATGTGGGGATTTGATTTATCTAAATCCCGCAAATTAAGCTTGGGAAATTATTATAATTATTGGGATTATATTGAAGCTTGGAATCAAGCTTTTTTATATCAAAATTCTCAGATGAAACACACTTGGTTCTTCTCTTGGTGGACTAAATATGCCCCACAAATTTATATTCTTCCTGACCCAATTCTGGCAGCCTACGACCCATGGTCCAAGGCCCACCCAAAATTGAAAGTAAAAAATCTTCAAAGTTATAATACTTTGATTTTCTTCTCTGAATTTGGATTCCCATGGATTTTTAAATGGGAAATTCGAAAGGGTGTGGATAAAGTTGGCTTGCCAGCTTTACACAGAATTTTCTTTTCCCGATGGTGGTCAAAATTTGACTCGGTCGAAGATAAAGCTACCGAAATTACTGAAGCTACAATCAAGCTTCAAGCTTTTCAAACATCAAATACGGTTCCTCCGTCCCATCATTCTTTGAATCCTTTCGAAGACATAGGAAAGTTGAGAAGCTGAGATTGGAACTCTCTTTTGAAATTCACGTAAAAATGTGAATTGTTAGAGTTTATCGCGACATTAAATCCATAGTTGACATGATTTTTAGATTTCTCTAGCATATAAGCTTTTTATTTTTAAAAATTGAATTTCTTCTTTCTTAAAGATTTTTACTCGGAAACGTTTTGTATGAAATTTTCTTTTTCCCATTTACATTTGATTGAAGTTGAAGACTTAAAATTTTGAACCCGACCATTTCGCAATTGTAAATAAAAAATTATTCAATTTAAAATAGAGGAATTACACCTCGAATGCAAAAGCAACCCAATAATCTAATTCAAAGTAGATTCATTTCTCATTAGGGTTTCGAGGAAAGTGTGGGAACGACGTAACAATCATTAGGACCGTGCGAATGAGATTCAAGTCGTCGTCCCACTCAAACTAAGCGAACACCGGCCAAGAAAAATGATCATATTTTGACGAGATAAGGTTGGTACGAAGAATATAAGCGAATTTGCTAGAATTTAAAAAAATAAAAAAATAATTCAAACAGATTAAAGTTATATTCATTCGATCAAGGCCCGTGTGAAAAGGTCCTCGAACGATGCCAGCAGAACCCATGTGGAAGGGAAACGACGTTGACTAAGACAAGACAATTATCACACCAAATTTCGCACTCATGAACGAATACAACCTAGGGTGGACACGTGGGCTGTTTTAAGTGGTTAACACAAGGAATGGCAGATGAATGAGCTTTCAGACGTGGATCCAACCGGGAGGATTCGGGGAAATCACTCAACCCGTGTTTCACCTGTCTGCAACTGTACCTGTCTTTGCCTTTCTACGTAAGGGAACGGAGAAAGCGATGGCAAATCAACCCTTCTATTTTAGTTTTAATTTAATTTATTTTATATTTAAAAAAATTAAAATATAATAATAAAATATATTCTTTTATTTTATTTTATTTAAATTTTAAGTAATTAGATATATTTATAAATAATTTTAGGATTTATATCGGATTTTATTAGAGTTTTACCTGATTTTATAACTTTTTTTACCTACAGTTCAATTTTTACTCCTAAAAACCAGCACCGGCCCATCATCACGATTTTTTAAAAATTAGAATCAATGACAGATTGAAATCAACAGTTTCAATCTGATATATAATTTCAGTCTAGGATTTTTCTTGGTTTTATAATTTTTTTTAACCCACAGTTCTATTTTTACTCCTAAGAACCAACACCGTCGCATCATAACGGTTTTCTAAAAATTAAAACCAAAATTAAATTACAATCAACAGTTTTAATCTGATATATAACTACAATCTAGTTTTGTCCTCTCTTAGAGTCAAGGGAAGAATGTGCAGAGTCCGGCCCAATCGTGTTTCCATGCTCACTAGTTGTTGGATAAAGTTGAAACACACCTAGTGCATTAAACAGAGTGATTTGAGTTTTCCATGGATGTGATTGTGCCTGAAAAATCACCTCTACTCTTTTTGTTTTATTTGCTATTTATTATATGTCAGAGGCGAAATTCCATGCCTTAAACATGTAGTTCCTGTNCGACCTGACCCGACCCGTTAACGTGCGGGTCGGGTTTGACCCGCGGGTCGGGTCGGGTTTGCCCACCCCTAGTTCCTGTTTTGATTTTGTTTTATATTTTCTATCACATATGAGCTGTGAGGTTTTATGTCTAACACCTGCTTGGTGTTGGGATTTATTTTTTCACTAGTCCTCCTTTTAGATAAAATCATGCTGTCTTCAATCAATTAAGACGGTAATTTAAGAACTAATATCAAGGGATGATCATGAATAGAAGAAGGGAGATGGAGTGTATGCTTGTGCATGAATGGATTGTTCCTAGTTAAACATTATGGTTTTCTAACTCAATGCGTAAGACTTATGACAAGCTTTGGGGCCTTTCGATTTTATATTACCATTTCACTTGCTGTAATGGACATTTAATGATCAATCACAAATTAAAAAGTTTATCATATTAGATTTGTTAGACCCGGTTCGAAAAACTTGACCGATATGATAAACAGTACTTTTTTAAGCTTTGTAATTTTGAGGAAAACTAAAAGAATCATTATGGGTGGTTCGATTCTCTGGTTTAACACAGGCCCAAACCGAACCGAACCGAACCGGTTCGCATGTGGTAAATACATCAAGAAGAAGGGTTTCCATATTCTGGAGAGCTCTGGAGACACACTAGAAGGCTCTAGATTTTCTCCCCAATTATTTCTTTCTTCCGACCACACCGCGCTCTTATATTCGCCCTCTCTCTCTGTCGCTACTCCCATTCTCTGCTTGTTATCGTTGCCTCTGCAATATATTGGAGGAGTTTACCTTCTTGATTTTGCTGGCGAGCAGTTGCGCTTGTAGTCTGGATTGTTGATACATAGATTGAGTGCTTTGACGACGTTGAAGATGAAGAGAAAGGATTTCGACCAGTTCTATGGTGATTTCTCCGATTTCTCTCTCTCTTCGCCCGCTATGAAGATTCGTCGACTGGTAAGATATACACGGTTTGTTTCTGTTCGCTGTTTGTTTTTCAGCAAGAATCGTCATATTTTATTTATTTATATTTGTTTTACGATCTTGTGAAATTATTTCTTATATTTCTGTTGAAATTCTCAGAACGCTGAGTTGCCGCCGATCATGGAAGTAGATCACCTTCCTGACATTTCCTTGTCAAATGAAGAATGTGTGATTCAGAAATCGGAAGATGTTCCTACTTCTGTAGCTCCTCCTGATTCTGAGCCCGGAGACTTAGCTATTAGCGAAAATCAGGAGAGAGCTATAATTCTCTTCAAGCCTGTGAACCCGCTCATCGTTCAAGCCTCAACTTCTTCACCTCTGTCTGTTACTGTGGATTCTAACCTCATTTCCGGTTTTAAGAGTGCGTGTTTTCGAAATTCGTTAATTCTTAGCATTTTCTTTTGATTGCGACTTAGTGCCTTCTCTGATCTATTCAACCATTTCATTGCGAAGCTAGTCCGCATTTAGTATTTATGCCTGCCAATTTGATGAGAATTTAGATGGTTCTGTTAAATATTTTGTTCTTGTAGCTTTTGTCTCTGATCCGATAAATCGTTTTAGATGCCGCTTTGACATTCAACTGTTTGCCGGAATTCATTATGAACCTATGCTCGGCAAATTTAGTTATGACAATTATTCTCCAGAGTAATGAATGGGATTTTTGTGTTCTGAAAAGGAAGGTTTTTAAAGAGATCGTGGCTCTTACGCAGGTGAATTCTACAACTCTACTCGCTATTTCGAAGGGAAGAATCCTGTTGAGGATGGTGAGAAGATAGACAGAGATGCGGACAATGTAATAAACAAGTGTACGGCAGTTGTTCGTTGGGTTCCGTCTCAGGTTCTGTCTTCGCAATTTATGCCCTCAAAATCACTGGAACCTGCGGAGTCAGAATCCGAGGTTACGGCCATGGACATTGAGCAAAGCAGCGAGAGGCCATTGGAAATGAGGCAGCAGCAGCTGGATGAATATCGGGCAATGAATGGGGCATGGCATCAACATCATTGCATGATTACGCAACTCCCCCCAAGCCCACCTGCTCCCATACCATGGTTCCATTAGCAAACAAGTATGATTCTCCTCCATTTCTGTTGTTCAAGGAGTCTACCTGCGCTGCCTTTGCCGAGCATATTTTCATTAGTTTTAGTGACTTAGCTATTTCGAATTTCCATGGCAACTTGCCGTGCCTCTCTGCAAGAGCTTGAAGTGACGAGAATTTCCAAAGATGCTTTTCTGGAATGGAGAAGAATTTAGTAATGCTCAAAGCTTAACCATGGTGTCTAACCAGGTTAACTGACTGGATTCAATTTCCAACGGCATATTATCATGATTAAGGATTAGTAACTCCTGAGTTTCAATCCATGAAGGGATTATCTAATTGATTAGATGATTAAATGCACCAAACAAGGGAAGGTAAAGCGTCACATTTGGTTGAAGTTCATTTGCGGATTGGGAAACCATAACAACTTACTAAACTTGAGAATTGCATAGAAGTGTTGTAAAATTAATTCCAAAAAAGGGGTGTATAGTTCTAACTTCAGAATCCTAATCTTCATCTGATTTTTCACTTCTTAGTTCATCAACTTGAAGGAAAGGATCGACCCTTGTGGGGGGTCAACAGCTTCGCGATTCTTACCTCCAGAGTTTGAAATACTTACACCTGCCTCTATTTCTTTAGTTTAAATTCAAATTAAAAACAGTTTATACATGAATGCTTATTTTAAAAATACTAGTAATTTTTCAAAGCTCG
Source organism: Begonia fuchsioides (assembly GCA_003255005.1). Lineage (NCBI taxonomy): Eukaryota > Viridiplantae > Streptophyta > Magnoliopsida > Cucurbitales > Begoniaceae > Begonia > Begonia fuchsioides. Next base: position 88,388 of record QAOC01032964.1, read on the forward strand.
CGAGTAGATTTAAATTTAATATTTTTAAGCAAGAATTTGAAGAGGGTCAAGTTCTTGGATTAAAACTCAAAAAAAGAAATTTTATCTCGTATAAAATTAAAAATCTTAACTTTTAATAAAATTTAACGTGCTTAATAATGTGATGCAACGTTATTTAAATTAGGACTGGGCAAACCCGCCCCGACCCACGGGTAATTACCTGACCCACTATATACGGGTCGGGTTGGGTCAGGTAACGGGTAAAGTATTTATAAAAACTTTTAAAATTATGGGTTAGAATCTGGTTAGGGTAAATACCCGACCCGACCCGCGGGACCCATTTTTACTCGAATTACTCAAATTGGGTTAGGGCAACTTAGAAGTTCTAAGTTATCTAGATTCGAGAGTGAGAGGCGAACTGACGAAGGCCATCCTCCATCCTTCCCTATATTTTCTAATCCTCCAGACTTCGTCGAGCAAAGCAGGTGGCTAGTGCTTTTGATAAGCTAAAAGTCAGTGAGTTTAAAATTATAAGCCAAGCAAGGTTTGCAAGAAATTCTTCGATTCGCTGTGTAGTTTTCGATCATCCGAATCAAGCTTTCAAAGCCTTAAGGTTAGTCTTTTGAGTGGATTTAGTCGCGAGTTAACCCGCCTTCTACGATTCGCCTTGTATTCGCCGCTTCCTCCCTATCTGGCTCTCTTGCTTGTCTTTCTTCTCCCGTAAAGCTTAGAATCAGATATCCTTCTGGCATTTGAGGTATTTATTTCTCTTTTTGCGTTTTTCTTCTTGTTTTTGTTTTCTTGCTATTCGTCTGTTTTGAGGTAGCTTCTTTAGAAGTTCACGATTTTTTACTAGAGTCTGGCAACTAGGGATAACTTGTCCTCCTGTTACGATGACCAATGTCTGACAGTCTCGAGTAAGTGCTTCTCTGCAACGGCACCCAACGTCTTTTGTTCAGTTCGATTTTTCCCACTTCAAATCTTTATGTCAGTTTGAATCTAGAATCAATAGTTTATTTTACTTTCTTTGTTGGATCTAGGAGGATTATGACTTACGGTTTCTAATGAGGGGGTTTGAGTGTTGCATTGTTTGTGTTCAAGCTGGTCACCAGCTGACCATGAGGTTTTAACCATTTTCATTCTTTTTCCTTTTCTCTTTAGGGATTTTGTTGTAGTTATCATATTTTTGTAATTCTTAATCATTGTATTTGTTCGATTGTATTCATTTTTGTCCGCTGGTTTTTATTTTGTTGCCGGCTGCCCCTGGAGTCTTTCATTTTTGCATGATTATTATAGTTCATTCTTTTTTCCTCTAGGTTTCAATTCTGTTTTGTATCATAGTTCATTCCTTTTGCTTGAATTTTTTTTTTCTTGTGCAAGATGACAAGTACGTCGAGCACTGAAACCGATACAAATGTTGCAACAAAGAAAAGAGTTTTGCAGAGCTTGGTATTGACATTGACTCACCGACTGTGAACTTAGCTGAAGGCGACAACTTATCGATGATTATTGAATAGATTTCAGGTAATGTTGTCTTTGATTGCTTGGTAGAATATAAAACATATGATGATGTGTTAGAATGTTGTTGTAAATGGTCGATTGATGAATAGTTTCTTTATATTAATGTGATATATACGTATTATCGATTGATGAATTTTAGCATGCTGAATGATATTTTATATCTCGATGGATTTAATTTGATTTAATGTTGATGACCCGATAACCCGACCCGTATTGACTCGATAACAATAGGGTCGGGTCGGGTTTGAGTAATCTATCAATCCTAACCCGATAAGGTAATTTTTTTTTCTCTTATAGAGTTAGAGTCGGGTAAAGATTTTCCCAAACCCGACCCGACCGTACCCACGCCCACCCCTAATTTAAATAGGTTAAAACATGAATTAAAATAAATGTAGCTAAGTAACAAATATCATTATTTAATAAAAAAATTAAACCAACGTTGCAAATCTCATCTAGTTCAATATAAAAAAACTATTTAATCGGTGGCTTTTGATAAAAGAAATAAATTCATTTTTATTTGGATGAAAAGAAGCAGAGAATTCGAAGGTTGGGCGGGAATTTCTGTGTCCATGCAAGAAAAACAAGAGAGACGAGGCTGTCAATTCCATCACCTTCGCTTGCATTTTCTCTTTCTCCTCTTCCAACCCATCTCTATTCTTAGCTCTCTCCTCTCTTCAATGCCCTTCCATTTCCACCATTTCTTCTTCCCCCCATTGTCGATCTCCCTCTGTTGCTCGGAGCTTCCTTCCGCCGCCTCTTGCGGCCGCACACGCCGTCTCGTACATCGCATGCACCCCGTCGACCTCCATTAATGGCGCCTGAGTCTTCTTCTCTGCGCCTCTTTGTCCTCCTCCTTTTCTTCTTCTTCCGTTCTATAGATGTATCTGGTGGCGCTTCTCCTTCGGAGGCTCTCCTCAGATTCAAGGACTCTATCGAAAGCAATGGAGGGTTGGCTTCGTGGAACTCTTCCTCCTCCCCCTGTTCTGGCCATAAAGCTAATTGGATTGGAGTCCTTTGCGAGAAGGGAAAGATATGGGGTTTACAGCTGCAGAATATGGGGTTGAAGGGGAGTATCGACGTTGACTCGCTCAAAGAATTGCCGGATTTAAGAACCCTAAGTTTTATGTACAACAGTTTCGATGGTCCTTTTCCGACGATAAACGAGTTAGGCGCGTTGAAATCGTTGTACTTATCGAACAATCAATTCTCCGGCGAAATACCCGGCGATGCTTTCTCGGACATGCTGTCGTTGAAGAAGGTGCATTTGGCTAATAACCAGTTCACCGGAGAGATTCCTTCGTCGTTGGTGAATTTGCCGAAGCTTCTGGACCTGAGGCTCGAGAATAATCAATTTTCAGGAACAATCCCTAATTTTCAGCAGCAGACCATCAAGTCTTTCAATGTTTCTAATAATTCTCTCCGCGGCTCCGTTCCGGCGACTCTTGATCGTTTGGATTCAAGCTCTTTTTCAGGTATATTTCTTATCGCAGTCTTGGAGCATTCACTGTCGTTTTTGCTTCTGGTTTCGACGAAATTAATCTGCATGGCTCAAATCTAACCCTAATCTTGCGTAATCTTCTACCATCTCCATTTTTTGTTAAAAAAACCAGGCAACCAAGGTCTATGTGGAAAGCCACTGGCCGCCTGCAACCATGGAAAGAGAACTTCAGTTCTGAGCATCATAATCGTAGCCATAGTCGTGGTGGTGGCTTTAGCCATCATTGGAGTAGGAATATTCATCCTTAACTCCAAGAAGAAACCCTCCCTATCTATGGAATCTCCGCCGCGTAAGAAACCACGTTCAGTCCAATCCGACCAAGAGAGCCAATGCTCTTCCCACAAATCCAGCGGAAGCGAGAAGAAAGCAGAAAATATGAAGCTTTCGTTCGTCAAAGAGACCGCAGAGAGATTCGATTTGCAGGACTTGCTGAGAGCCTCGGCGGAGATACTAGGAAGCGGCTGCTTTGGATCGTCTTACAAGGCGGCATTGGTCAGTGGACCGGTGATGGTGGTGAAGAGGTTTAAGCAGATGAATAATGTGAGGAGAGAAGAGTTTCAAGAACATATGAGAAGAATAGGGAGGCTTTCGCATCCTAATTTGCTCTCCCTCGTTGCTTTCTACTACAAAAGGGAAGAGAAGCTTTTGATTTCTGACTATGTCGAGAAGGGTAGCTTGGCTTTTCTTCTTCACGGTACTCTCCAACTTTGCTCATTTCTTTTCAATTTCTTAAGATTTTAGAAGCAATTTGGTGTTTTATGTCAGTTTTTGATTGATTTTTAAAAGATCAAACAATTATTAACTTTAACGTGTGACTTATAGATTTCTATGTTTCGAATGTCTAGTTTCCAATAGCTTAAGTTTCATGTCATTCCGAGCATCATGGAAGAAGTAATAATTGTTTTAATAACAAAATATCAAACAAATTATTATTAGTATTTTTAAAAATAAAAAATCTAAAAATTACTATTTAATTTTATTTTTAATATTATTTGTGTCACTTTTTATTATAAGAATTCACAAATTATTTATCTTGTTCTTTTTTCTTTTTAGAAATTCAAATTTTCCAAATTCTGATTTTGCTTCAACTTACTTGTAAGATCCTTCAACTTACTTGGGAGAAATTTACCCTTTGCATCCATAGCTGCATTGATTGATGCTCGGATTTCTATGGGGTTAAGCTGTTGGATCAAATCATGTGTTCAGGGCAGCAGGAAACGAAGCTGGATTGGGGAGCTCGGTTGAAAATAGTAAAAGGCGTAGCCAAAGGTCTGCGATACCTCTATAAAGAACTACCCAGCCTGATCGCGCCGCATGGCCATCTCAAATCCTCCAACGTTCTTCTCACCCACTCCTTCCATCCTCTCCTCACTGATTACGCTCTCATCCCCTTGATCAATCAGGAGCACGCTCAAGAGTTAATGGCGGTTTACAGGTCGCCGGAGTATTCCGAGCATGGCAGGATCACGAAGAAAACCGACGTGTGGAGCCTTGGGCTGTTGATTTTGGAAACCATGACGGGGAAGTTTCCGGCGAACTTCGTGCAGCAGGGGAAGTCAGGAGGCGAAGAGGAGGATCTGGCGACGGTGGTGAGGGCGATTCCGGAGGAGGAGTATTGGACGAGGGGGGTGTTCGATGGGGAAATGTCTTCGGCGAAGAGCTCCGAGGGGGAAATGACGAAGCTGTTGAAGATAGGATTGGCGTGCTGCGAGGCGGACGTGGAGAAGAGGATGGATTTGACGGCGGCGGCGGAGTGCATCGAGGAGGTGAAGGAGAGGGACGGCGACGATGAGTTTTATTCATCTTGTGCGAGTGAAGTGGATGCTAAGAGGGTTGTCTGACCAACTTGAGTTCTCCATGGATGAACCTCCCAAAAACAACATAGTGTCTGCTGTCTGGTTCTTCTCAGGTGGGTTTGCCCTCTCTCTCTCTCTCCTTCCATAACTCTCTCTGTCTCTCTCTCCTTCATAACTCTTTCTCTTTCTACTGAAATTGACTGCAATGGTTTTGAAATGGAAACCTAGAAGGTTGGATTCAGCACAACTTATTGACATTCTACATGTGGTATTAGAATTATAAGGGTTTTCAAGATTATAATAATAGAATTTTATACGACAATAATAACTCATTTAATGATTGGAGTGTAGTTTGGATATTAAATCATTTAACAATAATAATAACTCATTTAACAATATCAATTGTACTCATAATTTGTTTCTTTGTGTTCCTCCGTCAAGCTATGATTATCTAATTGTCACACAAAATCTTGAGTTTACCTCACTTTATCATTTTCTAACTTATCTACAATCTTTTATTATCATGCTATAAAATAGTTTGAAAACATTTTAGATGAGCTTAACTCTGATATCATAAATTCTTATCACGACCCGAAACAGGTCAGTGACAGAAATTCACTCAAATAAATTGCGAAAGTCCAAATTTAGGTAGGTCAAACTAAAATGTCTCAAATCATAGCATAGTAATAAATATTATTACCAATCAATCCGAATAAAAAATTCTAAAAGTTCATCTCCTCACTAAATATAGAAGTTTAAAATAGCAAAATAATTCCTTCAAGTCATCCTGTCTCGAACGCGATCAGCTACAAATACCTGATTTTGAGAGGGTTGTTTGGGATGAGTGACTAATTTTATAAGAAAGTTATACCTAATATTATAAAGTTGTACCTAATATATTCGGGTTAAATCTTAAGTTTTCTCTTATAACAACAAGAGGAAAATATCATGTGTCTACAACAAACATATAAAAGATAGATATTGTATGAAGAGGGATATATCACAACAAAGTAACATCAAAATGCTTACCAAACTAAAGTTTTGATATGTCTTGTTAAATTTTGATACAATTCACTTTAAGGTCACATTTTTTCTAAGTGTCTTCTATTGAGATACTATTATACTTGAAAGGACTGAGAGCCTACAAGCCCAATAAAATGCAAACTAACCTAGATTATAAAACATTGCATTAGAAATTATTCTTTTCTCTAAGATAATTGCATATTTACAAATACTATACAATAACATCGTATTTAAAGCAATTTTTAACAAAATATATCCGCTTTAAATCAGAAGATATAATTAAAAGGAAGATTGACGGCGACAAACCAAAAAATTAAATAATTAACAATCCCCGATCTCACTTGGATCTCACAGCCACACCCACTATTGTATTTAAGAAAAAAAGTAAAGGACTTTGGCTCATGAATCGACTAGTTGTTCGAGGTTTGCAATCCCGACTTTGGAACCGCTAAGATGGGCAGCCAGACCAGTGGTCTTGAAGCTCATCCCGACCTTAACCACTTTTAAATTTGTCAACCGAGGCCATCCTAATCTCGCTTGGATGGAAGAAGATTAAGAGTGGAAGCCAACCTTTTTAAATCGAGTTCTTAGAGGAACAAAGCATCAAAATAGACATGGCGAAGAGAAGAGTCAACCTGTGTTGCAACGAACCAAAAAAATGAAGTTCTAGGCAGTTCGATTTCAATTTTCTAAACATAACACAAAATCGACTTCACCGATTTTGTATTATATGACTTTAGTCTCGCATTGGGTTGCAGTTTTATACCCTAGCAATTGATTATCGACCATTCGAGTCAATTTGGGGTTAGCTTTTTAAATTTACAAACCGAGTTTGGATCTAAGCCCTAGAACTAAAAAACTTATATGAATCCAAACGGACTCGATATGCCAATCATTAGATAGGCATACTGACCAAACTTGTGTTTTATAAAAAAAAATAGTTGAATTTGAGGCGACCACACAATAGGTTAAAAAGTGTACAAACGAGAATTTCAAGTCATAGAACCCAAATCAAAACCAACTCGATTGTTGGGTCGGTTATTCAATGAATTTGAATTTGGTTCTAATTATTTAAATGGGCCCGCCGGTCGGGTCGGGTCGGCTTGATCTTTGCTAAAATGGTCCGGATTACCCCTGACATCTCACCAAGTTGCGAGGGTGCATAATCCGGATATAAGTTTTATTAAATAATTAAACAAATAAAAAGGCGAGAAAGCGGGAAGGTCGTCACTTCGCTCGTACACTCCGTTTGGATTTCTGAATTAGTTATGTGAAAATCCCATGGACGACGTTGACGAACTCTGGGATTTGGTCCGAAAATTCCCAGCCTGGTTCCAGCTGAAATGGTTTTCGATGCTACAGAAAAGGAATTCGCGTTTTCTTCAACGGTAATTCCTTATTATAGCTCTTCGATCTCTTTCTTCACGCTTTGCTCTCTTTCTCCGTCTTTTTCAGTTCGAATTTCCAGAGAAATTCATTGCCAGAATGATGAGAGGGAGTGCAGACAAGAAGGAGGATTCGGTCGTCGTCGCCATTGATAGAGATAAAGGAAGCCAGTACGCTCTCAAATGGACTGTTGACCATCTTCTCTCCAGAGGTCAAGCCCTCACTCTTCTCCATGTGAAGCAGAAAGCATCTTCCATTCCGACGCCAAGTGCTCAACTCTCTTTCTTTTCTCTATAAATTGAATGCTGATTTTTGGATCTAATTTGAAATTGATGGTGAAGCCTGGAATCATGTTGCAATTTCTGAGGAGAACGATGACAATGCGAGAACGCCTCAATTTCAACGGGAGAATTTTGCTAAAGAATTGTTCCTTCCTTTCCGTTGCTTTTGCACAAGAAAGGAGGTCAGTTTTTGGCGCAATTTTTACCTTATCGGATCTGTAATATTCCCCTGATTTTTAACTAATAACTATTGCCCTGCATTTTCCTGATTGACTCCTGTTTTTTTCTGCAGATAAAATGCAATGAAGTGATTCTTGAAGATGTTGATATTCCAAAAACCCTCATCAACTACGCCACTTCAAATCTAATCGAGGTTTTAGTTCTTGGTGTACCATCCAGAGGTGGCCTCGTCAGGTGGTTTGAAAATAAAATTCTTCTATTATCCATCTGATACAGTTTTTAAAAACCTTTTAGTGAACAATTTTCATACATTCTCTTGAATGGAAACTCATGGACAAAAAATGTTTTAATTAATTGATTGGCTGCAGAAGATTCAAGACTGCCGATGTCCCAAGTTGTGTGACAAAAGGGGCACCAGAATTCTGCACCGTTTATGTGATTGCCAGCGGGAAAATCACGTCGGTAAGATCCGCCATGAGTTCTGTATCTTCAAAGCCTCCTTCAACTACAAACAGAATGCAGCATCAGGGAAAAATTGTTTCTGATTCAATTGAAGCAAACCGAATGAGACTACAAATAGTATCAAGAGGTTGCTATGTTCTTTCAATTTCTCAACAAGGCATTCTTTTATTTTTCTTTCAATTCTAACCACGTTTTACAAATTTCATTCTAAAATCAGATCAGATACAAGGGTATACTCCTCGTCTGTTTCAAGACGACTTAGAAATAAAGTAACACAAAACAGTTCATAACATTACTTTTTGAAAAAAAAAAATTACACACGCTACACATGAAAAATTGGGTAGTAGTTTTGAATCAAAGACCCTTCATTGACTGCTTGATTGTCTCCATTTGCGAGGATTCTAGCCTTAACGAACAAATCACCCGAGTCCTCTACTGGCGACTCCGTGATATCACTTGTGAGCAGTGGGAGGCCAAGCATGGATCAATCGTTACAGTTTCTAAGTGATAATTTGGATGTAGGATTCTCCCAGCCCTCTACCATTTCTAATTTCAACTCTGGGATCTTTGAAATTTCTCCCAGAGGAGCCAAATCCATTGATACGAGCTATTCACCAGTTGGCTCATCAAATAGCGGCCTCCCAGGAAAGTGCTATTTCCTCTTGGTCATCACAGAACATGGTAAACGGAAGCCAAATAGATTATATGCACGAGTTTTTATGGGATAATAACACATAAGAGTAGTTTTTCGAATCACCAGCAGATCGGAACAGATTGCTATCAATCGTTTTGTGTGATCATTTTGATGCTACTTATGGTAATTGGTGTTTTAATTGAACCAAATCTTTGATTTTGTTGAAATATTAGAATGGAGTGGAAGCTGAAATGAAGAGGCTCAAGTTAGAACTCAAACAAACAATGGAAATGTACAGCACAGCGTGCAGAGAGGCTTTGATTGCTTAGCAGATGGTATGAGTGAATTCTAGTCTACTGACCTCAGCTCAAACCTCCTCTGAACAAAAATGGAAATTTCTTCAAGATTACTAATGAAGAAATATTGGGTAGCAGGCGAAGGAGCTACGATGCTGGAAATTAGAGGAAGAACAGCGATTGGAAGAGGCAAGAATGGCAAAGGAAGCTGCACCAGCGATAGCAGAGAAAGAACGATCAAGTTCCAAATCAGCAGTAGAGGCAGCAAAGAAGATTGCAGCAATGGAAACGAAGAAAAGAACGAACGCAGAAGAATCAGAGGAGATGGACGTGATGTCATTACAGAGCTTTGGGTCTGGTGAACTGAGGTACAGGCTTTACTCCATTGGAGAGATCGAATCTGCGACGGATAATTTCTCGGATTCTTTGAAGATCGGAGAAGGAGGATACGGGCCAGTTTATCAAGGAGAGCTGGATCACACTCAGGTCGCCATCTAAGTTCTCCGATCAGATGCGGCTCAAGGGATGTCTCAGTTTCAGCAAGAGATTGAAGTATTGAGCTGCATTACGCATCCAAACATGGTGCTTCTCCTCAGAGCCTGTCTGGAATTCGATTGTCTGGTTTATGAGTTCATGGCGAACGGAAGCTTAGAGGATCATCTATTCCGGCATGGTAACACTCCTGTTCTTCCATGGCAACTCCGTTTCCGAATTGCTTCTGAGATCGGAACAGCGCTTCTCTTTCTTCACAGCACTAAGCCGGAGCCACTCGAGGAGGCTCTCAGGTTTGCTAAGCTGGCACTTCAATGCGCGGAGATGAGGAAGAAAGACCGGCCGGACCTTGGAAAGGTGGTGTTGCCGGAGCTGAATAGGCTGAGGTCACTTGCCAACAATAGCATGAACATGCTCTTGCTCGGCCACGGTGCGTCATTATCGCCGCACAGAAGAGGCCCCCATCTGCTGTCTTTTTCTCAATCTCCTTTCAATCGACAGGTAAATCTGTTATAGTAATTCAAAACTAAATTGTAATAGTTTCCTCTAAAACAATAAGTTATTTGAAAGCTGTAGAGAACATGCTCTACTTATTTATTTATTTAATTTGTGGTGTTTGATGTGACAGGGTGTAATGCGGGTGAGATTGCAAGCTTCAAGGGCCGACCCAACTTTTAGGCATACAGATTTCAACCAATATTAAACTCTTTTTCTCTACTTTAACACAGTGCAGCTCAAGATCCTCGGTTCAAATAATGTTCATATTACATTACAATTATTAGTATGATATGGTTCATAGTGTGCCATTGGAAGAGCGAAATAAATCGAGTGGGAGGATCTTCTTGCTCGCTCACCGAGGGGATTTGATCGATTTCGAAGTTAATTGTAGATAGAGTTAGCTAATGAAAAATAATGATTAATTTACGCAACTTAAATCGGGTTCTTACAATGTTGTAATTTCGAAGGAGTAGTTGTAGGATCTCTACATATTCATTTTTCCTAGCTTCATAGGGCGCACCTCAAATTTTGCAAGTTTGCGTTAACTTTTTAAAATATTATACACAAAAATAGACAATTAATGGGTGAACATTTAGAAGATTAATTAGTTTTTTGCAGCCACTACCAAGCAATTGAGAGATTCTTTGGAGAGAACTCAAAGTTTCAAAGCCGGAATACGTCGTGTTTTTCAAGTTGTTTGTTTTGCACAAGAGAACATAGTAATAAAACATAAATAAAAGGGTGAAAGAAGAATGAATTGTATGCTTAGATCTGATCAAAAACTTAAAATTAAAACCAGTTATGATTCCGAGTCAGCCTCAGCTACCGATCTTGGGGCACCACGGCCAAAACTATGAAAGATTTGGTCCCCAGATCATGGGCTAAATTATGAGGTTACTTTGTTATAATCTTAAACTACTCCAACAAAATAGTGGTTATGAATTGGCGGTGCATTTAAATGAAATAAGTGTTGTCATGAGTTACACATACCTACAGACTTCTGAAACCACCTTATCTAAAGCCTAAGAAGCATGAAATTTCGGGAACAAAGTCTAAACAGAAAACAGACACAAAATCTGGTAGATATGCATAGATTTTAGAGGAAGAATTGGGCAAACAGCTTCAAACAAATGTTTCAAGATATAGTTTGGGTGTCAACTACTTTAAAACACATCAATCTTCTAATTTTCTAATATACTAGAGCTCTTAAATGAATCATTGATTCTCTTATTAACTTAACTATCAATTCCAATCCATTCAATCGTATTAATCTACCGATTCAACAATGTATCTAATTTAATTCTAAAACATATATTCGAATCAACTCATTGGTTGATGCACATTAATGGTCTTTAAAATTTTGACTCAATAAGCCACAAAGACTTTGCCATTACTAAATCGATAACAACTATCACCAGATTCTCAGGTGATGATAAAATTAACTATAGACATGATGCATAATTTAAAAATGTAAAGTGGTGAACATATCATGGTTTCCCAATTGATATCAAAAGTTTCTTTTTGTAAATAGCACAAAAGGGTTTTTCAATCTGAAAATTTAACACCCTACTTTGATCAAATACTCAACATGTAACTTGAAAAGAGTAGAGAGAGTCATCCAGACCTAATTGAAATCCATAAGTAGCTCAAAACATCAAAAGTAATCAATTTCTAACTTTCGACACGATGGATAATTTAAAAATATCAAGCAAGTGGTGAACATAGCATGGTTTCCGTNCATAGCCTGGTTTCCCTCATTGATATCAGATGTTTCTTTTTGTAAATAGTACAAAAGGGATTTTCAATCTGAAAATTTAACATCCCAATTTGATCAGATACTCAAACATGTAACTTGGAAAGAGTAGAGAAAGCCATACCAGACCTAATCGAAATATATAAAAGCTCAAAACATTTAAATCAATCGAATTCCTTCAACAAAAGCGCACGAGAAATAAAAACGAACCCCCACTCGTAGGCCAGTAAAATCGACAAATAAGAACAAACCTATCATAATTTAGAAAACGAGATCTCGGAACTTAGATCAAACAGGGCTTAGAAGCTGAGAGAGTTGAGGCTTCGGTTCGGAATTCATTCCGATGAAGATGATTAGAGGAATGAAGCCATAATGCGTTACTACCTTGACTTTCTTCACTGCCCATGTGCTCCACTCTTTGAAGCTCTGAGCCGTAGATTTCTCCTCCGATGGCTTCGATGATCCCTTGGTTCCTTTCCCCTTGGCCTTCAAAGAAACCCTCGACGCCATTGAAAATCTCTCTCTCTCTCTAACGCTGATTGTAAGCTTCCAAAACCTAAAAGCCCTAATAAGGCGCTCTGGTCTACCTGCCTATTGGCCTGGTTATGGGCCTTCTAAAACCACTAAATTTATTATAATTATTTTTTAAATATTGGATAAATATTAATTAATTCTTTTACCATTTCACTTGTTGCTTCGAATACTTCTACTNATTCACCCGTAATATTTCAGATTTTTTCTTTCTTTTACTATTGAATTAATTTACACTATAATTTGTTAACCAGTTATCTTTTTCAACGTCATCTTCAGTTAGAGACAACAATCGAGACGCCTCAAGCAAGTTGAGCCAGAAAATTTCTGGCTCGTCGAGCCTGTCGAGCTTTTCGAGCCGAGCCTTCTAGTCTATTCGAGCTGAGCCAGCTCGAGCTTTTTTTTCAAAATTTGGCTCGAGCCGGCTCGAGAGCCTCGAGCCTATTTAAGCCGAGCCAAACGAGCTTGTAGAGCTTATTCAAGCCGAGCAAAACGAGTCAAACATACGAAAAAAAAAATTTATTTGTAAAAAGAATTACATATCATTGAAATTAAATTGTATGAATTCTAAAAACTAAAAGTCTAAAAAATTACATATAAAAAAATTACAAGGGTAAAAAATTACATATATAAAAATACAAGTGTAAAAATTACATAAAGTTACACTTTAGAAATTAATAATTTTTGAATTCTAAATTTTTGAATTCCTCCGTTAATTTATCCTCTCGTTGTTAGTTACTTGAAACTGCATCGCTCCAATCCTTCAAGCATATCAACGCCTCAACAAGATCCGGTGCAAGAATTCCCCGTCGATCGTCGAACACTCGTCCACCTGCATTAAAAGCAGACTCGGAAACTACCGTAGAAACATGAGGAGTTAGTAAATCACGTGTCATTTTTTAAAAAAAAGTGGATACACGACCGCATTATTTTTCCATCAACTCAAAATATCGAATGCATCATCACGAGAAAGTTGATAACGAGTGTCTAAATAAATATCGAGTTCATTCTTATCAGAACCATAAGAATGCACATCGCTGTCAATTTCTTCATCAATGACATTCATTCTATTAATTGGTTGTTCAAAATGGGAACTACCACTAGAAGTAGACGCAATATTAGACAAATGAAATGAACGAGAAGTACTATATTTATGTTAGTAAGAAACAAATAAACTAGAAAGATCATTTCTTAATGAAGCTAGCAAAACTACCGACACTAGCCCCTAAGTTACCTAAAATCGTATCAAGCATCAATTTACAATATTTAAGTTTATATCTAGGATGCATAATGCAAGCAAATGAAAAAATGTTGGGTATGTCAAACCAATATTTTTTAAATTTCGTTTCCATTTTGTTTACGATTTTAGAAAATTCATCTATTTTTTTATATCTCTCGAAAGTACCTGTTAAGTTTACAAATATAGGAAGAACAAGATGCGTAGTCGGGTAATAAATTCCCAAACATTCTTTAGTAGCTTCGAAAAATAGTTTCAAAAAATCAAGAAATAAATTAGTCATATCACAACTACTATTATCTAGAGTAATACTTTGTGTTTTTTGTCTAATAAAATCACAAATTACATTCTAATACGGTTTAACATGTTCTAACATTAGATAAGTTGAATTCCACCTTATTGATACATCCGTTTTTAATTTTCTAGGTCGAAGATTAGCCGCTTTAAAAAATTCTTTATATTCTTATTGTCAGGAGTTAGAAGAAGTAATAAAAAAAATTGCATTTCTAATTGCAGCAATATGCGGGGAAATAAAATGCATGTCATCTTTAACAATTAAATTTAAAATATGACGAACACAAGACATATGAAAAAGCGAAGATTGACAACTATCAAATTAAAATAATCTTTTAAATTGCAACATACAAACATCATTAGCGGAAACATTATCTAAAGTAATACTAAAAATTTATCTCTAATATTATATTCTTGTAAAATGGCTACAATGTATCGATAAATAGTTATTTCATTATGAAGATATTCACAACTACAAAATCCTAATATTCTTTTATGAAGTTGTCATTTATCATCAATGAAATGAGAAGTGACGAGACTATATATCCGAGAGCATTAGGTGCACTTCATAAGTTAGACGTAATACAAATACACATAGTAAGTGCGTGTGAAAATAATGTCATTAACTCATTGTTCATATTATTGTACATTTTAATGATGTCACCTCGCAAAGTATTACGAGGAATTTGTCTAAAACTAGGGTTAACATATTGCTTCATAAATTGTTCAATGACTTCGCTATCAAATATCGATAGCGGAACTTCTTTTTGTGCTACATACTTTGCAGCACCTTCGTGTAATCTTTCGTGTAAATACACGACATTTCCACCACCAACACTTAACTGTAATTGGGTCCAGTCGTTTGTTTACTCGTGTGTGTGACATTTTTTCTAATGTCAACCAATAGTGGTAGTGGTAAATTCGTACGCATAGTGTTTTGCACAATATTTGTATTGCGCCATATTTTCGATTTTCCCCCTATTTGTATTGTTTTCAATTAAAAATGTTTCTAAACATCCGATGTGCGGATGTTTGATCCATAAAAAATGCGGGATTACTGGATCTAATTTCTTGAATGTCGTCATCATCGGATGGAAACGATTCAAATTATACGTTATCTTCATCCATATCGATGTAAATTAATAACGAAAAAAATTATAAATTGATATCATTCACCAATTACTCGATGATAACTTGTACATAGTAATTGTTTGAATAATTCTACAATTATGAGTCTTGCAAAATAAAAAAAATTAAGTAACAATACAAATTAACATTATCGATAACTTTACAAATTAATTTTACGCATACATCGATGAGTAACTGATAGTTGTTTGAATAACAATCAAATACACGATAAAAATTCCTTAGTCAAGTAAAATTGAGAGTGTGAGAGCTTAAGATAATTTGAGAGAAATCAGTGAAACTTTTCCACACCCCTCCACTTTTTATACTATCTAAAAATCTAGTTGTTGGATGTTCCAACGGTCAAATTTTTTATCGTTGGATGATCCAACGGGTCTAGGGTCTATTTTGTACCGTTAGATTCATCCAACGGTCAGAAAAATGTAACCGTTGCATCTTGCAACTGTTGGATTTTGAGAGAGAGAGAGAGAGAGAGAGTGAGAGAAAAGAGGAGAGACGCCCGAGAGTCGAGACCGAGAGGGGAGACGGCGGGAGAGGGAGGGAGATCCAAAGAGGCCAGCCGGCGACGCAGCGACGCCCTGTCGACGGCGAGGCAGAGCGACGACCGACTACCGCGAGCGTCGGCAACGATGAGGAACGACGGCGACGAGCACTACGACGAGCGCGACGACAACGACGACGACGATGCTACGAAGACCAGAGGAGGACAACGATCGACAGTACGCAGACGACGACGAATCGAGCTGCCAGAGGAGAGCGCGGGAGCCGGAGGCATAGGGGGGGGATCAGGGGAGGATATTCGGGGCTCCCTGGGCTCGAGCCTGGCTCGGCTCGTTACTGTAGCGATCTTAGCCGGCCCACGAGCTGGCTAGTTTGGATGTCGTCTCTATCTTCAATTATATGAGGATTAGGGTAAAAAACATGTTAGTATCTCATCTTCTTCCACTATTATAATAATGCTAGTTTGAACCAAACCGACATGCTTGTCGCAATAAAACAACGCTTTGCAGTTGGTTCAGCATTTGTAAAAATAAATATATATATTTGGCTCAGTTTTTGTTTTTCAATTCAGTTTTTGTTTCGTTTTGGAACTATTAGGACAATTAAAAAACAGAACCTGTAGTTGGAATTATTGAACAATAACCTAATGAATATGATTTTTTTATTTATTTTATCAAATGAAAAATAATCTAGTTTAAAATGGTTTTTTAAACATCAAACTAGACAACCGAAACATCAAGAATTTTAATTCGGCCTGGCAAGTACAGTTCAACTACGATTCGGTTCAAATCAACATCAACATAGAACCAAAATCGAAACCAAAACCACTACAGAAACAAAGTTATTTCCCATCTAGTAAGCAAACCTTAAGAATAAACTTTATACACACATGCTGGACAAATTCCTTGGATCTGAAGAAAACTCAGTCCACCGAAGAAAACCCTCAGCCAAAAATATCGCCGAGAGAACTCAATCCATTAATTAAGTAGAATTAAAGATATGTTCCTGAGTTCGGTCGTTTTTTTCGCTCGATGAAAATTAGTAATCTTGGTTTTTTGAGTTAAGGTTGATGTTGGTTTTTTGCTGATTTTTGTTTCAAGTGTTCTTTGCTGTATCTTGATCTCTACTATTTTATTTAATCTGAGAAAATACAGAATAATTGACGAGGAAAAAAATAAAAATTTAGTAAAAGATAGAATACAAAATATATGAAAAGTGTAATGTTAATATGTTTACTGATGCATGCATGGAAGGACTTATTATACGAGCTCAAGCAAAAATGTTCAAAGAATAACTAAACTTACATACTCGTGAACTTTTCAATTATGTCGACATTATTGTTCCAGAAACATTAAATTTAAATGCATGACATTCATTTAAGTGCATGAGAGACAACATTGCATTATTATGGATTAGAACACATTGAGTACTTACCTTATATATTATATCAAATTATTTATAATCTAAGTGGCATGTGATAAGGGAAGTAAGTGAGAAAGTGAGTGAGAAAGTTGGTGGGGTTGGAAAAAGAGAAATTAGTAAGAATTGAATATTATAAATATGTACGAAATTTACCATTTAAAATCAACTTGAGTTTTATATTGAAAATTATATTGTGAGAGAACTTCTCATTTTCAATGTGTTGTTCAACATTTCATTGCAAATCTAGCAACGTCGTTTATGACTTATCAAACAGAATCTCTTTGTCTATGACATCCTTCATATTCAAGGTTTTTTTAGTTGTGTTATTGTTTTGGGTCTTATGTTTTTATAAGCAAAGGTTCAACGTCCGTTGGCTTTGGGTCAAAGTTCCATCTTTTATCTTTACTTGTTTATATTTTATATTCGATCACTGATCACTATTTATCCGTAAGGATCATATCATTCTAATCAGAATTCATTGGCTATCTTATTTAAAAATGTTTCTCTTTATTTGGTTTAAACTAGATCTATCTTCTATTATTTGATTTGCAAAAAGGGAAGGTTTCTTTTTATTTGATCTATACCGGATCTATCTTCTCATATTCTATTAGAAAAAAATTGAGCTATTTGCTAGTACTTACATTACTTTTGAAAGTGCTACCTTTATTTATCATCTATTCTATCTTTCAGTTTTGTTTGATTTGTTCTAACTTTCAGTTTTGTTTGATCTGTACTATCCTTAATTGTGTCTTGTTGCTTAGTTCTATGTTTATCTTTCTACAGTTACAATATCGCTATTCTCCATTACTTTTCTTTTTCAATTGATAATTTAGTTTTAAAGGGAAAGGTTGTTAGGTCGTTCAACTCTTAAAATAATATGGAGCAAGTGAGGAGAAAAAGACAACAGATGAAAGATTATTAGAAGAAAAAAACTAATTAAAATGTGTAAAACACGAGTGACATATTGAAGTGATATACTGAAGTGACATACTTATTAAAGCGAAACATGTGAGGAAGTGTAGTGAGGTCCATCTTACTATTACAATTTTTTTCTAACGTTTTCTTGGAGGTTTAGTTTCTTACCACGTCGAACTCTGAGAACGCTGTCTGACCACAATGCAGTGATAGTCTTCAATTTAACATCTTGATACTTGAATTGAGAAAGATAATGAGAGACCAATTATACCACATCAGTAAGCGATTGAATAACATTTAAAACGCACAACAACAACATCGACAATCACTCAATCAGAATAAACAATAAAGGAATTATCCCTTAAGAGTAAATGATACTCTTAATAGGGAAAATGACATTTTCACTGATGATATTTGAATGCATCGAAGAAATTCTAGAGAAACTTATAACAAGATATAAGATTGAATTAATCTTTGACTTCCATAATTATTCAGAAGCAAAAAAGATAAAACTTACCGCGATTGGGTTTTTTGATTATGCTATTACTTAGTGGGATCAATTAACTTTAAGCAAAAGAAAAAAAAATGGAGAGATGCCTATTGATACGTAAGACGATATGAATTCTACTATGAGAAAAAGATTTGAACTAAGTAAATATTACCGAGATTTATGGCAACATCACAAACTCAAGCAAGGTACAAAGAGCATGGAAGAATACTTCCAAGAAGTGGAGGTAACCACGATTAGAGCAAATAGAGAAGAAGATAGAGAAGTTATCATGACTAAATTATGGAAAAACTCAATCGAGAGATACAAGATAAGATCGAGCTGACATAATACGTGAAGTTGGAAGATATGTTACACATGACAACTAAAGTAGAACAACAACCGAAAGGAAAAAAGTGACAACTGTTATTCTCACTAGAAGCCTAATTACACAAAAAGAGAAAAAAAAAATTGCTAAAACAAAATAAGATCTAAAAGTGGGAACACCTAGTATGGGAACCTAAGGTAAATTTGATTCACCTACATCTCGAAATTGTGATATCAAATGCTTTAAATCTCAGAGAATGAGTCACATATGTAGCCAATGCCTTAATAAGAGAGTTATGGTGATACGAGATAGTAGAAAAATCGAGACGAATGGTCTTTGAAGTTGATAGCATTGACGAATCTGAAGAGGTGTATGGTGTGAAATGAGAGTTACTAGTTATATGGAGAGCTTTGAATGTTCAACAAAAAGTAGTTGGTGATAGTGTACAACGAGAGAACCTCTTTCACACTAGATGTTATGTTCAATACAAAGTATGTAGTGTGATAATTGATGATGAGAGTTTTACTAATGTTGCAAGTATTATTTTAGCGGAAAAAATTAGGTTTATATGTGATAAAACATCATCGACCTTATAAGCTACAATGATTCAACTAAAGTTGAAAAATTAAGGTCAACAAACAAGTGTTGATCGCTTTTCGTACAGACAATAAGCGAGCGACTATTGCAAGGTTCATACAATGCCAATACACAGTTGGATCACATCAAAATAATGGGAAGTTGTGATGCAAATCTACTCTCCTTTTGGAGAAAATGAAGTCATAAAAAATATTATAGATGAGCGTTGAACATCACTTGAAATAACTGCCAACATTGCTAATATCGGAATATTATAGATGGGTGATGAACATTTCTCGAAATAACTTTCAATGTGCCAATATTGGAAACAAAAATATAAGAAAAAACATCAAGAATTTTAAGCGAAAACCTAACCAAAATAAACCAAATCTATTGAAATGAAGTATTGTAAAAACATTGGTGAAGCTATTTGGGAATTGGGATAACGGTGTTACTTTGAATGGTAATGTCAAATTTACGTTCTTATCATATTTGTTTACTGTAAATGCTGACGTGGTGAAAAATAATTAGTATAATAAATATAATAAATAATTATTTTTATTGTAACATGTTAAATATATTATAAATAAATCAATCACAATTTAATATGTTACTGTCTACGATAAGAATATATGTTAAGAAGTTAAACTATTATTCTATTTTAAAATGGAATAAATACATTGACAATTAGTTTGGGTTTGGTTTTGGGTTTGGGTTTGGGTTTGGTTTTGGGTTTGGGTTTGGGTTTGGGTTTGGGGTTGGGTTTGGGAGGGTGATTTACATAAATAAAAGAAAAGGAGAACCAGAAAATTTAATATAAAATGAAAGATAGATGGAAAATGAGCGAAGCGAAGACTGGTCGACTCTCTGAGAGAGAAGGTAGCAGCTCTCGTCCTCTCTTTTTTCTTCCTTCACCCTCGAAGGGAGTCTCGAAGCGCGATTTTTGCCCCGCCAAGCTTCTCTCTTTCCTCGATTCATTCTTTTCAGCTACTATCCCGGGGCTTTTACCTCCCGATCGAGGTGATTTCTCTTTTTTGCATTGTTTAAGTTTTTCCTCAGTCTTCCTGTGCTGCCCAGTCTTTTGATGTTCGTTTGTGCTAGTTTTAGATATTTGTGTTCCCTCTGATTGTTTTTCTTGTTTAATTGGTGCTTTTTTCTTGCTTGTGTTTTGAAGCCCGTGATTTGTCTTATTATGTCATGTAAGACCTTTCCGGCCGTGATTTTAAGATTTGATTTTGGAATAGTTTTCGCGGGGGATGTGAGGGAGTTCGATCTTCGATGCTGCAGAAATAGTTGAAGTCAAGTTCTGGTTTATCAGAGAGAAAATGCTGGAGGGTAATAATAAGTTCGCCGGAATTATTGACCTGAACAAAAACGATTATGATTTCTCTCAAGGGTTTTATCATAAACTGGACGAGGATACCAACATGTCAGTTGATAGTTTTGCAAGCTTGAACGCCAGCAATGACGGAGGGTCTGTTGCAATGTCTGTGGATAACAACAGTAGTGTAGCATCAAATGAATCTCATACACGTATTTTGAATCACCAGGGTCTTCGCCGGCGTCCCAATGACAGTTACACCGTGCAACAGAGTACTCATAAGGGAAGACAAACACATAATTTAAGTGACGATGCACTTGCCAGAGCATTGTTTGACAGTACCACCCCTACGCAAGGACTTGAAAATTTTGAAGACTGGACAATTGATTTGTCAAGGCTTAATATGGGGGAAGCTTTTGCTCAAGGAGCTTTTGGAAAACTCTACCGAGGCACTTATAATGGTGAAGATGTTGCTATCAAGATCTTGGAGAGGCCACATAATGATGTTGACAAGGCTCTGTTAATGGAGCAACAGTTTCAGCAGGAGGTCATCATGTTGGCTACGCTGAAGCATCCAAATATTGTTCGTTTTATTGGTGGCTGTCGGAAGCCGATGCTTTGGTGCATTGTGACTGAATATGCAAAAGGTGGTTCAGTTCGACAGTTCTTAACAAAGCGGCAAAGTCGATCAGTTCCTCTTAAACTAGCCGTCAAGCAAGCGTTAGACGTTGCGAAAGGGATGGCATATGTCCATGAGCTCGGTCTAATACATCGGGACTTGAAATCTGACAACTTGTTGATCTCTGCAGACAAATCTATAAAAATTGCTGATTTTGGAGTTGCCAGAATTGAGGTGCAGACTGAAGGAATGACGCCTGAGACGGGCACATACCGTTGGATGGCTCCGTAAGACTTCTCTCTTCTATGCATTTCTGAGAAGTTTTTTTCTGCCTTAACATATCATCTTAATAGCCAAGCCTAAGTAAGAATCACTGTAAGATTTTCAAAAAAGAGAAATGAAAAAAAGAAATAAATAATGTATCAGGTAGGAATTTTTCAGAAACAAAGATTTAATCAGTATCAATTTTACATTGTTCATCTCTAGAAGATATATGTTCTTTCCTCTTATGCAAGTTTTCTATGTCAAGACAAGTTTGTTGCTTTTTGGAATAATATATATTCATTGTATACACTTTGGTTCCATGTAAAATGAGTGATATGCTTTTTTTCTTCTTTTTCTTTTTGTAATTGATAATTTGAGTGTTGGGTAAATAATGACGGAATCCTGGATAAAGAGAACATAGAAAGAGATTTCTGAGTTTTGGATAAACAACCTTTTGAGATTTATGAGGTATGGGTAAACAATTTTACTATCAGATATACATTTTTTAGCGTCAATTCACTTTGCACAACCACCAATATAAGATTATAATAACAAAATTCACTGATCCTCTTAAGCCTACGAGGACCATTTTTAATGTGTAACATGGAATGATTCTTTAACTTAATTGCTAATAATTTTGCTCGTACAAAAAGATGTTTTGTAAACATTACAATCATTTTTTTATATAGAGAAACGTCAGCGAAAATTGGTGTATGATGGCTTCATTGTTCCCAATATGTTTATTGGGACTTCTAACCTACTTAGATCATTTTGTCTTTCAGAAAGGGCTTGAGAATCAACCTTGGATCTCAAGAACCTAATTGTCAAGATATGTCATATGACAGGTTTTTTATTTGAATGTTCTTTTATAATTTCTCTAATCCTAACTGTTTTGAAATCCATCCAGTTTCTTTATTGGATTCTTTTTCCTGTCTGGTCTGTTAGTGGTTGAGAACCCAAAATTTAGTATTGATGATAAATGTGCCTATTATTCATAGGTCAAACTGTTGCATGTAACTGTGGTAGATGCATTTCGTGCATATATTTTACCACTGCAAATATTATCATCTGTAGGTTATACCCTGTATTTAAACTTTTACCTTGCCTTAATCTTTCTAGGTCAACAAAAATTGGCAATTCAAACCATTCATGCATTTTTGGTTTCTCTTTCGAAAATTTTTTTTCTGGTAAAGGCACTTAAGCTTTCTCATCTAGAACTGGAACATTTCTGTTGACATTAATTACATTTACCCCCAATAACCGAACGCAGACACTTATGATTAGTTGCCCCATTATCGTTTTGTCATAATCCTTTTTTTTTCTAAATTCTGAGAGTAAACGATAAGATTAATCCATTCTATTTGTTGCCATGTCCCTGTATTCAATTGTGAATTTTATTATTTTGAACTGGAAATGGAAACTGACCTTTCTTGATTTGATTGAAGTTTCTTTTTTGCTTTTCGAAATCTGGTTTCTGTGGATTCACATAGTACAAATTCTGAATGCTGTTGCATGTCCCTATATTCAATTGTGGATTTTATTATTTTGAACTGGAAATGGAAACTGACCTTTCTTGATTCAATTGAAGTTTCTTTTTTGCTTTCTGGAATCTGGTTTCTGTGGATTCACATAGTACAAATTCTGAATGCTGTTGCATGCTCTTTAATCCAGATAGCTACTTGACTTTAGGCCATTGGGCCCATAAAAAGTTAGCTCTGTATTCATAATTACAAAATTATTTGATGTATTGTATAGGCGGAAGATTAACTTTATTTCTTCTTCAAATTTTAGGTTTTCAATTTTTTCTGGAATCACTATTTAAATTCTAGAATTCGGATTACGGAATTATAATTTATTTTAAGATTTGCAAATTGATCTTTTTATTGTATAGGGAGAATATTGAAAGGACTAGTGTTTGAGGATGATATTTTTTTATGATTAATGCTAAGTTTATCTTCTTATTATATATATTGAGATATAAAAAATCTATTAGTTCAATTGATGTATTAAAATGTAATTAATTATCTATTATATTTATTGTACTGTTCCATATTTTATACGTTAGCTTGTATAATATGAAAGTAGTCTTAGACTTTTTTTATTGCTTTATCTAGAAATAACTTTCATCGGATATATTTAACTTGAATAGTTGGACTTCAAATTGGATGCAGAAGATTTTGATTTTGGTTTACCGTTTTTCCCTTATGTCAATTCTTAGCTATATTTCGAAACCCTACTAATGGAACATTCTTTTTTTCTTTTCAATACCATTCTTTATTAGGTAATAAATAATCCATATTTTTCATGCCCCAAGATGGTGATGTTTCCTTGGGGAAAAGAATCATAGGTATCAAGTGTGGTAGGTGTGAAGATTTAGGATGTATTTTGTTGCGTCTTTGTGTCTGTTCACTTCTTTTTTTTTCGACAAAAGTTTCGTCTGGATTATAAAAACTTTTTGTCTTTATGTCAATTTGTCAATCGCCATTACGTGGTTGAAATTTGGTATAATTTTGATGGGGTTCTGCAGGGAGATGATCCAGCACAGGCCCTACACGCAAAAAGTAGATGTGTACAGCTTTGGGATCGTGCTTTGGGAACTAATAACCGGAATGCTGCCGTTCCAGAACATGACGGCTGTACAGGCTGCATTTGCTGTAGTTAACAAGGGTTTTCGTCCTGTCATCCCGACCGATTGCCTGCCCATTCTGAGCGAGATAATGAGACGCTGCTGGGACGCTGATCCAAACATCCGGCCCCACTTCGCCGAGGTTGTCAGAATGCTGGAGCATGCTCAGACAGAGATCATGACCACCATCCGGAAGGCTCGTTTCAGGTGTTGCATTGCCCAGCCTGTAACTGCAGACTGAGCTTGGCCTTCGGCTCGGAACAGGAAAAAATTGAAACAGGGAAGTCTAAACATTTAGATTAAGTGTCATTATATAACAAGTTTGTGTATCTGTGATCAGGTTAATATCCTTTTTTCTTCTTTTTTAAAGTTATAGAAAGATGGAGGTTTGGTGTTTATGAAACCTTGATTTTGTGCTTGTTATTGGTATGGATTGTAGTAAATGAAAAACATACTACTTGTGCACGTGCACACGTTTTTTTTATATTTGTCAAGGTTGTCCATTAATTATTGATTATCTTTAGATTCTTAACTCTCCCACACTCACGGACTAACCCTCTGTTTCTTATGCTTCTATTTGTGCCCAAGTTTCTTGGCCGACCGTAGACTCTCTTGAACATTGTCTGAGTTTGAAGAAATTTGGTCGACTCTATTGACCGTCGTTTGAGTTTGAAGAAAGAAATTTGGCTCACCAACTGTGACGAGTCAAATAAGTTGAGTTTGATTCAAAAACTTTAAGAAAAACAATGATTAGTAAACCAATGTTAAAAAACACCAACATGAGTTATGTAAATGTAGTTTATGTAGGATCGATTTTAAACCTAAGAGGGGAGAGGTGATTTAGGTTTACTAGTTTTTTCGTGATTTTATAATTTAATTCTCAAAGTAATTATAGCGATAAAATAAAGAGTAGGAAAAAAACAACCAATTTAGTAATGCAGTTCAGCTTCAACCTTCGCTTACGTCCGCACTCCATACCGCACCTTGAAAAAAAAATTATCTCGAATTTGAGAAAATTATGATTGACTTACGGGTGTCAATCAACTCTTACAACGACTCTTCTTTTCGAAGGACGTTACATTTTTTCTAAAAATAACTCAAACAAACTCTAATTCAAGCGGAACTGAAAACGCTTGAACACACATATTAGAAATATTAAACACTCTTTTTTAAAAGATATTTCGAATAAAAAATATATGATTAAATTCATTATAAAAATAATAAAAAACTTATCGGATACTAAATAAGACAACAATCTCTCCCTTTTTGATGATGACAAATACATGCAAATTGAATCGATATATTTCTAACTTAATGATACACTCTTCTATAATTGGCCGACTGTAGACACTATTGAACGTCTTTTGAGTTTGAAGAAATTTGGTCGACTCTTTTGTACATCGTCTGAGTTTGAAGAAATTTGGCTCACGATCGTGACGAGTCAAAGAAGTTGAGTTTGATTACAAAAATGTTAATAAAAGAACTAGTAAACCAATGCTAAAAAAACCAACATGAGTTAGCTAAAAAAGTTTATCGTGCTTTATCGAACTAGATTCGACAAATAAAACACTAGTGTTTTCGATTTATTTAAATGTAATTTATGTAGGATCAATTTTAAATCTAAGAGAGGGGTGTTCTTTTAAATTTACTAGCTTTTTCATGATTTTCTATGTTATTAATGCGACAAAATAAAAAGTAAGGAAAAGAAAAAAAAACAATCGATTTAGTAACCTAGTTCAGCTCAACCTTCGCCGCATTCTAAGGCCGCACCTAGAAGATTATTTTTTAACTCGAACTCGAGAAAATGACAATTGACTTACGAGTATCAATCAAACTTTACAATGACTCTTATTTTCGAAGGACTTCACTTTTACTTTGCTTGATTCTTCTTTGCAAAGGCTAGTCTTCGCAATTTTTCCATAAAAAAAATAAATCGCTTGATAACCGAGTTATTGTTTTACATTCACACAATCTCACACTTTGAAAATAAACCTCAAGTGATAGAACATCGAGTGTGAATAGAAATATCAGCAACGGTTCTGGGTTATTTTTCTCCGGTTGAATTCTTTGCTCCCTTGAACTCTACTTTTTCTATTTATAAATTTGATCTTCTGTGACCTAAATATGTTTCGGTAGACCTAACTTTCTAGCAATTGGAGTATAGTCGTTGATGGAATTTTTTGGTCGAAATAGACTTGTTTATTGAAACACTAATCATTATTTATGATTATGCATTGAAATATAGTAGTTTACGCATATGAGTGATCAAGCTCGGTTTGAAATTAGATTATATTATGTTTTGTTTGATTTTGAGTTATTTTTACTTAATTTTTAGTTTTTTCTTAACATATAGTTCATTTTCGGTCTTAGATTTTTACTTCTAAAAACTAAAATCAAATCAACCACAATTTTTTAAAATTGAAGACCAGGACCAATTTGGTATTTCCCGTTTGGTTTGGTGTGCTAGGCTAATTCTACTCACCCCTAATCTATGAGTACATTTAATAAAAAATTAATGGAAATAAACCTTTACTTAATCTCAATAAGTCCATCTAAAAGTAGATTTAAAAATAGAGGGTAAAAATCCATAACAAATCTCATGAATTAAATAATAAAATTTAAAATGAACAATTTATACATCTTAGACAACCATCGCATATTAAAAATTTGGCGCATTTTGTGATCACCAACCACAAAAATTCGTCGCCATCCATGTTAAGTCAATGAAAATAAACATGAGCGTATATATACAGTACAAAGATCGGTACAATTTTGCGATCAAACTCATTCCTCAATAAGTAAATCATTTTGTAAATGTTCACTAGACAAAGAAATTCTATTCCGTGTCTCGATCCGATTCGATAGTGGGAAAAATAAATAGCTCCTAAAATATTTTTTCGAATCAATAATTCGTCAGTCGTACCGGCTTCAGCAATGCAAAAGAGCACATCCAAGAATGCACACAAAAACTAAGTTAAATTTGGACCCACTTAATTCTTCAATTTTTACAAGAATAAGCATCAGTCCTACTCTTGCATGATTTATTCAATAAAAATAAATAAACATATACAAAAGAAATTCAAGGGTAAACCTCCAAGAATGAACCAATGATTCTCCGCCTTATTTAATCGATTTACAAAATTGTAGTACCTACGAAAGAATCTCTAGTGTCGCTTCATTTCGCGGAATATGTTTGCCACCCGCGGAGATAATCTCGGAAGAAACTTAAACAACTGATTCACATAAATCAGAAAGTAAAAAGTGAGAATTAGAAACGTCAAGAGACTCTAGGCTCGGGTAGATATGACATTGTTTTCGAACTAATGAAAACACAAGACATTAGCAAGTAAATCAAGAAATCATACAAAACACTAATCAAAGTTTGCTATGGAGTGTTTGCATAATTACTGTTTTGAATCAACACCCTTAGCCAAGTATGTACATTTTCTTGCAAAATTATTATTTGATCAATATAAACACAAATCATGTAAAATGAGAGCTTAACATGAGCAAAAATTAAATCAGAAACAGTGACATGAACACATGGGATTTTGTTGAGCTTGGAAAGTAGATGACAGGCTCAAAGTTGAACTGCATGTCAGTAAAATACAACATTTCATCAGGAAAAATTATGTGACACTATGAAATTATACAGTGTTCTGACTTCAGATTTGTCTTTGAACTACTTTTTTTATCCTAATAGAAAAGGCTTCTATATCAGTATTCTACTAGCAAATAAAGTTTTGAAAGGTGCGCCTTTGTTAGCTTAAAATTGTCATCAACTAATAGAGTCATTTCATGAAGCCTAGGAAACATTTAGCAATAGTTCAGATTAGGAAACCTATTAACAGAATATTTTCCCAACTTCAGTAGTTAACCGCAAGATACAATTAAAATGAAAACATTCCAAACTTTTTTTCGAGTTTCCAATGGTGTAGAACATACCCATAGTTTTACACAAGCATCAATAACAACTGGAACCAGGCAGATAAAAATTGTTATAGCAGACTGGTCGACCTCAAGCCCATAATGCTCAACAATTACCTCTAACAAAGTCTGCCAACCAGATTCAGAATGATACCTGCAAATAAAAGTTATAGTGAAAGGGGTTTGTAAGCAATAAGTTAGGCAGGATACTAGTTTAAAAACTAGAAATATTGATTACAAAAAAAAGATCTCAGGTATTATATCAACTCCTTCAATAAAATATTTTAACCAACAAAAAACATCAGTTAATAATAAAGATAAAAATTGCATAGAGTAAAAATATACAAGTTCACGATCCTTTAAAAATATAATGGTGCTTTTGATGGTATATTCAATCGATAGTGAAAGTTCACCATCGAGAACATTTAAGCAAAAAAGAAGAGAAAATATTACCCTAAGAAAATATCGGTGATAAGTATAATTAAAAATGCCCTCCCAGTATCTGAGATATTGTTTATGATTTTGTAACCTGTAAATTTCAGCAAAGCAACCTGCAAATTCATGAAAATTGTGAAGAGAACAAATTTTACAGGGTAGTTGTCCAGGATTAAATAAATATATGGCTCAGCTAATGCAAATATATCGACACCAACTTAGTAATTGGTAATCTTATATAATTTAATACTAGAAAATGAAACAGAACATGATATTTGGGAATGAGGTTGGAAGGTTGTAATTTAAGAAAATTAATTTGCCACCTCCCCCAACCCCCCTTATTGACCACTTTTTTAAGATATGGCTATTGAAAGTTATGAAAAGAGTCCGAAAGAAAATCTGCAATACATCAATAAATGAGATTAAAATGTTATCAGACAGTTTGTGCGGCTACGAAACATGGGAGAAACAGACTGATAAAAGGATCTTCAAAGGTTGTCAGAAATGAGCTAATACAAGAAGGAATTGTGTTTGAAGCAAGGCTAATGTGACACAACACAAAGGATAGAGAAAGGATAATGAAACCCAGAACCGTCTCAAATGCTAAACTGACCACAAGTGATATCTCACAAAGATAACATAAGAGCCTTAAGCTTAAGCATCCCGATAATGTTTGAATTAAGAGCAATAAAATTACACACAATCTGCCAAGAAAGTGAAGAGAAAACATGTGTGACTTACTTTACTTTGATTGAAGTACAATATAAGAAACAAAGAGACTCCAAACACCATGTCTGACCATATGTTAGCAAATCTTTGCCTATTCTCTAATCTCCAATCATCTCTTAACTCTAATCTGTGGAAGTAAACCAATAGGAAAAAGTCGACTTTAGTTTTTTAAACAACTTACCAACCTGACAATAGTACATCTACACATTTAGGATAAGAGTGACTTGCATTATTTAGAATGACTTTGCTAGATTTCCTAAGTTATGCAAGACACGAGAGAGATGATACAACTATTCACATTCATACGTAATTGACAGGTTACAAAGCTTTCCAATCCTTTAAATTTGGTTAGGCAAGTACTATCATTTCTGAATCTCTGATGAAAATATTGTTTCTTTCCAGTCTCTAGAATTAAAGCGCCAGATTCTTCTTCATAACGCTCTTTAGGTTTTCTAACAGCCAGACAGTCCATGGTAAAAATATGAACCATATTATAAACAGTTATGGTAAAGTCAAAATTGCCAATAAAAAACAATTTTTGGAAAACCAAATTTCATGAACCTCCTGCCATTGCCAATAATTTTAGAAATTTTACTAGAACATTGGCAAACGTAAGTAGCAAAAAGAGAGAAATATATAACAGCAAAGTAAGCAGAATGAGCCGGTGACAAGCTTACGCTTTATTTCTCAATTCCCACCAAAGTTCATGATCTGATAGAGAAGGCGATTTACCAATCTCCATTTCAAACCGAATTCGTGTTTTCTCAATTTTCAATTCCTCAATCATTTCAAGCTTTTGACTTCTTCTAACATCAAGTAACTCTGCAGCCAGTGGTACCATTTTCACATATCTGCAAACAACATGGAAATATTTGATAACATAATCTGAAAACCAAACTCAGGAAGTTGCATTTAAGTTCCACCAAGAAAATATGTGATATAAACTAGCTACTTCTCTAGAGGCATCAGTTAACTTTGGCAGTATAAAATTTTAGGAAAAAAACACAACTGAACTTCGTTCTAATAAACAGAGCACAGAAAATACTTAGATATGCAGCTTTCAGATTTTGCTTGATAAAATAAGTAAAGCCACCTGGGCATAATGCGCCATAGTCACAAGTATTACCTGTCTAAAAAGGGCATGAGAATATAGTCATGAGCAAGGAAATCCAGAGCCCAAGGCACAATTATCAACACTGCCAAAAACTTAGCCTGACAGAACAATGATGAACATAAAACGTTGAATACACAAGAGTTTGGCACCACATCTAACTTATATAAGCGGCAGATTGTCCAACTGACATTAGAAAATTTCATAGACTACGTCAATATTTTGTATATGAAATTGCATAATATCCGCTCGTGTGCAGCAACACAAATTTGCAAAACTAAAATGCATTCGAAGTTCAGATTTCCTATCACTCATTATACTTTGTTTTCAGTACCTTGTTTATCACGCCATTCTACTTGTTAGAAGCTCACTCATTTTGAATGACACTTGGGAAGTTAAAAAGACTTATCCCATGGAAATCAGTCCCCCACTCACTAAATAAAAAAAATTCATTTACTTGCCTATTCTTCATCAGGTACCTCAGCAGAATATATGATTCGGCTATGATTTCATAGAGTCCATGTTAATAAGATTCAGTTCATCCAAACAATCACTTTCAGTTTGATTCCAATGAGTTAAAAACTGCAAATCAAAGAGGGAATATGCTGTATTTGAGGGATTATAAACAACAAAGAATCACTCACCGATTTCATCGATGCATAATTGAATACACGGTCTTCATAAAGCAAATCATCATCTTCTCTTCCAGATATCAAGTATCTTAAAGATTCAATCAACCCCTTTTCCGGAACCATCTCAAAATCAATCGATTTGTCATCTTCTTTCCCTGTCTGAACTCCAATTTCCCAATCCTTACTCCCAGAAAAAGAAGAAGAGTGATAGCTTTCACTTTCATCAACAAGCCAATCCTCCCACCTCCGACTCGCCTCGTTCTTCATATCCTCCTGGGCTTCCCTCAACTCCATGATTGCTTCCGCCCTCCTCTTCCATGCCTCAAATTTTTCATTAGCAGGAATTTCCCCATCGCTCGAGTCCTCTCCCAACTCGTCCTCAAGCATGTCATCCTCTCGCAAACCGAGCCAATTTCCATCATCATCAAAGAAGAATTTCTGCCACCAAGTCCTTTTCCTCGAGTGTTTTCTCTTGCTAGCACAGAGCGCAAACTCCCCAAGCCTCCTCTTCTGAGGGCGCAAAGAAGCTACAAAATTCAATGAACCCCCCGAGGGAAAAGACTTGCAAAGGGCTTCCGAGTTAATGCCGATCAAGCCGTGGCACAGGATCAAAGAGGTGCTCATTAAAATCGTTTAACGAAGAAGAACATTCAGACATTACTCTACATTTTACTGCTTCTGCGCAGGAAGAAAGCATGGCAATCGCACTGCAAGTCAGCTACAAGAAATAGAAAGAATGAAAATTGGCAAATGGAAATGCGTGAACATGCATGAAGAAAAGGTAGACAGAGAGAGTCTTAGGAGACTCTAAGAAAAGCTCGGCCGCGTGAGTTCTTCGCCGGAGAAATGGACGGAAGCTGACGAGATTGAGACCGAAACAGGAAAACGGTTCTAAGCAGAAAGGTAGCTCTGACGACAATCTGTTATCACATTTGCTTTTCTGCCAAACTAATTTTTAGCAATTAATCTTTTTTCTTTATTATTTCAATTACTTAATAATTAGGATAAATACGAAATAATTAAAATAAATATTTTAAACTTTAAAAATTATTAATTAATATTTTAAATTTCATAATAGCTACAACAGAGACTCTATCATTATGATTGTTTTACTAATTTTACGTTGTCAATTAATTTTATTAATTATTTTTACTAATTTGATTAATTTTAATAACTTATTGAGAAATAAAAATATAATGATAAATTTACGTTTTTATTTCACTCATTTAACTTTGTAAAAATAAATTTTTTCACAAATTTAGAATATTTTCATCATTTTCATTATCATTTATTAATAAAATATATTAATTAACATAATTAAAATTAATAAAAAATATGGTCACAAAGTGTCCATTAAAATTATAATAAAGTCAAAGCGACATTGACAGCTTTTAAAGTTTGAGATATTCATTGCGCTGCCCTAATAGTTCAAAGAGTAAATTGATATTTACTCTAATAATTATAAGAGGTGCCATTCTCATGAGTTACTTGAAAAGTCGAAGCTATCTCCAATTTTTCTAGTTAAAATAAATAATTTTATATTTACCGAACTATTTATAGTGTTGCTCATGGTCCAAATTTGTCCAATTTTTTGAACAATAAGAGCATACCATTGAAATTCAATTTTAAATTTCTTGGAAAAGAAGCGAACAGTTGGAAATCTAGAACCAGACCAAACCTAAACTGTACAGTTAGGTCCTTGTTTGGGTTTGGTATTTTCCATTAATTTTTTTTATATCAACAAAATTTGAACTTAATGATAAAAATAAAACTAGAATCGTGTCATTAAAACTGTAAAACTTAGTGATAAAAATAAAAAATTTGAACTACGAATTTATTAACGGCTTGGCTCAAGTTTAATGATATTAATACATTAAAACTAGAATCATGTCATCTAAAAGGTCGAGACCAAATGTGTAAAGCCGATCAAAATTAAACCAAATGTGTCGATTCTAGTATGATTTTATAGTCGAGTTCGGTTCTACACATCTCTAATTATTATCTTTTTAAAATACATATTGACACGTCAAACCTTAATTGATGCAAAATTTCGTAGAATCAATCATTGTGTTGTTGCGTCTGTATGTATTTAAAAAATAGAATGAATAATTAATCTAGCATTATTTAAATAAAATAATATTTATTTTGAACAAATCAGATCTTGTTCTTTAAATACAACATTAGCTCTTATCGTTAGTTTCGGCTCTGTAAGGTCAGATGTGAGATATCTACTCCGACTCATCCCATATCATGATCATAAGCGAAATCATTTGCTTAATAATCAATTATTATTTTCAAGGGTAATTTTGAAGGGTAAAATTTACAGGAAATCTCAAGTTTTCAAAAATTGGCAACCAAACCCCAAGTTTTGAAAAAAAGCAAATTAAACCGAAATGGTTGCATCACAAAATATATAAATAAGTCTATTGGTGCTTACATTTATTCCACAAAGTTTCTACTGAAACTCTTGCAAAATTTCTAATTTTTTGAAAGACATGCTTTCTAGGTCACCGAAGCATATTAGACCCGCCTGACAATATGATAGTAATAGTTAGACGTCTTGGGGAGGACCATCTCACGGAGTATCTTGGCCTTCAGCCACCCAAACTCATACACGTGTGACACCTTCAATATTTGAAGCTGAGTCTAAAGAGTTTCTTTCATCGACATAGGAGATATTATTTTCATGATGATTATGTGGGTCAAATTATCATGCCTCAAAAACTAATTATAGTTGCACTGTTTGAGTTGTTGGGCATTGGACCTATGGTGGACGATATTGGATTGCAGGGTTTCATGAGGTACGAGGATCATGTGATGAGCGGTTAGTGAGGTTTTTTATGCTAACCAAATGACTGATGGCCAGATTGATAGCGGGAAGCCGTTCATTTTTTGTCGAGATGTTACGATTACAACAAAACATATCAACCTCGTGATTGGATATTCTGACGAGGATGGCGACGAAGAGTTTTATTACCACACAACCCATACATGTAGGCTTATCACATATGGATTTGAAGTTTCTTTCTTGAGATCGATTCTTTAAAACCATGTTGATTCATTTGTGATGCCGAAAGCAAATGAATTGAACGAGGTAATACATAACATGATTGGACATTCAATTTTTTCGTGCAATGACCATCACAATCTAGTTAATTATATAGATTTATATATTATGTATATGATGCACATAGGCTTCTAGTTTAATTCGTATTATTTAGTTTTGGGTTCCATGGTTGAGATCCAAATGGGAGGTACGAAAAATCTCCACTATGAAGTTTTGATGATAAAACTCATTGAGAGTTTGGTTGGATATATTCCTAAATTTGAGTCAATGAGGATGCTGAGAATAATAGATGCATTTGATGAGACTTACTTAAGGAAAATGAGTTTGATAAAGGTAGGTGACACATGAGTAAATGAGCCACACAAACTAACTAGAGGAGTAGTCTACCAATAGATTTTGAGGCTTACGTAGATTTTCCATGTAAAGATGAACATATAGATTTTGGTCAGATGTTAGACCCTACTTTTGGTTAGATGTTGGACTCTACATTTGGTCAGATGCTAGGGCCTTCAAACATTCATCTACCACCCACGCAAGATTCATCATTTGCGGCCATGATAAAACAAATAAGCCTATACCATATACAACAATGCAGACGTTGGAAAAACATCATACTTAACACATGGAGATGATTGATAGCTATCACACTTAGGATATGGACATGATAGATAGCTATCATGCTCAGTATATACAGAAGACTGATAATTTAGAGCGCACAATGCTAGGGATGTAGCATAAATGTACATATGGATTGATAGTTTCCAACAACTCTTTTGTTGGATTTGATAAATTCAAGGCTTCTTGCATTGTGGCAAGTTCTAGCGTTGAGGGGGGGTCGATTGATTGAGATTCTTGTGTGACAGTGTTGAAGCCCATGAATATACTTTATTATGATTGTTCGATTTTCATATAACTGTAATGGATCCTCTCCCAAGACGTGAGATCTTGTTATGACCAGTCCTAACACATGAGCCATAATGCATTGTGTCGATTCTTTTACTTACGGAGGTGCTACTACGTTGTGGCTCATCCACTCTTTGATCCTATTATTTTTCTGTCAACAAAGTTTCACCTAATTCATGGAGGTATTGCGTACCCCTTCCACATAAGACCCTTCTACATAAGGCTGACCATATATCTCGATCTGCGATTGATGCAATATAGACATACTCAGATACATGTCACGATGATAGAATTAATGAAAGCCTTTATCTATGAAAACTCGCATGAACTGTATACACGAAATATAATGGACACACATGATCTTTGTCAAAACTCATCTTCTACAATTGCATGTAGAATTTTCCATATTGACAATGTATTATTGTGCACCATTACTTACTTCAAGCATGACATTTCCCATAAATATCAAACTCCAATTCCTTGAAGGTTTAATTAGTTTATTTTATTTCAGCCTTATTCTAAGGCATATAATATCTGTCGAGTGAAGCAGCTTCTCATGTTTTTTCACAGTACGAATCATAATAAACTTTCTTATCATCTCTAGTATTGTGACTATAGGTTAGTCTCGAGGCAAAAGTATAACAACATTGAATGACTTGTTTAAATTATTTGACCTCATATCACATTGCAGATCTTTAGAGAGAACATGTGTTGCCCCCATTGACGTAATGATGACCAGTAAATATTCATGTGCCAACTCATTAATTAAAGAAAATTTCATCATTCTTCTTTCAAACCCACTCTAGGTGGAGGCTCTTGCTGCTTGCCACACTGCCTCTTTGTAAGACATATGGAAAAATCGATGACGAACATATGCAATGAGATATAGTCCATCGTTAGAGTCAATTGTTATTATCATCAATATATGAAAAGAACGCACACCATTGAGACTAAAACCATCTAGAAATATAATTGGTCTATCATAATCAATGATTATTTTCATGCATGTGAATGTGCATGGATAGATTCTTTCAAATTAGGAAAATTTCGTAGCACCAGTGTCGTACAACAATCAGGTGTGAATGCTGACTTGGCTATCATGATTAGGTTGCAGTAGCTCCACATCATACTCCCGAAGAACTTGAATTTTTTCATCGCCAAACCATTCATTCAACCGAGGAACTTCTTTTCGACATATAATTGCAACACTCAGCTATACGATATTATTGTGATCATTTTTTACAATCTCGATGTTAGTCCCACGTAGTGTGACCCTTGAATGAATAGTCAGTTGTAATAGTTTGTTAGACATCTGTAAGTCAACCTAGTGGATACTCGTAAGGCGTGGGAAAAATTTCAAGGTAGTGTCTTGGAGTGCGAACGTAGGCAAAAATTGGCCGAACAACGTTAACTCATTGGTCTAATTTCTCTTTCACTTACTCTTTATATTTATCGCAATAATCTGTTAGGAATTAGATTTAATAAAATTGCCAGAAGCTAGTCAACCTAAATCATTCCCCTCTTAGGTTAAAAATAAATCTTATAATTAGTATCTGAGCAAGGTTAGTTGTTGACTTTTTAAGTATCCAATAAATTTTTTTATGATGAATTTAATAATTTATTTTTCCATCAGAAATACTCTTCAAAAGAATATTTAATATTTCTTACATCTGTGTTCAAGAGTTTCATTTTCGTTCGAGTCAGAGTTTGTTTTAGTTGTTTTTGGAAAATAGTTATGCAAAAATTTCAGTTTAGTTCGAGCTAAACTTAGTAGGGGTCGACCGAAACATAATTAGGTCAACCAAAAATGATAAAGGATCAACCAAAAATGCTAAGAAATGAAAAGCCATTGGAAGAGTTTACTGAAATCACAAAAAGGTCGATCAGAATTACAAAGGATCTAGCAATGCTCAAACGAATGAATTTTCTCTCTAATGGCTAGGTGGAGGGGTCAACCAGAATGCCCCAGGGTCGACCAAAAATATCCTTGAAGATAAAATTATGAATAGAAGAAAGGAGACCTTAAAGATGCCAAGAATTTGACCAAGAAAAGAGACGCATAAGTGTAGTTGAATTTTTAATCTTACTAGGTATATTTTCACTTTAATTTATTTTCAAAGTGTG
Organism: Begonia fuchsioides; assembly: GCA_003255005.1. NCBI lineage: Eukaryota > Viridiplantae > Streptophyta > Magnoliopsida > Cucurbitales > Begoniaceae > Begonia > Begonia fuchsioides. Next base: position 125,382 of record QAOC01032964.1, read on the forward strand.
AGATTGCACGAACCGTAAAAATATAACCTATTTACTTTGCAAAAAATTATGAAATAAATGTGATGTCCTTCGAGAAAAAGAGTCAAGAGAAGTAAGGGTGATGCCCTTCCCAAAGAAGAATCATTTGTAAGTTTGAATGACAACCAGAAGTCAATCACAGTTTTTCTTGAGGAACAGAAGTAAAAGAATCTTTAAGGTGTGATCTTAGAGTATAGACGCAGCCTAAGATTGAGCCAAACTTTTTTAACAAATTGTTTGTATATCTATATCCCTTAGTCTTTATTTTTATCAAAAATATAACTTAGGAAAATAGAATTATAAAATCACAAAAAAGTTAGTCGACCTAAATCACCCATCTTTTCAACTAGTCCTACAATTAGTATCGGAGTTGAGTTTAATTGTTTTTGGTTGTGATATTTGATTTTATATTGATTGTGACTATTTGAGAATATATTTGTGGGATATATTTAATTTACAATGACATCTATCTCAAACAATTTGCATATAAAAGGTCAATCAAGTGCTAGACTACCATATTTTGATGGAAATGACTTTGCTTTTGGGAAAAGTAGTATGAAAATATCTTTTACGTCCGTGAATTTTTATATTTGTGAATTAGGTTAAATACATTTTGTAAGTTAAATCATTTAACTTACAAAATATTATCAATAACTATGTGAATTGGTTATCGATTCAAAAAGCAAGCACAATCAACAAACATAAAGAGTTGAGAGACAGATTTTGACATCGATATGTTATCGCGGTTCAGCCAACAGCTGCCTACGTCCACGCTTCAAGGTACCTCCTTGAAGATCATTCACTTGATTGAACTTACGGGTGTCAATCCAACCTTTACAACTTGACTCTTCTTTCTCAGAGGCATCACCCATTTTTTACTCTTCTTTCTCAGAGGCGTCACCCCTTTACAAGTTCACTCAAATCTATCGTTACAAGAATTTACGATTTCTAAACCGACTCTCTCAATCACAAAATGAATAATCAAAAGTAGATACAAGAGATGAGAAAGTCAAATAGCTCAAGAATAATTTTGGCAGCGTTTCAGCTTATTTTTCTCTCTGCAAAAATCGTCACTTCAATTGGCTTCTCATCAAATACTTATAATTTTTGCTTCTGCTCAGGCTCGGGCAGTCGACACATGTACGATAGCGGTTGACATCAATATAGTCGTTTAGACTCATCAAGAACTAGCTGTTGGAAGTTTGTCTATGAAGTTGTCCCTGAGCGGCCGACATATTCGTGGAGCGGTCAACATAAGTATAGTCGTTTAGACTCATCAAGAAATAGCCGTTGAAAGTTTGTCTCTGAAGTTGTCCCTGAGCGGTCGACATATTCGTGGAGCGGTCGATATAAGTTTTGTTGATTAGCCTTTGTAGGTGTTGTGGTCTACATAAGGTTCGTCTTTGGAACTTCGCATCGGTCGACACAAGTCTTGAGCGGTCGACATAACCACAGTCTCTGGATTTTTCAGCGGTCGCCAAAAGTGATCATCGGTCGACATTCAACACGCCTCTGACCATAGAGCAGTCGACATAAGATGGAACCGGTCGACACACGATCCATCACTGGAATTTTAGCTGTCGACACAAGTGATCATCGGTCGACATTCAACATACCTCTGACCATATAGCGGTCGACATAAGGTGTAAGCGGTCGACACACCATCTGTCTCTGGAATTTTAGCGGTCGACACACGTGATCATTGGTCGACATATCCTGTGAAAAACTGACTAAATTCCGCAACACTCGACCAACTTGTTAGACATTGATTGTACCATTCGACGAGGGTATTTCACATGGGTGATTAAGTCTATGGGATACATTACAACATTATTCAATTTAGCTTTCATGCATGGTTAATCAATAATACACATAAACAATAATTATCATAAAAATAGTTGGTTACTTTAAACACCTTTAAAGCCAACAAAGACTTCAAGGTGCTTAAGCTTGAAGAGCTCATTGACTCTCTCACGCCACATAAGATAACGATGAGAGCAAGTGAAGAGCAAGATCTCAAGAAACAGGTGATTGCTCATAAAAAATACCCTTAAAGCCTCATCAAGTTAAAGGGGTGAATATGAGGAGGAAGAAAGTGATGAGGATTTGAAGCATATCATAAAAAGTTTTGAGAATTTCCTCCAAAAGAAAAAGAGTCATGAAAGGCTCAGTTAAAAGAAGAAAAAGCGCACAAAGAAAAGAATCTTGAATGCTATGGATGGAGAAAAAGAGGGCCACTAAAAATCAGAGTGTCCTCGAGAAAAAAAGAGGCAAAAAATGCACAAATTAAAGACCATAGTCAAATTTACTTCTAAAAGCAAAAAGGAAACTTCATTCGAAGAAGATGAAGTAGCCAACATATGCTAAATGAGCAAGAAAAATGAGATAAGTGATCTTTTAATTTTTGATATTAGTGAAAATGATAGGGAATTGCTATAAATGTTTAACGAATTGTTTGTTAATTTTGTTCTTCTTGGGTTAAATATAAGAAACAGAAAAAAGTGTGCAATCCCCATGGCTTATCCTACATCTAGGGTTTTTACCCACAACACTAATCACCACTCTCCCTCCTCACTAAGCCCCATTCACTTCTGCACACATCATTTTCACATTGTTCTATTTCTTTGCACCATATTTTGGGGTCTTACAAAGCTCAGTTGCTTTCCCTTCAAATTTTATCTTCTAACTCGCTGTAAAATGCGAGTTATGACCGTTTTAGCGAGACCTTTAAAATCCATCTGGAACCACTTTTATCTTCTTTCTTTTTCTGACCACCTTTGATTTAACACCCATTATTTTGGTTGTATAAGCGTTTAAGCCTCAAATTTTTAGGTTAATTGCTTAACTCTTCCATTAATCATCTCTCAAAATTTCAGCTCAAATTTGTTCTCTAACCAGCCCAATTAAACCCAACAAATCGAGCCCAAAAAATTATTTTCTCACTAGGCCGAGCCAGCATTTCAGCTGATTCACTTGCCCTTACACCACCTGGTTTTTGGAGCATATTAAGAAAGATAATGGAAGTTTGCATTGTTGGCCATAGATAGTTCCAATTCTTCATAAGCTAGTGGCGTAATCACGTGAACCATTGCAATGTTATTATTGCCCAAGATTGAAGGAGGCGTCACCTGAGACCTGCCTTTGCAAAATTCAAGAAGCTCTTGTTTGTCACCTACAAGACAATCAGTGGCTAAATCCACTTTCTCCTTTTCTTTCAATCCGAAAATTATGAAATACCTATCTCTCAAACATCCATCCTCCCGGTTATTGACCCAAAAATGGGAAGTTCAAATCTTTTTCCATCTATGGAGAAAACTTTGTTTTCCTCCGTATCTCTTATGATTTGTGTTTTGTGATAATCATAGACACAAACACAGTATCAATATCCCCACTAGTGAGACTGTAGCTCTTTTGAGTCGATTATAGAGAATAATCAGATCAGGATTGAAAGTAGTTTTTGTTTGGTTTATGGAGGTGATTTTTAACTTAGTGAAGCCTATAAATTTTCTGGTTATGGATCTCCCATTTTTCTATTAGCTATTCAAGGATGTTAAAATGAAGATATATGTGCTACTGTAGCCTACATTTTCCGCACAACATTTTAGCTGAGAGTCTATGAAACTTCGCATGTGAATGGGAAATTTACTAGAGACATTATGATGCAGGCCGTCCTTGATGCTCATAATGTGGTCATCTGAGCTCCGGGATAAAGTGCGTCGATATGCAGTTCGGTTGAAGAAGAGTTTTATAGTTTTTTGCTAGATAATCCTCCTCATAGAGCTGAACACTTATTCCAATATCATTGTTATCACTTAATGTTGGAAAACAGACTAGTGGCCCATATTTAATGACATGCGATGAGAAAGAGCTAATTGAAGATATTAGTGGCCCCAAAGAAGGTTCAATTTTTTTTTAATTTATCCATTTAGCTTATTGAATGGAACAACTCTACTCTCTAATTAGACTTTTATGGATAAGAATTGTGTTTTTATAGAGAATTTCTCTTTTTTTTTTTGCCAAAAATGTCTCTCATTTTCCCGTAACTCATAAAGAATCTCATTTGATAGCTTGGTTATTATCATCAAGTTTGGACTAGATCAAAAGTCTGTTCGATAATTAGGTTTCGGTCGAACTTTGGGGTCTAATTCTTTTTATTTGTTCTTGAATCAAGAGCAATTTAGTTTATTTTTTGTGATTTTGAGGTTTCAGATTTTAACAAATCCAAGGTTCACATCAGTTGCTATCATGGCTCCTTAATTAAAGAACCTATTCCCATACGGTCGGATCTAAGGGGAGATACATCAACATTGTGTCATCATGACGTGGAAGATCATCGTCTAGATCTAAGCTCATTCTGCCGTCTGCTGCGTCCCTCCTGACAACCCACGTGGCGCCAAACTCTATCAAGTTCATCCTTCGAAGCTGAAGGTGATCAAATGCATCTTGCAGTCGGGGTCTGCTCATCTCTTCATCACAAGAAATCTCTCCACAAATACTATCTAAGAGTTTTGTTATCAAAACTTTGTATGTGAGGTTTTTCTTAACCCCCTTATGAATATCTGTCATGTGGCGCAAAACAAAATATCTCGGGCTGAACTGGGTTCCAGTATGAAGACAATACATAACATACAAATCCATAAAAAATGCTCCTAGCCCTTCCATAATAAAATGTGTTACGTGACTCGAGTTATAATACATTTCTTTATGACCATCGTTCGAATTGTCTATGTGTCCAATCGCGAGGTTGATTTGATCTGGTGTAATCAACACTTCTTGGCCAAGGATAAATATCCTCACATTGTCACTCTCCACATCTACCACAAGGTTAGCGTAAAAGATCCACACTAACCACTCCGCATATGGGTCATATAGCTAAAAAAACCGAGTAGTCTAATATCATCGGTCATCCGCCTAATCCCCAAGTCATTGAAAGATGCAAATATAACTTGTCAGAGCGGTATCACAGTCATGAAATACTCTCTCTTGCGTGAATGATCAAAACTATCTACGATGTGCAATCACCAGCGACTGCGGCACACGTGAACGGCCTCTAGTGTCCAACGGCCTCACGCTATTGCCCAGTGACTCTAACACATTTTTTATAATTGGAATGAATTTTCGTAAAAATATAAAAAATGGCAAAATTTCACAGCAAATCCCTTAGGTTCACTTGGATAGGAAGCAAGAAAGGTGTTGGGGGGTTCAGTGTGTCCGTATCAGACGTCTGAAGGAGGGTGAGTGTGCTCGTATCAGACGTCCGAAGGAAGGTCACTGCGTCCGATATGGACACACTCCTCTTTTGAACATTCTAGGAGCCCAAAAAAAGTTGTTTAAAAACTCAGGTCGATTCGGACGTCCGATATGGACACACTCACTCTCTTTTGAACATTCTAGGAGCCCAAAAAAAGTTGTTTAAAAACTCAGGTCGATTTAGACTAAAGCTGTTTAAAAACTCAAGTTTTTTTTTAGGTTTTAAACTCAGTATCTTTTGATCCGTTGTCCTTTCTATAATTGAAAACCCATATCTACTCTCTCAACCATGTGCATGATGGTCACGCCTCCTCCTTAGGCAAGTGGAAAGTGAAATTAACAAAACACCACCTCTACAAAAACTCAGACATACCTTTGCGAGTAGGGCACTACTATCTTTGAATTAGTGTCCTAGCTAACCAAGTGGTGTGTAAATCCCCTCTCAAAGCAAGGAGAAGCCCTATCAGGTGATAGCATGGCTCGCCCAAGACCACATATGAGCTCAACTAGGCGTAAGGCCCCAACGCCTAAGGCATTTTCCTTTAAGGCCCCTTTTTGCACGGCTTTGGTGATGGAGAATCCATGTTCTCAGCAACAAAACCGTGGATTGAAGATTAGTCACCAAGTGATTGAAGTGACCACTAACTTGTAAAACACTCCAATGTTGCATCCCATCACGCCTTGATCTTCCAATGCCCCAGCATCTTCTACCCATCCTTTCATCATGGGACTACCCAAGCAAACATGATGAACCCTTGGATATGACTATGGCATGGGAGGGAATCAAAAGGACATGCAAGCAATGGATGTACCTTTGGCATGGGAGGGAAGCAAAGGACATACAACCAAGTTGAAAGGAAGTCCACTTTTGTCACTTCCAATACTCTTCTATGCTTATTTACGTTTTTATTGTTTAAGCACTCATTGGCGTCTTGTAATAGTTGTTGAACCCTTGTTATTGAAATCTTTGAGCTTCTTAGTTTGATTAGGTATCCATCGAACACCCTTGCATCTTCATTCGGTGAGTCATATCCGATTGTTGTGTGAGTTTAACCTTTTGCTCCACTGGTCAAAGAGTGGAGCTTGCTACAATATTCATCCATCTTGAAGCAAGTGGGAATCCAAGCACAAGCTTGTAGAAATCCCGTGCCATTTCGTCAGTTAGTCCAACACGCTAGGCGGGCAATGCCAACTTTCGTTTCAAGTGCCCATTCTTGTGGCAAGGAACCAAGTAAATCTATCAAAGATTTTAAAAAACCAAAATTAAAGTTTTAACCTATACATCTAATTGGTAAGGACATCCTTTTTATGATGAAACTCATATTATTCTAATATTGAGATTTAATTTGATCCCGAGAACATTATGCCTTGATGTTGTATTGGAATGGCTAAATGATGATAAAATAGTGAAATTCCCTAGCTGAATTGATTGTGTTCTCTTGGTAATAAGTTACAAATTTTTGAAATGCATTTGCAAATTGAAATCAATCTTATTTTAGAAAAAACATGTGCTGAATAGTGGATCTAATCCATTTGCTTTTGGGATTAAAATTTAGCTATCTACATTCTACTTTATTTACAAAGAACCATCATGGTTGAAAAGAGTTGAGGAAGTGGTTTTACAAAAGGTCTAATTTTCCTTTAGAAATATTTGTTAGATTCATAACTTAGAAATCCTAGGAAACCATCGTCGAATCTTCTTGGAGATCGATTTCGGATTCGATGTACAAGTTAAAGTATGATTTTAATTTTCTTTTTAATATGATATGAATTGTCTTACTCTATTTTATTTTATATAAATATTTTGAACTTATTGAATGGAGCATATCATTGATTTACTTAGACTTTTACTATGCATTAAATGAATAATAGGATAGTGAAGTATATGTTCTTGGATTTTGAATCTTTAAACTTGATAAGAGTATTTTTATCTATTATTGTCTAAGTGTGGGTTATTGATTCTACGAGTACCTAAGTGTATTTTGAGATACTACCACCCAAGTGTAGAGTATTTTGGCTCCTATCGTCTTAGTGTAGCATTACATTTCATGCCTTAAATTTCATTATTATGTTATTCTATAACTTTTTCATATGCTCAATTCTCTTTTTGTTTGAGATTTATTAATTATTAAATTTAAAATTAGTACCCAAATTGAGTAGTCTGCTCATCATAATCAACAATATTAAGTTTATGATCTGTTCAAGATGATTCCCAACTGCAAGATTACGGGTAATTTAGAAGATTTTAATTTGTGTTTCTTAAGAATTTTATTTTATTTGAAGTTTGTAATTGAAGATTTATAAAAGAGAATATTAGTGACACATTTGGAAATTTGTACCTAGCTTGTTAAGTTTTATATTTAAGTCTTCCACTATGGTTTATGATGTTATATTGGATTTAAGTGAATAAAATTGGACTATTCATTTCATTTTGGCCCAAGTTGTTCCCCCACAGGTTCCATTTCGAGCAGGATAGGGTAACTTATAGAAAGCCATAATTCAAGAGACACACGAGAGGAGTGACATACTTAGAGAGCAAAAAAAAAGGAGGGTTGATGCTATGGCCATAAAATTTGTTTGTTAATTTATTACTAACTCTTTTCTTTTTTAATTTTTTTACAACAATGAGCCTTGGATGAGAAGTGTAGGAGGGAAATAGCAGCGACATTGAACTTATTTACATCCAAAAAAAGTTGAAGAAAGTTGTCTTTAGCGATGAATCAATGGTCATTTTTAATGTTTGACGAAAGAGTGAAAGATATGTATAATTGTTTTAAAGTATTTTTGAGCTCTTAAAGAAGTTTGAAAATGTTTTGCCAGCTTAGCTTCTGAGTGGATGACCACTCATTAGGGGATAGAACATTAAGTGTACTTATAACTCAGGGCTAACTCATCAAATAAGCCCGCTTATAGGATGAATCCTCAAGAAACTAATTTGTTGCTATTTGTGAAAGTATTAACTTGTTGCACCCTTCCAAGCCTTAAGCACAACTAATCATATCAAAATCAATTAGTGATAGTAGAGGTACATACCATATCTTTACAATGCATCTAGCACTATAAGTGATCACGTCATTTGATTATGACTACATCTTCCAAGCCTCTACCATGAGACAATTGTTGCTACCTAGCAAACAATCTCTCACCCATCAATTGTTTTCTTAGAGAATCGAACTCATGACCTTGACTCCGATACCACAAGACACAACTAATCATACCAGAACCAATTGTTGATGGTAAGGGCGCACTCTAGCCTTATAATGCCTCTAGCACTCCAAAGCTCACACATCATTCAATTGTGATTCGGCACTCCAAGCTTCTGTCACAAGACAATTGTTGCCGACTCGCCAACACTAACTAGTGGGAGTTAAATGTATGGTTGTAGAATTTCATGACCTAATCCACCATCTTCCATAGCTCATCTCACCATTCACGCTCATGCCATCAATCTGCCTTTCCTAAATCATTGAACACATGTAACCCATGCGTATTTCACGAAGTACACAACCAACTCATCCCAAATCTTGAGTAGTTTTGTAGCCTCATTCTTTAAGGTTTTCTAAAACATTCATCATAGTTTGCAAAAAGATCACCAAGTTATAAGCTTATTTAGCAGCTACCTTATGTTTGCAAAACTTTTGCATCATAGTTTTGTGATTAATCTTTGTATCGCCTGATCTTGTGGTGCATCAATAAGTAATGCATTAGAATGAACTGAGATGACATGGTCGTGCAATTTCATAAAACATTCCTTTTATATCCGACCATGGTCTTCATCGTTCTTTACATTCGTTATACCATTTTTTTAGAGGTCAGCTTTGGGAAATGAATTCGTAACCTACGCTTTATCCAAAGATTGTAAACCATTTATAAAACATTTGATGCCTTACCCCAAGACCTGATCTAGTATCTCAGAATTTGCCGAGCTTTCAAGGTTCATTCACTTTCTTCCTTTCTTTCTTTCTTTTATTCTCTCTCTCTAATGGTGGATCGTAGTTTTCATAATCATTAATGGAACTATTGGAGGGAGTAGCCACCATGACGCCTAACTCAAGGCAATATAGCTCGTTCTCCGCCATATGATTTGTTGCATGTTATCGCTACGTATAAAAACATTGATGCATTTAAAATATTCTTGTTACATTTAAAAAACATGATGCATATGCATATGACATGCATAACATTAAATTAACATTCATTAATCATACCCTCAAGGAATAATAATACATGACCATACCATAGCGTAAATCAAATTCATATGCTTGAGAGCTAGAACAATTCTTATTAATCTATTTCACACAATGACACTAGCCCAACCCAACAAACAATAACAATATAGTCATTATATCGCAATTGCTCCATAGTATGTATATGAGCACATTGGTAGCAAACAAGACAAGCAATTCATCTTCATCTATCAAAGTAGCCATACACCCATACATGACTTAGGAGAGAAAAGGTGGGTGAAAATTGAGGGTTTTTTGGATTAATTAATTGTTTTATCGTCTCACACTCGTGGGTCACGATTAGAATCTTTTAAATACACATGACCAGAAAAATGGAACCTCATTCTCATAAATTTTCCTCTCCCTCTTCTTTAGCTTTCTCACTAGAAAATAGCACAGCAAGATGTTGGGGACAATTGAGTAAAAGTGCTTGAGTTTTAAAGACGAAAGTGAGTTTGAGGGTTGTTTTTGGTGTCTTAAGAGGAGAAAGAAGAAACTCATTCTTCAATTGAGTTTCCAACGTGAGGAAGTTCTGCAAAAAGGTATTGTCTTATCCTTAAGATCTTCGTTGATCATTTGCTAGTTGGATAATGGAATAATGTCATCATTAAATTGTTCACGCTAATTGTTCATAAATTTGGAATTTCGGACAATTTCTTCGAAATCGCGTAACAAATTGTTCGCGTCGATAAAGAAAATGGTACCCAAATCGTGTTGATTGGCACTTTGTAACAAAAGTAACGCATGTTCGAAGTTTGTATAAAAACCAAGAATATTAATTTCGAATATATTTCGATAAATCGATGAAAATAAAGAGATTATTGGATTAAAGATATCATGCACGTCTAGCTTGGGTTGGCAATACAAGTTTTGAATGTACTAGGTATCTAACTTTGTTATAAAGTGATTAATTCGGTTTAGGATGAAATACAACATTAATTAAATTATGCGTGTTATGTACGGTTGTTTTGAAAGTTCAGGATTCCACACAGTTTAGAGTTTTTAGCAAATTTGTGTGTTGTAGTTATGTTTAATGGATAAATACCGTTTTATTGTTTTAAAGTTAGAATGTGAGCTTCAGAATCAAAGCATTTTCACTCGTGTAGAGTACGTTATGATATTTTGAAGTTGTTGCAAATAACCGTGAACATGATTTCTAAATTTTAATGATAATATTTGTACGTATAGAAGGATAATGGAATAACGTCCAAATTTTGGTTTCATAAATTCCAACCGAACCTTTGATTCCAATTTATTTGACTTCAACATTTTTTTTATTTCTCATCGTCATTGTTATTTTCACTCCTTATATTAACAAGATTCCCTTAATTCTCAACATCATAGATTAAACATATCAAACGAGGAAAGAAACAACAGAAAATCTAAAATTTTGATTCAATTTTCAATCATGGTCATCCATTGAAAGATTGAAACATGATTTGAAGTTTGGAATCGAAAAATCATTTCGAAGATGCAAAAAAGAAATAATGTTAGATTTGAAAAAAGTTCGGATCTTAGAGCAAATAATATAGCACATTTTTTTAGTGAGCAGAAGATACGAAATAAATAAGATTGATTTTTCGATTAAAAGTACTATCAAATAGAGAAATCTTCGTTTTTTTTCTGTTTCTCTATCCCTATCCTCGGGGTCAGCGTTTGAATTAATAGAGAACCTTTTCTTCTGTATATGTATGAATCGATATTATTACATTCCAATTCCGATGGCAAGCTTATTGAGTCGTGCAAGAATCCAAAACAAAGTAGTTCATCTATATCTAGAGGAATGTCTACTAAATTTGTCTTATTTTGGCTGGAAATGCAAGTGTTGTGTGGACAGAAATGAAGTGGCAACACAAGAAGAAAGCCTTTTGGTTACTTGCCAAGCACATCAGCCGGCAACTTGGAGAGCGAGATGAACTGAATCATGGGCTGAAAGATCAGCCGGACTGGAGTATCGCTGATTGAGGGTAGCTTTTATTTTTCCCATTGATTGTATGAATTTTGGGGGAAGAGAGACAAAGAGCGACGGTCCCCAGCAGGTGGCTGAGCCTAAATTCACCCTAAACCCATGTGGGGAGCACGTGAATTCAAATCAGAATTTGGTGACCGTTTCATATTGAATATATTGAATGAGCATATGAGTAAATTAAGGAGTAAAATAATAATGAATATATTGGATGAAATAAACCTCCACACTAAGAAATAGAAGCCAAAATAATCTAATTAGGCTTAAGCATTCGAAATCTAAGGACAGTCCTATTAGATATCTTATAATGCAATAAATAAATATGTCCAATTCAGTTAATGAAATTTGTGGTGACCTACCGTGTTAAGGCAGGAACGATCCAATGTTCTTATGATTAAGAGGCCATAACCCATAAAGTGAGTTGTATAGTCTCATATTGATTGAGAGAGTAGAATTTATAGTATATGTAAATAGAATTTTCCTCTCTACTAAGATTGTTCATGGTTCAAGTTGGTTTGATTTTTTGAAAAATAGGATCAGAACTTTTAAATTTGGTTCCAAATTTCTTGGTCTAGTTCAACTATGAACACTTCTACGACGTATTTTAAACTATAAAGTTAAAAATAAATCTGTGATTACTATGACTCAAAACAAACAATATTGTACTGATAACACCAAAATATAAGACCTCACACATAATCATTCTTACTAAAATTAATTAATGATAGTAGAGACACATATCTTAATATTATATTGCATCAAACACTTCAAGCACCCACGACATTCAATTGTAACTTGATCCTTCAAGCATCCGTCACGAGAGAATTGTCATCACTTGACTAATGTAAAGGACATTAGAAAAATAATAATGGGTATTTTATACTTATTATTTGTTTACTATTATTTATTATTTTCGTTCGTTTTCTAAAATTTGCTTCCAAACCATGTTTGGAGTCTTACTTTTCCACCAAGAAACAAGTAGAAACGTTAGTAGGCATTTGCATCATGCAGTTGGTCATGCTCCACGAGTTTTCTTACACAGACTATTAAACTGCGTCTCTCTCTCTCTCATTTTCTGTGAGTTGGAGAAGGGAGATTCCATTTCATGGGATCTCTGCCATGCACTGTAGGCCACACCCTGCCGCTCCAATGGCTGCCATTGCCAGACTCAAACACGACCACTTCTCTCTCTAGACACAGGCATGTTAACATGTTTGACTGGTCTTTGCAGTTCTTTGAGTTGTTCAAATGAATTCTCTTTCGATGGTGTTTTTTATTATACTTTTCTGCGACAAATATCGTTTGTCCAATTACAATGAAAGTTTGAATTCGATTGTCCTTCCACATTTGACTTTCTGAACTTAGCATTTCAAAATGTCAAAAATATTTACACTTTCTTATTGAAAGAAAGATTTTTTTTATTTTTTCAAGATTTCCCTTAAACATAGGAATTACTACATTTAGATTAAGAAATGCATAAAAAATCAAACTTGTTTACAAGTTCTAACTTGGAGTAATTTCGGTGATTATAAGATTACTTTTAGAACAACCTACGACCAAGTGGTCTTTCTCTCCTCCTCTCTCTCTCTCTCTCTCTCTCTCTCCAATTTCAGTTGAAGCCGACATTGCATGTGTCATTGCCGATGTAAACAATCAACACCTTTTATAAAGTAATGGCCAATATCGATTCGACGGCAAAATAAGAAAATGTTAATTAAAAAAATAACAATTAAGAGGGTAGGTCAGAGCCTGTTTCGTGTGAGCAAATTTGCGGAGATTAAGGAAAATCTCTTAATGTTTATAAGTAACTTTACTGCATTGATTAATGACAACAGTAACTACATTTTTTGTTTAATATTTGAATAAAAAATAATATTAAGTTCTTTTCTATTTAAAATCTTTTTTATAGATAAGTCTTCATATTTATTAGGGTTAAAGTTAGAAAAACCTCAAGTTTAGGGGATATACAAAAATTTGAGTTTTAAAAATAATTTTGACCATCATGGATGTTAGAGTGAGGGTGCCACCGCCCGGTATGAGGGTGCCACCATCCGATCAATTTTTTTTTCAAAAATTTAATTTTTATTTAACTTAACTAGACAAATATTATCTAAATAATTTAAAATTTTGTCACATATTTATAATATAATTAGACAAAATTTTATGATGTTTCATGAATTTTTAACTATTGTACGATTTACTATAAGTTTTAAATGCAAAACACGAAAAAATTCAATTAATATCCGTACGTTAATAAAACAATCATGTTTTCAAATGCAACAAAAATGTGTTTTCATATTTAATTCAAGTTTGATTTTTTTTTCAAATTATTTTAGTGTGATAAGGCAACTTTGTCAGAGTTTATTCTTAAATTTGTACATTTTTTTATGTATGGATTTTAGTTGAATTTTTTCGTGTTTTGTATATAAAAAGTTATAATAAATCGTATAATTATTGAAAATTCAGAAAATCTTTGCAAAATGTTGTCTTACAGTATTATAAATGTGTGAGAAATTTTTTTAAGTAATTTGGATAACATTGGCCTAGCCAAAATAAATAAAACAAAATTTTCAAAAAAAAAAAATTGATCGAACTGTGACAATCTCCCCTTTCGGACGTCCGTACCGGACAGTGACACCTTTTCTCCTTAGACGTTTGTACTGGATAGTGACACCCTTCCCCCTTGGACGTCTGTATCGAACTGTGAGACCCTCACTCAGATGTCTAGGATGACTCAAATATTTTTCACCTAATTTTCCTAAACTCAAAGTTTTTGTTTAACTTTAGCCCTATTTGTTATTATGTTAATAATATAACTTATTTTTAAAAACACCTAACTTTTTAGAGAGTAAATAAATTATAATGGGCGAACATCCCAACCCTTTGAACATACTACAACTCCATGTGACGAAGAGCCGAATCGATGTGCCAAACCTTCCTGCCAATGTGGGGAAGATGAGCCTTTTATTTCTAGAGTAATTTTTATCCATTGAGCGACGACCTTTCCACTCGGTACCATCTGATCACTTAGCTCGACTTTCGTTCGTCCTCAATGGGTGGGTCCTTCTACCTTTGGACTTGAGGGCGCTTCATTAAGTAGTGTTTGGTTTCAAAACAAAAAATCTTCATCAATTTTATCTCACACGAAGTTTCTTTCTTATTTGAAATCAAATTATCAATTTGGAATCAACTCTTAAAATAGTTTTCCTTCTTAAAATTACAGCTAAGTCACATGACTCTTGTGTAACCATATATATCAATAATATGAATGATGATATCATTCCTATTTTTCCTAGTCAATTAATGCCCACAAAAGATAAATACTTAAATTTTAGACTTATAAGATAAACCTCAAAGCATTACTTAAACTCCAATTTCTCTTACCATTCTATAAACTAACATTTAAAGAGTATACAAATCTTCATAATTATTAACTCATAATTAAACTTACAATCACTTGCTCATTTTCATGTGAAATTTTGACATCTATGAGCAGTCTATAAAACCTATATGACTCGGCAGTTCTGACACCATGTTTTAACAACCCGAAATCAAATCTTTATCAAGATCTCAATTTGTTAGCCAAATCGTTTGTAAGACTTTTTATTTTCATAAAACAGTTAGTAACATCGAACATTCTTTTGTAGTAGAATTGTTTTTATTTTAAAATATGAACTTGAAACTTGTAGCGAAACTTTAACTTTACATGTGAATAAAATCCTTTCATCAAACAGACTTAATAAATTCATCTTAAACTATCCATGAGTGACTTTTGCACATTTATGTTGATTCTGTGCATGGACTATGCTCAATTATTTCTTTATTTTTGTATTGATTATTGTTGATATCGTAAAGCTCAGCTATAGAGCTTAGTAATCATTAAGCAACATGAACAAAAACTTATACTTAACGTATCATGCATTTCCTTCGAAAATTTTCATTTAATATGAAGATGAGATACTCATGTAATTTTTCATATAATGCATATTTGTTTCATTTTAATCTTTTTTTGTCTATTTACTTTTAATATTTCTGGATTTTTTGTGAATGCAGTTCTGAGGCACTGTGCATATTTGTTAAAACACAAAATGTTGCAGTAAAAACTTATTATTCAAAGTAAACATGTAAGATTTTTTATAAAATAACCATAAATCTCTCTACTTAAAACATATTGAAATTTATCCACTAATAAAAAGCATTATTGAAAACATTCTTTTAAGACCTTTCATCGTGCTTGTTAAATCTACCATGATTGAACTTGCTTCCGTCGTCATTTAGCTTACTGTTCATTTCTTCAACTACAACATAAAATTCATCTATTGAGCATAAAAATGAATATAAGATGTACATGCAATTTTGTAAAAAAATACAAACTTGTTTCATTTTCGTCTTTTTTTATTACTTTACTTTCGATATTTCTTGACGTGAAGATGCCTCTAGAGGAACCGATGATACACCTGCGGTACAAAATCATCCCTTGAAATCCCACCCTACAACAAATCTCAATTATCATTTTCATTTCTATTTTTTATTTGATTTCTTTATTTATAATATCCCTAACCTACTGTGAAGATACATGCATAGGCTGATTGTATACTTGCCATCCAAACTTAGTGGACTATCACTTGTTTAAATCTCTCTCCCATAACAAATTTCACACATATTAATTATTAGATTGTTTTGAACAACCACTGGTGGGGTTAAATACCATTAGGCTTCTCTTGAGGCAGACTAACCAGAGCTTCGCTCAAAATTAATCTCTTGTATATGATGAATTTGTTTTGTTGACATTTTAAAAACACATGCATGCAATTCTTTTCGTATATTATTGGAAAAACTGTGACGCATGAACTATTAGTTAAATGAATATATTCATGTTCTAAATAGTTTTAATATCTTTTTATAAAATAAACACATATTATGTATTGTATCCTTAAAGCATATTAACATTAGTTATCTATTTTAGCACGGTCATATCGTATAAACATATACATCAAATCCTAAGGAAAGTTTACATCATTTTCGTATGTTACCCTAATTTCTTTTGGTCTAGAGAATCATATAAAACATACAAGTTTTCTACTCTAATTATCTCGATTGCATGAATCAACTAATTGTCGCAGTTAAGGATGTCTCCTTTATCAGTGAACCTAATTTGTTCACTGATCAAACGTAATTGCTAGAAGGACTAGCAATCGTGATATAATCGTGATAAAGGATGTCTCAATTAGGTTCACTGAACCTAATTTCTTTTGTTAACCTAATCGTGATAAAGGATGTCTCCTTTATCAGTGAACCTAATTTCTTTTGTTAACCTAATTTGTTCTTTGACAAATTATAGAATTGGTTATGTACTTTTTTCTTTGAAAAACCAAGACCGGACCGGACCAAGACCGAATTTATGGTCCGGTCTTGGTCCGGTCTTGTTTCTCTATAACTTTAATCCTGGTCTTAAATTTTAAAAACCGAATTTTAATGGTCCGGTCCTTTTTCCTCCAAAAATCGGACCAAACCGGACCACGTCCACCCCTACCAACTGTTGTAAATTTTATTTTATGTCATAATAATATTATAACATTAATCAAATCATCATAAATCAAATGAATTGAATGGAAATTTCTTTGGCAACCCAAAGAATAGATTCCGGGTTCAAATATCAAAAATAATAATAATAATAATAAATAAACTTCAAGAATGAAAGTTTTTTCAAAGAAAAACTTTAACGTTTTAAACATCAAGACATAGGCAAAACAGGGCTCTAATACCAAATGTTAGATTAAATAATTAATCGATCTAACATGCTTACTAAATAACAAAATAAAGCATTTAGATCAAGTGCGGAAAAGAATCGAGTTACTTCCGGCCATTGATTATTAAACCGAGATTGCCGCTTTCTCTCTTGAAGATCTTTACTAATCTTTTTTATCTCTCAATGATGGTGTATTTCTCAATGAGATAGGTGGAAATAGATTGATCCTCAAACAATAAATTCACCTCCTATTTATAGGCTCTTCCATCAAGAGACTATGAATATGAAGAGGTGCATAATAATGGGTGGTTTTATGTCCATTCATGAACAAACTAAATGTCATCTTAATGTACATAATTTAATTGATGGTTTTAGAAACCTTTCATGTACAAGACCATAATTGAGTTGGCAATTTGAATTCCAAAGGGTGCAAATATTAATAAAGAAATATTGCATCAATTAATTAGATGAATGTGCACAAACAAATGTGCACCAATAAATTGCTAACATTTAATAAATTGCTAACATTCTCGTCCTTTGTCTTACTTTAATAAGAAAAATAACACATGAATCATATCGACGAATTCTCTTGAAGTAATTTTGAGAATGGTCGAATATGTATCACAATGCATTATACTTCTCTTTTATTACCCATAAACTTTATGAATAAACCCTATGTTTATTCAGAATCCAATGCCTTAGTATATTTCTCAAGGTGACTGTGTACACAATAATATATAAATATGAGAAATATCATTAGAAGAGTTACTATTATTCATTCCAATAACGAAAACTTACATAAAAGAACTAAGTCTCATATTAAGTACATGATCTTTAAATTTCAACGGTTGCATGCCTTTAGTTAAAGGATCGGCGACCATTAATTCAGTGCTAATGTGTTCGATGACCACTGTGGCATCCTTAACACGTTCTCTTATGGCTAAGTACTTAATTTCGATATGCTTATTTCGACTACCACTTTTGTTGTTCTTAGCTATAAAGACTGCAGCTAAATTGTCGCAATATATCTTCAGCGGCCTATGAATAGAATCCACGATTCTGAGCCCTGAAATAAAATTCTTCAGTCATACACCATGTGAAGTAGCCTAAAAACATGATACAAACTCGGCCTCCATAGTGGATGTGGCAGTCAAGCCCTGTTTTGCACTCCTCCAAGAAACAGCTTCACTAGCAAACATAAAAATGTATCCAGATGTTGATTTTAGAGAATCAACACAACCAGCAAAGTCCGAATTGGAGTAGCCAATCACATCCAAGCTATCAGTCTGTCTATAGGTAAGCATATAGTCTTTGGTTCCTTGAAGGTACCGAAGCACTTTCTTTGTAGCAGTCCAGTGGTCTTTACCAAGATTACTCTGATATCGTCCTAACATTCCAACAACAAATGCAATGTCAGGTCTAGTACAGACCTGAGCATACATCCGGCTCCCAACAACCGAAGCATATGGAATGTTTTTCATCTGGTCTCTCTCAAAGTCGTTCTTTGGGCATTGGCTTTCATGAAACCTGTCACCCTTCACAATAGGAGCTACACTAGGTGAACAATCTTTCATCTGTTATCTCTCTAAAACTTTATTGATATAAGCTTCTTGAGACAGTCCCAAACAACCTCGAGATCTGTCTCGATCAATCTTAATACCAATGACATAGGAAGCATCACACATGTCTTTCATTTCAAAATTTTTAGAGAGAAACTGCTTCACCTTATGCAATAAACATTTATCATTCGATGCAAGTAAAATATCATCCACATATAGGACTAAAAAACAAATTTCGCTCCCACTAACCTTATGGTATATACATTGATCCATAATATTCTCTACAAATTCAAATGTAGAGATAACATTATGAAACTTTAAATACCATTGACGAGAAGCTTGTTTCAATCCATATATGGATTTCTTAAGCTTGCATACTAAGTGTTCACCTTCACTAGAGAAGAATCTTTCAGGTTATTTCATGTAAACTTCTTCTTCTAGTTCTCCATTGAGAAAAGTCGTTTTCACATCCATTTGTTGCAACTCAAAATCAAAATGTGCAACTAGAGCTAAAATAATGCGAAGAGAATCTTTCTTAGATACCGGAGAAAATGTCTCCTTGTAATCGATTCCCTCCTTTTGTGTGAATCCTTTAGCAACGAGTCTTGCTTTATATCTTTCAATGTTACCCCATGACTCCTTCTTAGTTTTAAAGACCCATTTACATCCAATGACTTTTGCACCATCAGGTAACTTGACAAGATCTCAGACTTTGTTTGAATTCATAGAATTCATTTCCTCTTTCATGGCATCATACCACGAAGTTGATTCACAACTACTTATGGCTTGTGAAAACGTTTCGGGATCATTTTCGGCTCCAATATTGTAATCTGACTCCTGTAGATACGTTACATAATCACTAAGAATAGCTGATTTTCTCTCTCTAGTAGATCTTCTTAGTGTCGTACCGACATTTTATTGAGAAATTTGTTGTTCAACAAGTCGATCAACAATAATAGGGGTTTCCTCGAGAACTTTATCATTATCAGCAACTTGTGGAATATGATTAACTGGCTGTGTAACATTCATTTGATCTGTATAAATGTTATGTACAACAATCAATCTATCACTTGAAATACAGGGTTGAACATCAATGTGATCTCTTTCATGAGAAAACTCTTGAAATCGATCACTCCCACTAATCAAGTCATTCTCAAGAAATTTGGTATTTCTTGATTCCACAATCCTAGTGTTATGAGATGGACAATAGAATCTATATCCTTTAGATCTTTTGGCATATCCAATAAAATAGCTACTAATAGTCCTTGGATCTAGTTTCTTTTCTTGTGGGTTATAAACTCTAATCCCAGACGGGCATTCCCAAATGCATATATGAGTTAAACTTGGTTTCCAACTTTTCCATAACTCAAATGGTGTCTTTTCGACAGTCTTTGTCAGAACCTGGTTTAATAAATATACTGCCGTCTTGAGTGCATCAGGCCACAAGAAATCAGGAAGTTTAGAGTTGCTACACATACTCCTCACCATATCCAATAATCTTCGATTTCTTCTTTCATCCACACCATTTTTATCCGGAGAACCAGGCATAGTGTATTGAGCAACAATACCGTGCTCTTGAAGAAATCTAGCAAATGGATCTGGTGCTTGTGCATCCTTAGTGTATCTATCGTAATACTCTTCACCCCTATCAGTTCTCACTATCTTAATTTGCTTACTGCATTGTTTCTCTACTTCTGCTTGAAAACTTTAAAGGCATCTAATGCTTCATGTTTATTTTGAAGCAAGTAGAGATACATATATCGTGAGTAATCATCAATAAAGGTGATAAAGTATCTTGGACCGTTTGAGTCCATAGTCGGACTACAAATATCTGAATGTATGATTTATAATATCTCAGAACTCTTCTTTACACCATTTTTAGATACATTTGTCTGCTTTCCCTTAATGCAATCCAAACATGTATCAAAATCAGTAAAGTCTAAAGCACTAAGTACTTTATCATTTACTAATCTTTTAATTCTCTGTATGGAGATATGACCTAATCTCCGGTGCCATAATATAGAAGAATTCTCATCTATAACACATTTTTTACTACCAGTGTGAATATGCATAACATTATTAATGGTATCATTTTGTATATCAATTGAGAAAAGACCGTCAGACATTGTGCCATTTCCAACAAGATCAGATTTATGAAATAAACTAAAGTTCATATCTGAAAAAGTAAAGGAAAATCCAAAAGGTACAAGTCTGGAAATTGAAATTAAGTTCTTAGAAAAAACTAAGAACATAGAAAGTCTTTTCTAAATTCAAAATGAAACCACTGTTGAGAACTAAACTGCATGTTCCAACAGCTTCAACATGTGAATGCATCTTGCTTCCTGAATAGATGCTTTGCTCACTTCTCACTGGTTTTCTTAGGTTTCGCATACCCTACAAGGTATTTGAAATATGGATTGTAGAACCAGAATCAATTCATCATGTGTTATAAATAATATGGTCATATTAGATTCATAACAAACAAAGGAGA
This sequence comes from Begonia fuchsioides, assembly GCA_003255005.1. NCBI lineage: Eukaryota > Viridiplantae > Streptophyta > Magnoliopsida > Cucurbitales > Begoniaceae > Begonia > Begonia fuchsioides. The sequence continues at coordinate 146,641 of QAOC01032964.1, forward strand.
TTAGTATACCTTTCTTTTCAAACCATGCTTTAAATTTGGTGCAATCTTTCTTTATGTGTCCTTTCTTGTTATAGAAAAAATACTTAATTTCTTTCTTGATTTCACTAGATTGGATCGGTATTTTGTCTTTCCCTTTATCCTTCCTTTTGGCTTGAAACTTTTTCTTTCCATGAGTCATCATCAATGCACTATCACCTCTTTCCATAACAAGTCTTCCTTCTTCTTGAACACACATGGTCATAAGTTCATTCATTGACCATTTATCTTTATGTGTGTTGTAAGAGATTTTGAAGGGACTGTATGACTGTGAAGAGTGTTCTGAATGTAATGCACAAGGAAAGAATCTGACATATCAACCTCTAATGTCTTAAGTTGAGCCGCAATGTCCCTCATTTGCATAATGTGCTCGCGCACACCAGTAATTGAAGTGAGCCTTAAGGATGAAAGTTTCATTATGAGGGTACTGACGAGTGCCTTATCTGAAGTCTCATATTGTTCCTCTATAGCCTTCAGTAATGCCTTAACATCATTATGCTGATCGACAGAACCACGAATACCAGCAGCGATCTTAGTCTTTGTGAACATCACACTAAGGGGATTTGAACGATCTCAACGTTCATAAAGAGCAAGATCATCTAAGCTACTAGTCGGTGTAATATTTGGTTTATCTTTTCGAATAGCATAATCGATATCCATACACCCCAAATGCAGAAGGATCTTTTCCTTCCACACTTTATAATTATCACCACTTAATTCAGGTATATCACATTTTATATCAGAGAAATTCAGAGAATGTATAACTGCAAAAATAAACTACACATGCTTAACAAGAGGCAAAATTAAAAGGCATGTTTTACCAATGTAAATCATGCAATAATAAATCTAGTGACATAAAACTTGCCTGTGGGCTAAAGTTCTAATTCAATTAGACTTATTTTATAAAATAATAAAACTATCAAGTCTTATTCACTTTCATAATTCTTGTGGGTAATTAAGAAAATACAACTCGATATTTTATTCAAACTAATCATATAAATACAACAAAATTTCATGTGGATAAATTTTATCATATATATAAGATTAATTACAATAAATGTCATAATGTGATTTTTCATACTTAATATATAATTTTATCAAACTAAAATGTTGTGGCTAATTTTCAATTAGACAAAAATATATTAATCACTTGACATTTAATTCACTTAATTTTAAAGGACCATATTTGTTGGTCCGTTTTCGGTTTTTTTAAAAAAAACCATGAAAACCAGACCGACCCATAAAATTAAAAAACTATAACCTGAAGGCTGAAACCCTAAAACTAACCTAACTAGTAACTACGCAGCCGACAACCCTCCTCCTCCCGAAGTTCAGCCTCCTCTCCTCTTCCTCCCGAAGTTCAGCCGGCAGACCATATTTGTGCGGTATTTCCATCGTCGTCGTCTCTGCCTTTGTGTGGTCGTGTCTCCCTGCCATCGTCGTCTCTGCCTTCTCCGTCTCGCTCTCGTCGACCCGCTGAAGTAGTAAAACTTAGTTAGGCACGATGTATTTTAATTTCAAATGATTAATTTAAAATGTGCGGTCATGTCTCCCTCACTCCCTGCCATCGTCGTCTCTGCATGATTTCTAGTTGATTTTTGTATGTGTTGACTGCAGACAAAAATCAACAATTACTTGTTAAGGCAGAGACGATGGTAGGGAGACAATTACTTTTCTAGTAATCAAAAATTACTTTTCTAGTTGATTTTTGAAATTAATTTCAAATGATTAATTTCAAATGTGGGAACAATTACTTGTCTGTGTTGTTGCTTTCATTTTTCTTCTTCATTACTAGATTGTTACTGTTTTGGTTTTGTTAATGCTTTGAATTTGTCTGTGTTGTGATGCATTATTTTTTACTATAATATTTTTTATTTGACCATTAGTCGATCTTTAGTTTAATAAGTTGTTAAATTCATAGGTTGGAAACCGAAAGTAGCAATGAAAATGCAAAGATTCCTTCTACTTCTTCTAGTGTCAGTGTTCGTAAAGAAAACGTGAAAAAATCAGAAGTATGGAATCATTTTACTGTCATTGAAAATGGTGATAATAAGAATTTCAGCCCTAGAGCCAAATGCAATCATTGCGGAAAGGAATATGCATG